>LNAC01000581.1:0-65400 GCA_002007465.1 Ailurus styani
AAAAAAAGAAATAACTGCAGAAAAACATGGTATCCTTTAAATTTGTTACTACCACATAAAATATACCAGTGTTCTAGTGTTTATAGAGTTAATAGGAGAGGGATAAGAAAGAGATGGGGATGTTGGTTTAATCATCATTTATAGAATACATTTTATGAGCCTACATAAATTATGCATCATTGACCTTTAAATGAATTTAGACTTAATGAGATCGTTTCATTATGTTTAAAGATGTAACATAATTATTTTATTATGTTTTTTTATTATTTCCTAAGCTTATTTATGTTCCTCCCCCCTCATCAAGGCCCAAGTGTATTGCCTTCTTATCTAATATTTTTAGGCTGTTTTCTGGTTTGAGGTTTGTAGAAATCTGATCTCACTGAATTACAGTGTTACTTAATTTAATTTTCCAGGGCACTCTACAACTTTTGCGTTAACAGAGACCTATGTTTCCAAAGGAGTTAAACTTTGTGATCTGAAAATGGATTCTTTAAAAATGTGGTTTGCCACAGGAATCTTTATCATCCTGGACACAAATAGAACAATGAATCTAGAGTTGGGCTCAGAGTTCTGCCCTCTAGTGTTGGATCTTGAAACTGCAGATTGATTTTGAACATGACTTTGTGTCCCCTGGAGTCCTGGGGTCCCCAGAGGATCCCAAGAAATCTGAAGGGAGGGAAGAGGAGGCTGAACAGGCTGGACTCTGGCCTCATTCCTTTCAGATGCAGACTCTCTGCTCTTTTATATTTTCCTCATTTTGGGACACTACTTAGTTCTTATTTGATAAAATAGTTGTTTCGGTGCTTCATAAAAAGAAAAAAAAAAGAAAAACTGTAGTACTGTGGGAGTGTCTGGGTGGCTCAGTTGGTTCAGCGTCTGGCTCTTGATTTTTGGTTCCCGTCATGGTCTCAGAGTCTGGAGATTGAGCCCCCCTCAGGTTTTGTGCTCAGCTGGGAGTCTGCGGGGGGTTCTCTCTCTCCGACTTCAGCTTCTCCTCCCCCTGCTCCCGCACTCTCTCTGTCTCTCTAAAATAAATAAATCTTAAAAAAAAACAACAACCCCGAAACTGTAGTACCAGAGTATAAGGGTATGAAACCTAAGAGGTGATTGTAGTATACATGTTCATGTATATTACTGGATTTTAGAATTGGGGCTATATTTCCTCATATAAAACATATAAATGCTTGAGCTAGCCCCAAATAACTATTTAACGTATGGTGGAATTTAACATCTATATATTTTAAATAAAAAAATACTTAACAGAAAATAATGTTTATATGCACAGGTTTCATGAACTCCTAGTCAAACAGCCAGACTTGGGAACTCATTTGCCATCCTTCATTTATTGCTGATAACCAAGGGGTCTTTGATCTTCCTGCAGGGAGGTTCTGTTGGAGACATCCTGAAAGCAATTCTGATGTTTCTGTGGTGTGACTTGTAGTGAAATGTTCTCCTTAATCTTTCACTGAAGCAATCCTGTTTCTCTTTCGTTTTCTGGGCGAGAATCAAAGCATATGGGCGCGAGAAATGGATTTTACTGGGCATTGGAAAAGGGCCTGAAGTCCCTCTGGAAGGGAAGGGGAGATGGGGTTGAGGGGATCAAGCCTTTTCCAACCTTCCCAGGAAAGGATTCAGATATCCCTGGCAGTAATTTCTGGGACTCTAGCCTGATTCTCCCAGTTCAGATCTTGGTTCTTGGTTGCTTGCTTCTCCCTTTGGCTGTGTGGAGTTTGGCTAACCTCCAGGGATTCTGAACTTTTGTTTCCTGCCCCTAAGCCTACTTTAACAGGGAAGTAGAGACTTGGAGAGAGCAAGAAAAAGAAGGGGTGGGGCAGTGGAGCATCCTGTAAGGATGTGGAAATTTCCTGGAGCTCACTGTGGAGGGAGGCTGTGTGTGTCCTGGGCCTTCTGGAGGGAGGTACATCTAGGAAATTGGTGTTGATTTGCTCAGTCTTGTGATAGTGACCAGGAATATGCTGGGGTACTTCCAACCTACTTGGGACTGGGTAGATAAGAGTTTCTAGAGGTGTGGAGAGGCCCAAGAGTATAAAACATCTTTTCAGCCAAACAATGTAAAAGGCAGTAATTCCTTTTTCTTTTTAAAGACTTTATTTATTTATTTGACAGAGAGAGCGAGATTACAAGCAGGCAGAGAGAGAGGAGAAAGCAGGCTCCCCGCCGAGCAGAGAGCCCGACTCGGGCCTCGATCCCAGGACACTGAGATCATGACCTGAGCTGAAGGCAGAGGCTTTAACCCACTGAGCCACCCAGGCGCACCCCCCCTTTTTTTTAAAGATTTTATTTATTTGTCAGAGAGAGAGAGAGAGCGCACACACAAGCAGGGGGAGTGGCAGACAGAGGGAGAAGGAGGCTCCCTGCTGAGCAAGGAGCTCTATGTGGGACTTGATCCCAGAACCCAGGATCGTGATCTGAGCTGAAGGCAGATGCTTAACCTACGGAGCCACCCAGGCATTCCAGAAAGGTTCTAGTTTTTGATATGCAGAGATGACTCTTACTTCTCCTTACTTGATGTAACCAAGGCTGAGAAAGGGGCATAGACTTAGTGCAGTGAGACCAGGGAGAGACATAGAACATCCAGGGGTCTCAAGAACTCTTGATGACACTTCCCCATGCACTTTCCTGTCCATGTGAGAGTCAGACCATGTGCAGCCTATGGTCATCCTGTCTGTAAGGTGATGGGGTTGGTCCCATGATTTCTTTGGTCATTTCCATGTTTGTGAATTTTTGACCAGTTGACCGATCTTCAAGTTCTCATCTGGTGTGCCTTAACCTCCTCCAATGTGCTTCCTCTTCTGTGAAATGGGAATAGAAATGCCCTTCTCAGGGGATCTGGAGGATTCAATGTGATTATGTATGTCTATCATGAACCCCAACACAGTAAGCCCTCATCAAATCTCCTGTTATTAGGTTGAGCCATATGAAATTGCCATTTTTTGTAAGTCAAACATGGCTAATATCGGCGATTTCACGTGGTCCAAGCTAATAGTTTTTCTTCCATGGTAAAACTTCATTTGCACTCCCCCCACCCCTTATATGCTGGTTTATTGCAGCAGGAAAAGAGAATGGAGACATTTTACAAATCCGAGGGCTGCAACAAGGTGTAGATATTCTTTGCAGACATTCCTGGGCCATGTTGCCCAGAACGTGGATACAGCCAAGAGATAATACTACAGGTAAGTAGAAACAGGTCAGATGTTTTCTGCAATCGCTTTAGAAACTTTTGAGGGGGCGCCTGGGTGGCTCAGTTGTTAAGCATTTGCCTTCGGCTCAGGTCATGATCTCAGGGTCCTGGGATTGAGCCCCACATCGGGCTCTCTGCTCAGCAGGGAGCCTGCTCCCCCCTCTCCCTCAGCCTGCCTCTCTGCCTCCTTGTGATCTCTCTCTCTCTCTCTCTCTGTCAAAAATATAAATAATAAAAAAATCTTTAAAAAAGAAGTGTTAGAAACTTTTGAGAACAGGCATATTGCAGGGATGGTTTAAATGTTGCCTAAACTCCCCAAAATGAATTCCGACAGGGCAGCAGTGCCCCTGGAGATTGAGTACTTAAAACAAACCGTTTAAGCCATACCTGGCGACAGGGACACTTGCACAACTCCTGGAAGCAGACGCAGCTCCAGCAGAGGGCAGCCCAGGCTTCTGGCTCTTAAGGCGAGTGGGTGTATGGAGGCTAAGTTCTGAATTTAGAAGCTACCAGGAGAGAAATGGCCTTTTTCCCTAAGGGGACAAGAATGTGAGCTCTGTGGCTGGTTAGGCCAGCTCACTTTTCTTCTGATTTCCCTTCTCATTTGGTCTTGAGAAGCCATGTAGCGAAGGGCCTGCTGATTGTCAGCAGTGCCCGAGGGGGAACATGGCTCAGAGGAGGACAGGCAGGTCTGAGGTCTAGCGCCCAGTGTTCAGAAAGAAATAGTTCAGACACCTCCTGTATTTATTTATTTATTTATTTATTTATTTATTTATTTATTTATTTATTTATTTATTTATTTATTTATTTATTACTACTATCAATTTTAAGTAGGCTCCATGCCCAACATGGGGCTTGGACTCATGACCCTAATAAGATCAAGAGTCACATGCTCCATCCCCGACTGGGCGAGCTAGGTGCCTCGTGAGGCCTCCTGTATTTTAATGTGAGCTATAATGATGCCTTTGATTCCTTGGAGGTTTTGAAACGCTGATGGGTAACCGGGGTGGGCAGGGGGCTGGCGTCCCATCTGAGATTCCCAAGGTAGCTGTTTGGAGTTCTCCCTTCGCATGCCAAGCAGCAGCACATCCTTGGTGTTCTACATTGTCTGGGGAGATGTGTGGTTGAGAATATCCATGAGGACCGTGGAACCAGGGACCCCGGATCATTCCCGGGGGGGGCGGCTGGCGGCACACGTTTCCTCTGACGTGGCCCTCGGGGGTCTGAGGACGCAGAGCTACAGATAGAGTTCCAGTGTGCAGCATATCTGGGCTCCAAGGAGCGCCTGGGCTGGCAGGTGGGGAGTGTGTGTGCATGTGTGTGTGTGTGCACGTGCATGCGGGGCCATAAGGGAAGAAGTGCACTTCTACGTCTCCGCAAGGAAGGAGAAAAACAACTGGGGGGAAAGGGAAGTGGAGAAAGAAATATATAAAGACCCTTAAAGAGAAAAATATTCTCATCCTAATCACCTGAGCCAACCTATGTCTTATTTGGGGAGCCTTTTGGACATTACCATTAAAGACAGTCTTTGGGTGATCACTGAGCACCAGATAATTTTACAGTCTTGTACCAAACCCCACAATCCCTCTTCTTGAGCTCCTGAATTACCAGAATATTCTTTTTTTTTTAAGATTTTATTTATTGATTTGACACACAGAGAGAGATTACAAGCAGGCAGAGAGGCAGGCAGAGAGAGAGGAGAGAGGAGGAAGCAGGCTCCCTGACAAGCAGAGAGCCCGATGCGGGGCTCGATCCCAGGGCCCTGAGATCATGACCTGAGCCGAAGAAGGCAGAGGCTTTAACCCACTGAACCACCCAGGCGCCCTGTTACCAGAATATTCTTGTCTAACAGCAAAGGGATAGCAAAAATTGTGTACCTCCCTGTTTTTTGTTTCTGTTTTTTGCCCACATGCCCACGTGATTTCACCTCTGAGGCTCTTCCCTGGCCTCTTTCCCACCTGGGGCTGCTTAGCGCAGGTGAGTGGGAGCAGCAGGAGCAGGGCAGGTGCCGGAGGGCTGGGAAGAGCAGCTTCCGGGAGCTCTTCCAGTCCGCATCCCTGGAGAACTGAAAGGCAGGGTAGGAAATACACAGGTTGATGGGGAGGGAGATGACGGGGAAGGTCCACGTGCAGGACGGAGGCTGCTGAGGACGGTCGGAGCAAGGCCAGGCGGTGGTGCCAGGGGGCCGGGTGGGTGACCGACATCATAGGGCAGCCTCGGGAGAGTCTGTGTAGAGTCCTCGGGTCAGGGCATCGAAATGGGAGGAAACTGGCAGGAGTACTCTTCCTGGAAGAAATGTTCCAGCACCGAGGCTGCCGGTAACTGGTGTCCCGCCCGTGACAGGTGGGATGGCCCCAAAATGGTTCTGACCCGAGTGCTGGCAATGCTGATCCTCTCCAACGGGGTGAAGCAACAGGTATACAGGAAATTGTGGAAGGCCCCCAGGGCTCCTGCGGGTGGAGTGGGTTCACCCCCCTGCTCCAGGCTGGAAGGGCAGCTCCTAGCACAGCACAGCAAGTGGCCAAGGACGCTGTCGGCCACGGGCTGATCTGTCTACAAACCAGCGGTCTGTTTTTTGTCCTATTCATGTTTGAGTCCTGGAGCCTCACAAAACTGATGGATGGCGTTGGTGGCACAGGATGCAAGGCCTGTCCTGACAAAGGAAGTAGGAAGCAGGGCCAGTCAGAAGGTCCCTGAGCCAGTGCAAACCCAGCTGAGAGCTGTGAGTTTGATTGTGAGCAACGGAGCCAAAATTCCTGGCAAATCATCCAGATGCAGTTTCGGGTCTCCCCGTTGCTTTCTGGAAGCGGGGTCCAGTTGCAGCAGTTCTTTTTCCTTTGGCTTTGTGGACAGAGGCCAGCTGGGGGGTGGAGGAGTTCTCACGTCCTGGGTCCTGTGGCCTGACCCAGCCTGTCAGGAGGCATGAGGAGAGACTGTGCGGGGATGGGGCTACAGTGCCCGAGTCCGGCTGCTCCCCGCGGTCCCCTTGTCCTCTCTCCTTGTGGCTGCTGGGCACTGCTATCCTCCCTTTCCTGAACTTTCACTTCCATGGTTAGTGTTCTGTGCCTGGGAAGGGCACACCGCATAGGGAAACAGCACGAGTCCTGGCCAAAGGCAAGCAGCATCCCAGCCTCTTCTGCAACATTTTCACAAACCACCTCTGGGCCCTGTTTTACTCATAATCCCAGCCCCCTTCCTAGTGTTATTTTTATGTGCTCGGGTGGGGCTGACCCAGGTCCTTGCTCCTCCTTGCAGAAGCCAGCTTAGTGCTTCAAAGAGGACATTAGAGATGTCAGCTAATGGCACTGACTTGTCCCTGGAACAAGCATCAAAGACCTCTAGGATCTGCATAGCCACCCAGCTTTACCATGTAGACCAGGAAGTCTCATTCCCTGGCAAAGTCAAGGGACAAGATTACACAGGGATCAATGGGGTTTAGTGATTGAGCAGAAGGTATGTCATTAAAACATTTTTTTTTCTGATGATGAGTTATAAATTTTTATTGTGGATAATTTTTATCAGGAGAGAAGTATCAAATAGCACAAGAACAAAAATAAAAAGGATTCTGGGGGCGCCCGAGTGGCTCAGTATGTTAAGCATTTGCCTTCGGCTCAGGTCATGATCGCAGGGTCCTGGGATTGGAGCCCTGTGTCGGGCTCCCTGCTGAGTGTTCCCCTGCTCGTACGCTCTAGCTCCCTCTCTCTTTCTATCTCTCTCAAAAAAATAAATAAATGGATCTTTAAAAAAAAGAGATTCTGGAAGCTTCTCCCCTCCCAGAAGTAATAGGATGTGTTTGACTTGAAAATTTTTAAAAAAGATTTTATTTATTTGAGAGAGAAAGAGCGAGCAACAAGTGGGGGGTTGGTGGGTCGGGATAGGGGGAGATGGAGAAGCACACTCACCACCGAGCAGGGAGCCTGACGTGGGGCTCGGTCCCAGGACCCTGAGATCATGACCTGAGCCACAGGCAGATGCTTAACCGACTAAGCCACCCAGGTGCACTGACATGAAATTCTTAAATAAGTTCCTTTTCCAGTTATTATTGCTGCGTAGCAAACCACCCTAACACTTAGTGGTGTCAATCACCGATTACTTTATGCTCACAGAGTTTGTGGGTCAGAAATTCAGGCTGGGCACAGCCATAGTGTTGTCTCTGCTCCATGGTGTCTGGGGCTTCAGCTAGGAAGACTCAAAAGTTGGGGATGATTTGACTGCTGAGGGTTGGAATCATCTGGAAGTGTCTTCATTCACACACCTGGTGGGTGGTTCTAGATGATGGCTAGAACCTCTCACTTGCTGTCAGCTGGAACAAATACAGGTAACCTCTCCACATAGACTAGCTTGGGTTTCCTCACAACAGGACAGCTGGATTTCTAGAGAGAGTATCCCAAGGGATAGGAAGTAGAAGCTTGCCAGTGTCTTCAGAGACTGGACATGGTCATAGTGTCATTTTTGCTGTATTCTGTTGGTCGAGGACTAACAGAACCCAGATTTGACATTGACTCTACATCTTGGTTGGAAGAATGGGAGAGAACTTGGGAACTTTGTTTTAAAACCTCCACAGTTCCCCAGATGGCGTGTAGCTCAGTGATTAAGAGGTGAGGGTCAGGGTTCATAGTTCCCTTCCATTCTTATTGGCTGCATGATCTTAGGCAGGTTCATTGTGGTAGAAACTATTGTTCACTAGTATCTATGTTTCTTCTTCTCTTTTGGAAGCACGAATAGGCGATTCCTCAGCCTCTTGCATCTAGGTAGGCCTGAGAAACTTTTAGCCGGTGGACGGTGAGTAGAAGTGTCATGTGTCACCACGAGTTGGGGGAAGGAAGAGCCACGGTTTTCTTGGTCTCTCCCTCTTGCTTGCTATCTAATTGCTGGGGATCAAGTGACAGCTCAGCATAGGAGGTGGGGGAGTCACAATACAGAAGGAGCCTGGGTCCCTGAGTGATGGTCGGAGTAAGTCCTTTGTTTCATGCCCTCTGCCAACAGGGATGTGGGGGAGACCTAGGCATTGACTGTTGTTAAGTCACTGAGGTGTTGGGTTTTTTTGTGATAGTGGTTAGCCTACCCTGACCAACGTATTACCCGACCTCTCTGAACCTGTTTCCTCGCCTGTAAAGTGGGGGGTATTAGCTATAGCTATCTCTGGGTGCCCTGCAAATGAAGTGAAATAATTTATTGTACAGTGCCTGGCCCATAGTCAGAGCTCAATGGATGTTAGCTAGTTATTGAGTACGACTGCCGGTTAGAAGAGGGACAGGTTTGTGTGTGGAAGGATGGGGGTCCAGCAGGAGTGGACCAGTAGGATCGCCCTCATCGCCATCATCATCATCATCATCATCATCAAGATGGCACCCACCATTTACTGAACCCCTGCTTCGGCCACACTGCATCCTAGGGCTGCTTCACCTGTATTCATTTCAGTCCTCTGAGGCAGATATTATTTGTCTTTTTTTTCCCCCAAGATTTTATTTATTTATTTGACAGAGAGAGAGTGAGAGCGAGAGCAGGAACACAAGCAGGGGTAGTGGGAGAGGAAAAGCAGGCTTACCACTGAGGAGGGAGTCTGATGCGGGACTCGATCCCAGGACCCTAGGATCATGACCTGAACCAAAGGCAGATGCTTAATGACTGAGCCACCCAGGTGCCCAGATATTATTTGTCTTGATGTGGGGATGAGGACCCTAGGGCCCAGGGCTGCCGCTGAAGCTGTTTGAAGTCACGGGTAGGTTTTTAAACTCAGGGCTCCCTGACCTCAAAGCCTGACTTGTTTTACTGCAGGGATGATACCTCGTGCATTTTTGGGAATTGTGACATGTATTTAAAGAAAAAAATGAGGCCTCCACCTGCCTGCCATCTCCCCGGGGAAGTGGCGTGTTTTCCTTTTGAGATTTTCTCTACTTCAAGTCACAGGGATTTGCTTTTGTCAATTAATCTTTTGGCAGAAAGCTTGCCTGCAAATGTGGATGGCCCTGCTTCCTTCCCTTCCCCTGGGTCCTCTTGCTTTTCTGTTTTGTTTGAACTCCGTAGGCTCTCTGTGGACTCGGTCAGTGGAGAAGGGGACTGGAGCTCCAGAACAAAGCCCCTGTCTGCGTCCTGAAAGTCTGACTTCGGCTTGAGGCCTCCTGTGAGGAGAGTGGATATTTTGAAGCCCTCTCAGTGACATTGATAACCCAATGTGGGATTATAACACCAAAGTGACTTGCTTCCTTTCTTTTTTCTCTGTGTCATTTACTGAAAGCAACTTGCATTTCCACAAGAATGAGAAAGGCTTGATAAAGCTTTATGTCGGTGCTTAAAATCCTGGTACTCGATTTATTCCATGAACCAGTGATTAATACTCTAAGCAACTGCATGTAACTCATTCTCTCTCCCTCCTCCTTGAGAAATCCCTTTTGGCTTTAGCAGCATACCCCACTGCAAAGACCAGTAGATCGGAAAGTGTCGGTTCTGTCATTGGCATTCTGGGAACGTCCCTGGACCACATTTGTGTTTTCATTAGGAGAACAGTTCTAATTGCTCCTGTGATGTTGCGCCCACTTGCAGTGTGCTGAACCCAGACAGGCAAAGATACGGGTTTATGACATATTTTACTTACCCTGCTCCCTTTCTGGCTCAGATAGAACTTTCAACACAAACCATTTCTTTCTTCATTTTTATCTCAGGGACTTTTTCTTTTGAAAGCAGTTATGAAGGGCAAGGGGGTAAAGCCAAATTCTACCCTTCAGATTATCTCTGAAATATCTATGAATGTGCTGGGGGTTGGAAACCTTGAATACTTGGTACTAGAACAGTGGGTAAAGTTGATCTTCTAGAATGTTACTATTATTAATATTATGTTGTTAGTATAGTATTATAGACTAGTACAGAAATTCTGTTGCAATAAAACTTTGAGAACTATTTTGTTCTTTAAAAATGTTGCTACTGAAATAAGTCAGTCAGAGAAAGATAATTATCATATGATCTCGCTGATGTGCGGAATTTGGGAAACAAGGCAGAGGGTCATGGGGGAAGAGAGGAAAAAAATGAAACAAGGTCAAACTAGAGAGGGAGACAAACCATAAGAGACTCTTAATCTCAGGAAACTGAGGGTTGCTGGAGGGGAGGAGGGTGGGAGGGATGGGGTGGCTGGGGGAGGGACATTGGGGAGGGTATGTGCTATGGTGAGCGCTGTGAATTGTGTAAGATGAATCACAGGCCTGTACCCCTGAAACAAATAATACATTATATTTTTAATAAAAAAATAAAAATAAAAAAATAAAAAAATAAAAATGCTGCTACTAAAGATAAACACACACACACACACACACACACACACACACACACACATAAAATCTTTGTGGCTATTTAAGAAGACACACAAGGTGGCGCCAGAGAGCCAGAGAGGAGATGGATTTGCTTCCAGGGACAAGAAAGACCCGAGTGGTAGGGGCAGCCAGTGGGTGACAGCAACTATTCCTCAGAGATGGCATCTCAGATGCCGCAAAGCAGGGGCGCTACCAGTTGCCCCTGCACGTCCTCACAGCCCGATCTGCTTTCACAAAGCCTTTTCACGAGCTTTTCAGCCCAGGTACCATCTTCTGGCCAACATGTATGAAAGAGGCAGGTTGGCCTTGAGCCGTGGAGGAAAAAAGGAAAAGGCAGAAGGAGCAGAGCCGCTTCCTCAGGCTCTGGAATGAGCTTGTGCCAGCAGTGCCTCCGGGATGCATGGCCGCTGCCAGAGAGGGAGAGCAGAAGCAGCCACAAGGGAAGGCAGAGAGGAGGCCAGCTTCTCTTCCCTGGGCCTCCCATATTTTTTAAGAAATTGTGGCCTGAGAAACAAAAACAAAAACAAACTGGCAAAATGGGGCGCCTGGCTCACTCGGTCAGTAGGGCATGCAAATCTTGGTCTCAGGTTCATGAGTTCGAGCCCCATGTTGGGTGTAGAGATTACTCAAAAAGATGAATAAAAACTTAAAAAAAAAGAAATTGTGGTAAAATATACACAACATGCAACTCAGCATTTTAACTTTTTTTTTTTTTACTTTTCCATTATGGTAAAATATATAACATAACACTTACTATCCTGTTTTAAGTGTACAGTTCTGTGAGATTAGCTACATTGACATCTCCGACCCTTTTCGTCTTGCAGAACTGAAATTCTGCACCCATTTGACACAACTCCCCCCTCCCCAGCCTCTGGCAGCCGCCCGTCTGCCTTCTGTGTCTGTGAGCTTGCCTGCTTGGGTGTACACAGATCTCTTTGAGTCTCTGCTTTCCATTCTTTGGGGTAGATGCCCAGAAGCGGCATTGCTGGATCAAATGGTAATGCTGTGTTTGCTTTTCTGAGGAGCCGCCGTACTGTTTGCCACAAGGGTTCCAAATGCTCCACATCCTCACAACACCTGTCGATTTCTGTTCTTATTTTTTTTATCTTTGATGATAGCCATTCTAATGGGTGTGAAGTGGTTTTGATTAGCATCTCCTGGGGAAATTCGTTTTCGATTAATTATTTGTTTTAAGCCCCAGACTCCTTCTGCAGTCCAGAGCTTGTGCGGTGTGGCGTGGTGGGTAAGGGCCTGGGGTCCGGTGTGTGACGGCCTGAGGGAGAACCCCAGCGTGCTCACGTACGGGCTGCGTGATGCCGGCGAGTCACAGCCGCTCTGACCCTCGGTGTCTTTACCTGCTGGGTGGGGTTCACCGTAACTCCTTCCACAGAGGCTGGCAGGAGGAATACAGCAGGTGAGATGGGAAAAGCTCTTAGCGCAGCTCTTGGTTTGCAGGAAGTGCTCAGAAATGGTAGCCGTGTATACAGAAGCCCAGTGCATGAAGCAGCCAACCAGGGCTGATGTAGTCCATTGCTTTCCTTAACACCTGCTGTCCCCCACGTAGCTGACGTCCTCCCCACATGTGAGGCGTCTCTAGCAGAGAGGAGCCCACTTCGAGCTCTGCACCGAGTAGTTTGCAGGGTCCCTCTCATGCTGGAGCTCACAGAGCTGCTTCCCAAGTCTTGCTTAGAAAAAATAATGTCACTAGCATCACTGTCAGCCCTTGGGAGCCATTCGAGGCTCTTGGCCCATGCTCATTCTTTCCAGGGGCTGGCACCTGTGCCAGGGGCCCCATCCTGGAGGCTCAGTTAGGAACAGACAGAGTAGGACACCTGGGTGGGCTCCGAGCTTCCATCTGCCCAGCTCAGCTTCTTCTGGGAGAGACTCCTCCAGGGGGCAGGAAGGTCTGCTTCCTCTGGGAATTCGAGTCAGTGGGCTTCATACAGAGGCAAAGTGTTATCACTACTGAGAACATGGAAGGATGTTTGGAGGAAAGGGGATGTCTTAAACGTCATTAAATGTGTCTGGCCTTTGCAATGTGGGCAGAGCAAGAAGTATTTTGCAGTAGAGTGCCACAGGTTCACCATTAAGTTGGGAAGCTTGGGAGGAGAGAGAGGCCGGGGCAGGACACGGGCCGCCTTTCCTTCCAAGGAGCTGGTGGTAACTTTGCAGGATGATTGGGTTTTGTCTCCCCGCCAGGAGTTTCTGTTTGGGCGCAGGAACAAGCCCTGGAGAAGGAGATGGTACCTGCACAGGGCGACTGTGGGGCTGCAGAAACAGGCAGGCTCACCGAGGAGGCTTGAACTGGGGCGGCCAGAGCAGAGTGGGGCAGGAGCAGAGAGGCAAAGGGGAGGGCTGGCTCAGAAGGAAGGGTAGAGACCAGGCCTGAGCTGGTGAGACTTCCAGAGGGTACCAGAGCTGCCCGAGGTGGTGACGCTGCAGAGAAATTCTTCCTGGGGGAAGAGTTGCAGCAGAAAGTTCCTCAGTTATCTGCTGAGGAGTAGCACCTGGGAGACCCTTTCTGGCATGCAACAGCTATTTACAGAGCACTGCTTTTGGTCCTGAAAGGCCCAGGAGTGAAGCAGTCAACCTAGACTCAAGTCAGGGTCACAGGGACTCATGCCAGGCTGGTCAGGGAGTACAGCCTGGAGGAGGTGATGTGGGAGTTGGGCCTTCAGGGATGCATAGAAGGTTAGATGAGCCATGGAGCAAGAGGCAGAGGTAGGACAGAGGGTGGCTGGGGCTGTAGGTCTAGGCAGAGGAAATAGTATGTGCAAAACTCGAATGGTGAGCCGTGGTGTGGGAGGTTCTGATAACCTCTAATGGTGAGCTCTGGCTGCAGTGGAAGGTTTCCTGTGGGGCTGTGTAGGTCTAAGTTGAAGTTCAAGAAGAAAGTTCAGGTTGTGCTAGGCCTCTCAGTCTCGTAAGCCTTGTGAGGGGGTTTGCATTTTGTCTTGAGGAGAGTGGGGAGCCAATGGAGGGTGTGAGGCAGAGGGGTGGCATGACAGGACATGCCTTTTTGATAAAGGACTCTGGAGACTGGATGAGTGGGGGCAAGTTGTGTCAGGTACCCATATGGCCCTCCTCCACTCCAGGCTGACTCTGTTCCAGGGTAGAAATGAAGGTCAGAGCTAAGGTGATGGAAGTAGAAAGGAGAGGAATGTAAAGTGCTTTTTTCCACTGCTCAACTCCAGGGGGCACCATTCTCATGGGCCACAGTGTGAATAATACCCCTTAAATTGGACAGTGCGCACCCTGTACAACCCTCTGCAGCATCCCTAAATGAACAGATTGAAGACTGAAGAGAGTCGAGAAGATAAATGATGGTGGTTGCTTGAATACATGGGAAGGAACAGAAGAGTCAGAGATGACTCGCAGGCTTTTGACTTCCCTGCGGATTAGAGGATATGGGTGCCATTCAGTGAGTCAGAGGACAGGGAAAGGGAGTGAGTTTGGGAGATGCGATTGGGAGAAACTGGGACAGCAGTGGGAAGTAAGGGACTTTGTGGGCACAAAGCCCTGGGAAGCAGGGATTTTTCCCACCTTGCGGCTTCTGGCCCCTAGCTGGGCACGTGGTGGCCTCTCCTGACTCCCCCAGGGGCTGATCCAGGCTCCTGAAGACAGGTAGCATTAGTGTTTGACGTGGTGGATAGTTTTGGGGTCAAGAACCAGCAGCCAGGGGAATAAATGCTGTGCCAGAGCCCGCAAGGGACACCCTCTGTTGTCTCCATGGTGACCCCAAACAAACAGAGAACCCGAGAGGGTATTGGGTCATTATAAGGTCACTCACACCACTGGCAGGACAGATGTTTAAAAGGAAAACCCAAAAAACCTGGTGGTGGAACTGAACTCAACCCCTTTTTTTTCTTTCTTTCTTTTTTTTTTTTTTAAACTGAACACCATCAGTCTCACTTCTCCAGGATGAGGCACCCTTGTGAGCCTGGGGTTTGGTTTACCAGCCTGGGCAGGGGACCCCCGATGGGGGAGATACAGTTCCCACCTCTTGTTTTTATTCATGAAGTTGCTCAGCCCCATACTTTCCCTCTGCAGAGAACATTAAAAGCACCCATGAAAGAGACATTGCAGATTTTGTTGGCCATGAGCCTCAAAGATGAATTTTCCTATCACATTTTACGAGTATGGGTTTTATTTATTTTTATTTTTTTTAAAGATTTTATTTATTTATTTGACACAGAGAGAGAAACTACAAGTAGGCAGAGAGGCAGGCAGAGAGACAGGGAGAGGAGGAAGCAGGTTCCCTGCCGAGCAGAGAGCCCGATGTGGGCCTCGATCCCAGGACGCTGAGATCGTGACCTGAGCCGAAAGCAGAGGCTTTAACCCACTGAGCCACCCAGGCGCCCATGAGTATGGGTTTTAAAGCCTCCATAATGCAGGGCTGTCCCTCTCCAGTGCCTGTGAACTTCCTCTTAAGGTGATGATTTGTGCTGTTAATTCAGCCAGGAGAAGACCTTGGACCATAGTGGATCACTTAGCATATGGAGCTGATAGACGTGATCACCTTTTTTTTTTTTTTCCATGGATGGCAAAAGGGAGATTTTGCTGCCTTCCTTGAACTTCTTAGCTCACTGATGGGATCCTCTTTGGGGAACGTGGGTGGGGATTCCAGGCAAGTGGGAGATGCTATGGTCCCCAACAGTATCCAAAGACCCTGGGGGTTTTGAAGGGACCTCTAAAAGGGTTAGGTGGTAAGATGAACAAAACCGTAGATTGTTGGGACTGGACAAAGCCTTTGGGACCGTTTGCCCCAGTTTGTTAAATTTGCAGATTGAGCACCAGAGCCTGAGGTTTTACTCAAGGTTATCCAGCGGCCTCTAACACTTAAAAATAATTCTTTAATTTACAGAACGGAAGGCGTTTTTTGGTTAAGTGGGGCAGTGAAATGAAACACAAGCCTCCATTTGTGGCCTAATAATAACCCAAAAGTTTTCTCCTGTCCTAAATTAAGAATCCTCATTAACGGAGAGGGCTTTTGTTTGCAAGAAGCCACAAAGCATGGCCTGTTTCCCCCTGCTTACAAGGACAGGAGCAATTACCGCTCCTGGTTAGGCAGTGGTATTTTTGTGCCTTCTCTGTACTTGCAGAGATGAGAGTCACTCATGAGACACTAATGATCCCACTCCCAAACTTAACTAGAGCTCACTCTTGTCTTTCTTGGGAGAGGTGAAGAGACCTTTTCCCTTCCTTCCCCTAACCTGTGGTGGTGCAAGGAGAAGATTTATGAAAGCCAGGCTGACTAAAGCCCAAGCACTGGGGCGAAATGATGTCTCCTAGCAAGGGCGCACAATCCAGACAATGGGTATGCATTTGATAGGCTCTGCAAACCTGGTTCTCCCTCCGTTGGCCATGTGTTTTTTTTTTTTTCCCTGTTGGAGGATGCATGACCTGAAAAAGATCTGCCCCGTGATTCTGTCCACCTGGCTTGGCCTCAGAGTAAGAGTGCTCTTCCCTGTCCTCACGGACACTTGCTTTGAAACAAAGGCCCGTCCTTTCCCTTGATGCACGGACAGTGTGGACTGTTTTCCTTTCTCAGCAGAAGCTGCTCCAGATCTGCACAGCATCTAAAATCTCTGGCTCAGTGTTTGGCACACAGCAGGTGCCCAACTGCTTTAGTGTGGGTTCTCCCAGAAGCAAATCCTGAGATGCCTTGTAGGGAACTGGGGGCAATGAGACGGAGGGGGGAGCAGGCAGCCAGGAAAGGGGTGTTTTGTTTTGAAGCCAGCTCCCACTACAGGCAGCTCCATCCTGTGGAAGAGGTGGGATGTAGTGGAGCATTAGCCTGTTGGGGTGGGGGTGAGGGAGCTGGGGTGTTTATACTCCAGCTTGTCAGTGGTTGGCTGAGGGCTGGTGGGTGTTGGTTCCTTGAGTGCCTGCCAGTCTTCTGCAGTGTTGAGAAAGCCCTCAAGTGAAGAGATGGCATTGACATTGGCAGTCAGCCAGAGCCCTGACCCATGGCAGATGGGCAGGGAGTGGGCGGGAGCCGTCACATCATTATTCTATTAGCTATTTATCTCTCTATTTTTATCTATTGTTTTCTTCTCACTTCTTTCTTATTTTTTGCCTCCCTGTTAAATTTTGTTCTACAGACTTCGACTCATTTCCAGCCACTGTTGTCAACTGAGATTTTGCTCCAACCTCTGTATCTTTCCTTAATTTGCCAGGGATACCATGATATCTTGGGTATGACCTTTGGTTTTCTTTAAGTTTCTTGCAGGAATGAGCTAGGATGTAGAAGTGGGTTGCTGTGCGTCTCACACATGCCCTCTGCCACCAGGATGGATGCTGGAAGTGGATCCCATTGATACTTTAAAAAAAATGATCTTCTAGCTGTTTCTCCTGCACCCTGAGGATCTTCATGGTCCTCCAATGCCTCAAAGGCCTGGAAGAGGAAGTCAGAATACACAGCTGGGGTGTCCTCTGGACTTCCAGTATCCTAAGCCAGTTACTGAACCTTCTGGAAAACACCCTGGGACTTGCTGCCCACCTCAAGCATGTCTTCAGGAGCTTGGTGGGCTTCTACTTGGAAAGTTGAGTCCTGCCCCGTCCAGGGTGGGTGGCTCAGAGGAGAGTGGGATCTCTCAGAGGCTCTCTTTGAGCAGGCTGTGCCTTAGGCCTGATCCAGCATCCATGACCAACGTGTAGGAAGATGCTGTTCTGGAACCTGAGAGCCACAAAATCTGGCCTGGGTGGTGGCTCATCTCCACGTCTCAGTGCGGACTGCTGCTCCCTCCTCGTTTTTCTGTCCAGCCTCTGCTCAGTGGTAACTGTCTTAGGTTAGGCTCCCTCAGAACTGGACTCTGAGAAGGTATTGAGTGCAAATGGTTTATTTTTTCTGGAGGAGGGAGTCTAAGGAAGTGTGTGCGATGGAAGGGAAGTGAGTCTCTTCAGGATGCTGAAGAGCCGTTGTTGCTGTGGGCACTTGGGGCGCAGTCCTCCCTGACGGTCTCTGGGAGATTGTGCCAAACACACTACAGAGTGTGTCCCCGGCTCCTGTCCTGCACTGGTTGAGGGCTGTTCCACCTTCAGCGTGGAGTGGGTTCCTCACCCTAGGTAGAGAGCCTTGCTAGTCAGGAGAGAAGTGCTTGTGTGTTCTGGAATGCTGGGTGCCAGGCACCTGTGTCTGCCCCAGGGACTCCGACAGGGATTTGAGCCTCTGCCGTGTGCCAGGTGCTCTTCACAGGCTCACCTGTCTGCCTCTTCTCCCAGAGGAGGCGAGAAGAGAGTCAGCAGCTTGCTCAAGGTCACGCAGCTCGTGTCTTCTGCTGGTGTCTTCTTTGAGGTGTCCTGTCTGTCCTCTGGCTCAGGGCAGTTGGCCCTCTTTGGTATTGGCTTTGGGGCTATCTCTTGTGAGCTGCTTCCCTGGGGGAGCTGCAGTACTTCTCACCTTGGCTCCAAAGGGCTTGTGTTGGACACAAGGCAAGGTCACTGCTAAGCCCACTCTTCTGTCGAGATCCTTAAGGTTGAGAGGTTGAGATTGTGCCCAAAGCCCACAGTCGGCGAGGCAAGGAATGGGCCTCCGGGTCACTTGATTCTGCGGCGTGTCTTCACTGTGTTGGGGTGTGGCCAGACAGATGCTCCATCCGCTGCCGGGTGAGTGGAAATTGGGGACATCTCAGTGGCGGACAATATGGTTAATGTCTATCAAAATGACACACACACATGGCCATAGACCCAGTAATTCCACTTTTGGGAGGTTATCATGCAGAGACACCCTCCTGCATGTGAAATGGTTTATATATTGAGTGGGTCCCAGCAGCATTGTTTGTGCTTGTAAAAGATTGGAAATTGCCTAAATGACCATCAGTAGGAGCCCGGCCAAAGCAGGTGTGGGACATCCGGGCGATGGAATCGCAGGCATCCGTGAGAAAATGAGGAAGCGGGCTGCATATTTGTTTGCTGGAGAAAAACCCGAGGGGCAGAACAGAACAGTGTGTGCAGTGTGCTGTAACTTGTGTAAAGAAAGGAAGTGTGTGTGTATTTGATTGTTGGTGTGTGTCTCTGGCAGGCGACCCATGATACAGAAGACCCAACGTCGATTTTTTTCCGGCAGGGAACTGGGAGGCTGTAGTCAGGCAGGAATACACGTTAGTGTCTTTTGAACGTCAAATTGTGGGATATTGGGTACCTGCTCAAAAATAAGTAAAATTAAAAAAAAAATCAGTGTGTTTTTTCTGTTGTATCGCATTTCACTGTGAAATCCCAGGTTCCCTATCCGTTAAATGAGGAAAGTGGTATTTGTTTTAGAGAGTGATGACTCCTATGTCTGTTCCTTTATAGCGCTTTCCACCACCCTTATATATAGTTTAGTTTTTGGAGTGGTTGACTTGATCTGTATCCTCTGCTCAAGGAGAAGACCCACAAAGGCAAGGACTGGGTGTCTCTTGTCCACCATTCTATCTCTCTGGGACCTGCATTTGGCGGGTACTAGACAAAAAGATTTTTTGGAATAATGAATGAAAGCACACTGTTCATGAGAACATGCTCTTTGTCTTTGTTATTATTGATAGCATCAAAGTGCAAGAGGCAGCTGTTCCCAGAGGCTTTGATGGTCTAGGTTCAAATCCCAGCTCTGCCACTTATTAGCTGTGTGACCATGTGTGAGTCACTTAACCTCTCTGTGCTTTAGGGTCCTCGTTAGCTGATTGGGAGCTGTGGAAGTGCCAACCACATAGGACTGCTGTGAGGATACAAAGAATGCATACATATAAGCATTTAAAACAGCACCTGGTAATTTGTAAATGTGAGATATTATTTGCCACAATTTTGACACTTTTCTCTTTATAAATCCTCATCTCTGTGATTCTGGCAACACTTCTTGTAGAATTTGGGAAGACCTTTAGATGAGGAGGAATACTTGTTTGTTTGTTCCTCCTTTTCGTTATTCTTTTCCTGCTACATTAGAGTGGCTCATTCTCTGAGTGGTCTCTCTTATTTTTCCAGAGAAGACCATCAGGGATCAAAGGCTCCCTAATTTCCAGGACAGTTGGCCTCCAGGTTGTGCAGGGATTGTGTGTGTGGGGTGGCTCTTTTGTTCTGTTCTTTCTTTTTTTTTTAAATTTAATTTTATTTTATCCAGTGATCCAAGATTCATCATTTATGCACCATACCCAGTGCTCCATGCAATACATGCCCTCCTTAATACCCACCACCAGGCTCACCCATCCCCTTTCCCCCCTCCCCTCCATAACCCTCAGTTTGTTTCTCAGAGTCCACAGTCTCTCATGGTTCATCTCCCCCTCCAATTTACCCCAATTCACTTTTCCTTCCCTTCCCCTAGAGTCCTCCATTTTATTCCTTATGTTCCACAAGTAAGTGAAACCATATGATAATTGACTTTCTCTGCTTGACTTACTTTCTTTCTCAACACCTGAGTCTGCACGCAGTCCGAAGTCTGGGAGAAATCCTTGGGCTTCCTACCAACCTTTCCTGTGAAGCCACGCCCCTCTCGTTTTCCCCAGGGGCAGCTGGGCGGGGCTGGTGAAAGCCCGGGTCCCAGTCAGCCTGTCCCTCCTGCCTGGGCCTGGGGGAGATGCGGTCGGCCCAGGGGGCCTGGGGAGCCGCAGGGTGCCTAGGAAACCCTCTGCTTTCTGTTTGAGCCCGTGTGAAAAGAGGCACCCGGGCTGCCGGCTTACTGATCGTTACCGGGGAAAAGTGTGGCTTCTGCGGCCTTGATGGAAGGCGCACAGAGGACGTGGACCGTTGGGGCCTGAGATGCTCAGCGGGGAGTGGGGCTGGATCTGTGGGCAGCTGGGCCCGGCTGATCAAAGAGCAGTGGGAGAGCGCCTCCGAGGACATGTTCCACAGCAGCGGCCTGCGCTCTGATGGGCTCCTGCCGGTGCCCTGGCCCCTTCCTGCTTCTGAGCGTCCACCTTCGCTCCGACAGCGCAGAGGATGTAGGCTCGGCCTGCTGCCCTCGCCCTCCTGAGCCCCTTTCATCCCATGGCTTGCGCAGCAGCCGCCGTGCTCAGAGCGATCGGAAAGTTCCCTTGTGGCTGGGAGGCCGGGTGCTGGGGTGAGAGGGCTCATTAGTGCTAGGCGTTCTCCACGCAGTCGTCTGCCTGTTTAAGTGTCTCCGTGAGACGGCGCGGCTCCCTTGGGCTGGCTCATTGGAACTCGAACAGGGGGTCATGACCGCCAGACTTGGAAGGCGGCGGGAGCTGTGCGCGCTGGTGCCTGGGCTCGGAGGCTGAAACTCATCTCCTTTCTTCTCAGGAGTCTCTAGGCTCAGGTGCGTTTCATCTTGTTTCCTGACCCGGGATAGCATCTTCTCACAGGAAAATGCACCCTCAGTGTTCACTCACCTCCCGTGGTGCTCAGCGGTAAATGACATCACCACCGTTGTTTCGAAAACTGAGGACAGGGACGGCAGGTTGACAGTAGCCTGAAGGGGAGAGAAGAAAGCCAACCTCTTCGAATCTCAGGTTTTAGCTCCTTATGCGCTGAATCCTGGGGGCGGGATGAGGAAGAGCCAGAATGTCGGATGGTGGCTGTTTCCCTTTGTTTTGAAGTTCCCCGTACTGCAGGGGTCATAAAAAAGAAAGACAGAAAATTTCCAGAACTTGATCTTCCAGCTTTTTAAAATAGGAAACAAAACAAGCAAAAACCTCTCCCAAACCCTCCTCTCTGCTCCTTACCTCCCAAAAGCAAACCACATACCGCTAGACTGTAGGCTGTATCTGACTTGCCGATGTGTTTTATTTGGCCCACACAATATATATGTTATTATTATTATTATTAATTTGAGCCAAAATTTAAACACTGGGGGATTTCAAATAACTGTCCAGAAAATCTGGAGTCCGTGACCATGCTCAAGTTGCAAAACCAGATGGAGCCATGAAGTTGTAAGGGGCTCATCAGCCTCGTACCGTCCCATTCCCTGTTGTCTTGGCTGGTCTCTGACCCCTGTGGGCATCTGAGTTTGCCATTTCTGATGTAAAAGTTCTGGCAACCAGCTGTCATTACAGAATTTTTCTGGATTAAGCTTTCTGGAGCAGTGGGAGCATGGCGCCAAGAATTCTTAGATTCTTCTCCTCCAGATTTGTCTTACCCATTCAGCTCTTCTTGACTGGGTTTATTAACCCTTTTTCTGTATTCATGTTAAGCCTGGAAGGCAAGCTTCCACTTTAGTCTCCCTGGCCTAGAGGTTTGCTATTTGATTTTAATTTACGAGGCTTTGTGACTTTATGACTGTTCTGATTTGAATGCTTTTGAGTAAGTGGGAAACTCTGAGTTTCACATTTGTTCTACAGCCTTGGGCCATGTTGACTTAGTAATTTTTTCCAGGAACATGTCTGTTTCATCCAAGTTGTATTTATTGACTAACTGTTGCCCTAACATTTCCTTATTATCCTTTCACTGTCTGCAGGATCTGTAGTGATGTTCCCTGTCTAATTTCTGATACTGGAATTTGTACTTTTCCTCTTTATCAGTGTTCAAACTAACTTAGTGGTTCTTAGTATAGCTATGCTTTGACGATGTCTATGTATTCTATGCCTATCCATACCATCTTAGGTTCCCTCAATTCCCTCCTTTTTTCTGAAGGCACGAACAACCTCCTGGACCATACTGCAGCCACCACCGGGGCCAACCAGTCACCTGCCCTGAGAGCGCTGGGCTCTCCCCCTTCCCTGTGCCACACTGATGGGCCAACCAGCCATATGCCTGAGTCTTCTGGTTCTTCTTGCCACTCTGGATTTAGGAAAATAGAAGCACCATTGTAGTAATGGAATCTGGCACCTGCAGGTTCAGGGGAGGGTTACCCTGTGGGGTAAACATTGACTAGTGGAAAGCAGGAGACAGAAGTGAGCTTGCCAGGGCCAGAACTAGGGGGAGATGAGTGAGGCATTGAAAGTGCAAGGTAAGGAGGCACCTGTTCTCAGGGTCATACCTGTATTTCAGGTGTTTTCCTTCTCTTACCCTTTTCTCTCCCCGAGAATTGGCAGATAAACTACCATCCTTCTTTTTTCCCACAGAGTGCTCTCTGAGGGTCTGTTTCTCCTTGTAGCACACTGGTGTCTCCATGTGTGGAGTGAATCTACGTGCCTGGTGTCCTGTTGCATCTCTTTGTGGTTTGTAGTAAACAGAGGCAACACTCTGTAAAGCTCCTCCTCCTTCCTTTGGTCCTTTCCCCCTTTCCTTACTCTTAAAGTCTAGGGATAATATCCCCCTGAAATAAAGTATAAATGTTTTAATCTGTGCCTCAGGCTCTGTTTCTTAGAGGCTATGGTCTAAGATGGAATGAAAGTCTAAAGACAAAACACTAGATGAATTTGACTTTTATTTTGAATTTTCACCTTTAATGAAATATTGTAATAGAAAAAAAAGTCACTTAATTATTTTTTTTTCTTTAGAAAAAAGTACAGGCCATTAATTGATGTTCATAGGCTGAATTTGTTTTCTTTTCTTTCTTTTTTTTTTAAAGATTTTATTTATTTATTTGACACAGACAGAGAGATCACAAGTAGGCAGAGAGGCAGGCAGAGAGAGGGGGAATCAGGCTCCCTGCTGAGCAGGGAGCCCAATGTGGGCCTCGATCCCAGGACCCTGGGATCATGACCTGAGCCGAAGGCAGAGGCTTTAACCCACTGAGCCACCTGGGTGCCCTGTTTTGTTTTCTTTGAAAAAAAAATATGTAAATTGAGTGACCGTTTAAGACTCAGGCAATTTTTACACAAAAGTCCAGATTTTTTACTTCTTTTGGAGCAGGGGAAGATCTGTAGTATAGGCCAACAATCAGCTGCTTTGGGCATTGACTGCCCCCTTCAGATGGAGTGGGCATGCAGCGCCAGCTGGATGCTGTCTCAGCACGCTGCCATGACAGATATGCTTCTATGCGTGGCCCCTCTCTCCTCATTTATGGAATGTGCCCACCTCTTTATAGGCATTTCAGTTTCAAATCTCAGGGGTAAAGGGAAATTCAGCTAGAAGTCTTGTTGGGATAGGGATTGCTTCTCAGAAGGCTTCTATACACTCTGGCTAATGGCTTATAGATTGCTGAATCATCTGGCTCAGTTAGAAGTGTTCTTTGATCGATGGTTGGGGTCAGATCAAATAATATGGAACACGTGCCAAGATCCCTTTTACATATGCTGGGAGGGCTCTCTCTAACAAAATGACAGTGTTGTTGAGAGCTCCTGAAGCAGAGAGAGGGAACTGTCAGCACCAGTAACACTATGAAGAAATTTGGCAACAAAGCCTCTGAAAATTAGAGAATATGTGTGTGTGTGTGTGTGTGTGTGTGTGTGTGTATGCGTGCACATGCACACGTGCATGCACGAATACATGTATATACACATACTATGTACTAGCATATATGAAACATTGTACTAAATATTATATAGTATATACAAGTGTATATATGCACCACATATCATATATAGCGTCCTATATGTCTGTGTATATAGACAGTATTGTGTGAATTTCATGATGTCTCTTGGAGTAAGGCACTGAGCCACTGGTTCTCAGTTGCTGGGTGTAAATCGCTGGCCAATGAAATGATGCTTGTTTCAGGATGTGCTACATCCGCCTCATTGTCAGTCTCCTTCACTTTCTTCCTCCTCTTGGTTTCTCTCCCTGGGTTCTGGCTGTCTTCCACCTCTACCCGATCTCCAAGCAACCCATCCGAGTTGTAGAGAAACAGCGTGTGCACACTCACAGGTTATTATGTCCCTTCTTCCTTCTCAATGACTCACACCACCCCCTTGGAGCTGAGTGGTACTTTAATATTTTCAAAGCGCTTACACATCCTTCGTCTCGTTAGATCCCTCTAATAGACCCTTGAGGTTAGAGCTGGCAGAACCTCGATTTAAGATGGAAAGTGAGTCCCAGCGATGGTAAGTGATTTGTCCTCTTCTGTCAGCAGGGCAGTAGAAGGGCAGGGACCCGGCGCAGGCCTCCAGTGGTTCCCCAGTTGCCTCCCAGCCTGTCAACTGGTGACATTATGTGATTTTAATTCTTCAGCCAGACTGATGGAAGCAGTAGTTTTACAAACTGTGGGATGCAACCCAACTGTAAAATCAATTTAATGGGGGAAACCAGTTTTTACAAGTGAAATGGAATAGAACAGTTATCAGAGCATGTCGCATGTAGAGATAAGGAGTGTTTAATGAGACTTCGGGGGTACGTCTGCTGCTATTTTGATTACCTGGGCTCAGGCTGTTGCTTGGTCAAGAACAGATTCATGTTCCTTTCCATGTGGATTTTGTATTCTCTGAAGCCTCCTCAGCTGCTTCTGCCTGAGTTTCTAGGAGGTTAGATTTTAGTGACAGATTGTTGGGACATGCTGCTCTTGCATATCTGATAATCCAGGGAAGGAATGCACCTCACAGATGACAGGACTTCCAAAATACCTATAATATCGGACTAAAACAAAACGAAACAAAACAAAAAACACCAAACAACCCCAAGCCCAAAACCGGAAGATTGTATTCCTGCTTAGAACCAAAAAGATCATAAACTACTAACTACTAGCACCAAGCTAATGAATGGTTTTAAAGAAAGAGTAACTTTGTAATATTCTGCTGCGAACATTGGAGAAATAAATGCATGGATCTCCCAGCAAACACTGTGTGGGGCAGAAGCCCGGGGCAGGAAGGGGGCAGAAGTAGATCTAATTCAGGGAGTAAATATGACTTCCCGCTGAGAAGGAGGCCAAGGTCAGCCCTGAGAAGGCTGTCTCATGACCAGGAGAATTGGGAAGGGGTGGAGGAGTGGAGCACAGGTCAGGACACAGAGACCACGAAGAAGGGGGAGGGTACTGAGGAGCTGTTCCTCACAGCTGTTGCCCAGTGGGCTCACAGGCAGTTTCCATGGAATGTCTGGACCAATGATTACAAGTGTGAATGATTAAGTAGTCCACTTACATTGGGTCACTGAGACAAACCAATAAAATGGAAGCCAATCAATCAAGAAAGGTGGTTAATAAATAATAAATACGCTTTTAACATGGAGTGCTCTAACTGATTGTGTGTTTGCCTAACTTTTCTTGCCGATGTCCAGGGGGAGAAACACATCGTCCTAAATCATACTCAGACGAAGGCAGAATATTCTTTTAAGGATATAGTAGCTTCCGTCTGTGGTTTTTACTACGTATGCCCAAGTATTTTCCTCTGCGGGATCATACTTCTGAAATGGCAGTGGAAGTCAATGGGAAAATGCGATGATTTACAAACATTTGTTTTACATAAAGAATTTTCAACTGGAGACCTAAGAAACGATGAAGTCCATACCAATGGTGGTATGATGATGAATTGCTTGCACGTGTGAAGGGAAGGGAGCAGTACAGGAAGAGACAGAATGACTGGGACCCGTAGAGAAGTAGGGGCTGGGGATGTGGAGGGAGGAGCAGGCAGAGACAGGCTCCTACAGACCAGAGAAGGGGCATCATTTCCTAGCAACCTCAACGTTCTTCAATCTTCCTGGTAACTTTCCACCTTCCAGCATTGAACTTCCCTACTTGAAACCCCAGGGCTCCCCACCAAAAACTTGATTTCTTCATCTGGTCTGACTTATTAAACTCAGATTCACATCAATAACACTTAAGTATTTCTGTATACATAAACTATATTAAAATATATACATAAATATGTAAATAATTATAACTATATAAAATACGCATGTACTCTACAGACCCCAAGCCAACCTAGATCTCTTACTGAAAGGACAGTACTTGCTGGCCACATATGCACACATGGATTGCAATGCCATCCCCTTTTGCTTTCAGTTGCCTTTTCTTTCCCCTGTTGATCCTCTGGCTGGCTTCACTTCCTCTGGCTACACTGAGCCCTCAAGATGATGATGGTGGAGCTGACCAGGAGAAGGCCATGGTCATATCTGGACTGAGGAGAAGGTTGGGGGATGGTGGGAATGGGAGGGTTGAGTCCAAAGCAACAGCAATCCTAACTGGTACAGTGGTTTTCCTAAGTAATGGATTTTTTTTTTTAGATTTTTTTTTTATTCATTTGACACAGAGAGAGAGATTACAAGTAGGCAGAGAGGCAGGCAGAGAGAGAGGAGGAAGCAGGCTCCCCGCCGAGCAGAGAGCCCGATGTGGGCCTCGATCCCAGAACCCTGGGATCATGACCTGAGCCGAAGGCAGCGGCTTTAACCCACTGAGCCACCCAGGCGCCCGTAAGTAATGGATTTTTAAAAAATGAGATCTTTGTCCTTGGGTTGTGCTTCATCATGGCGTTCAAAGACAAGGTAGCTGAGTACAGAGACAGCCAGATTCATGGTCTGTGTCATGCAACCATGGTTGGTGTCCTGAATTCCCTCAGCATTCACTGTCTCTAAAGACAATGCCCCAAACAAGATTCCAAGCCTTTTTAACTAACAGTGATCCCCTGACGCATAAAAAAGTGCCTAAGTTAATTTTTGTAACATCTACCTCCGGCTTTTTCATACTGAAAAGCCATTCCCTGCTGTACAATTCCTTTGGCTAAATTCAAATTTTAGCTTTTATTTTGTTTGCTTCCACCCTTTTCTGGTCAGTTTGGTTAGGTAACTCAATCACTTAGAGCTGAAAGCCCTCATTTGCTTGCTCAGAAGGCTTGGAACGAGGGGAGAGAAGAATGAGTCCAGGAACCGTTTGTGACAGATATTAGACCTCTGAGCTGCGCGATTCTGACATTGTACCCAGCAATACAAATGTGGCTCAGTGGTCCAGACACAGCACAGTCTAATCCTGGCCTGTCAGTGGGGGGATTAATGACTCGGGATGTCGTCTCTGTCCAGTGGTGGAAGGGAAAACTTCTTGCCTCTGCTCCTGGATGAGTTTGTTGGGTATGTGTCCCCGTCAGTTCTCCTGATAATGGGCACGGGGGCATCTGCTCAAAATAACACTGGATTCCAGAAGTAAGGAGGTGGTGGGAGGAATTCATCCAGTTCCTACCCCAATGTGGAGGCACACTCAGAAGACGTCTTGAGTCCTCTTTCATCTTCCTCTCTAAAACACGAGGAACTGGCTGATAGGGCTGATAGGGCAGGTAGGGCTGGTTCCTATCTCCAGAGGGCAGGAGGCCACTGAGTCTGGGCTTGCAGGCTGCTACCTCAGAGGGTAATGCCAGAAAAGTGAGTGCCATGATAAGACACCAGAGGAGGATTCTGTGTGGGCAGTGGCATTGGGAACTTGTAGAATTCAGGCCTACCAATAAAGGTGGGGAAAGTAATTCCAGACAAAGACGGATGCCTGGTAGTTATGTGATGGTACTTTCTCATGTTTTTCTGTCTAATTTTCTATATTGTATCTCTCACAAGATTATTACAATTTTGAAAGCAGAGGTCTCTTAGAGTGAGTGATTCTTACTGTTTTTAATGTGGTGAGGGACACATGGAATGTGCTCGATAGGGTTGTGTGCACTGATTGGAGAGGCTTTATTCAGATGGTGAAATGTCCTTCCCTTCGATTACAGCTGACCTTAATTTTGACCTGTTGGGGCCATGCTGCAGCCAGGAACACTGCTAATTGATTGCTTTTCACTCCAACAGCTCCTGTGAGATGGACCAGGAGCATTTGTCTATTATAAACCAATGTAGAATTCTGCTGCTTTTCACCTTCTGCTGCTGAGCAGTTGTCAGGCGCCACTGACTCCAAGTCAGTTGCTGGGCCTCAAATTTATTGGCTGAGTCATTGGCAACCTCTGGATGATTCCCAGTGAGCCAGTCACCCAGAACAAGATTTTGAATTAAAAGTTTATATATTGCTTGGAAGGAACATGGGAGTCATGGCCATTGAGGCAGAGAGGGAGAAATGGTAGAGGTTGGCTTCTGGTGGTGATTGGGGTGGGGCATGCAATACAGATCTTTCCAGCTAGATGGAAGAGCAAAGCTCAGCACATAAATATTTCATTTTGATGCTCATCTAAGGTGAAGCTGCTACCTGGAGTTCTCTGATTCCTGGGATGAACTAGCAGGTAGTGTGCTTTTTAGTGTCGATATGTTCAATTTAGAAGATGGGGGATGGGAGCTAACCCAGAATGCCACTCTGAAGAGTTATGGGCTGGTTGGGCAGATCTGAGCCCTCCTGAAACCGCCCTCACAATGGACACTGTTGGCCCTCTTGTTTTAGGGCTTGGCACTAAGTTAATGGAAATTTCTGTGGTATGCAGGAATTTCACTTAGTGGAGATTAATTTCTTAAGTATTGCCTGATCCAGAAAGCCTCTGCTGAGGAGACATGAAGTTGTTACCAGGGCTTAGTAGCTCAAAGAGAATTAACTTATATGATCCCTTTTATTCGTGGGCAGGGGAAGGAGATGGTGGGAGTAGAGGGAACAGAGCGAAATTAATATTTATTATGGACCTCTGGTGTGCCAAGCACTGTGCCGGCAATAACAACCACATACCTTATTGAATCCTTACAAATATGTGAAAGAACTTTCTTTGACCTCAGAGATAGGGGGTTGAGTTAATGACACCTTAATGTTGGTCAGTGTGATGTCACTTTCTGGTTCAGTTATTTTTATACCCTTTTATCTTATCCTCTAGGTCCATTCCCCAATCCTTCTAATGGCAGCCATTTTAATAGGTTTGACATATGTCCTTTTATTTGTATTGTTTTTTGGTGTTTATATTTTATTTAATTTATTTTTTTGTTTTTATTTTTAAGGTTTTATTTATTTCAGAGAGAGAGAGCATGAGCAAGGAGAGGGGCAAAGAGAGAGGGAGAACGTGACTCCTGCTGAGTGGGGAGCCCAACATGGGGCTCTGTCCCAGGACCCTGAGATCATGACTTGAGCTGAAGACAGATGCTTAACCTACTGAGCCACCCAGGCACCCGGTGTTTATATTTTAAATTTACATTAATGCTGTGGTTGATAACCTTTTTCATTCTTTTTCTCACTATTATTTAAAAAACCTTCTATTGTGCAAACATTTCATACAGTGTCAAATGTAGAAGAGTGTGACGAACTTCACTGTATCCATCACTCAAAGTGAAGTATACAACTTGTGCACAGAGTCAGGTTCAACTTGCGGCCAGTTTTGTTTCATCTGTCCCTCCATCCATTCCCATTGTTCACAGATAACTTTAAAGTAAGTCCCAGCATCACACTATTCCATTGATAAATATTTTGTTTTTTTAAAGATTTTTTATTTTATTTTATTTATTTCACAGAGGGAGAGAGATCACAAGTAGGCTGAGAGGCAGGCAGAGAGAGAGAGGGGGAAGCAGGCTCCCTGCTGAGTGGAGAGCCCGATGTGGGCCTCGATCCCAGGACCCTGAGATCATGACCTGAGCTGAAGGCAGAGGCTTTAACCCACTGAGCCACCCAGGCACCCCATTGATAAATATTTTGTATGTACCTCTAAAATGTAATCATTAAATTATATAATCAATATATTATCATACCTAAAAATTAGAAATAATCACTTAATATCATCAACTATTCAGTCATTGTTCAAATTTTCCCAATTGTCTCATAATTTTTAAAAATCCAAATAAGATTTATATATTGCGATTGGTTGATAAGTCTCTTCTCTTTTAATCTATGGTTTTTTTTTTAAAGATCTTATTTATTTGCCAGAGAAAAAGAAAGAGAGGAAACACAGGCAAGGGAGCATGCAGAGGAAGAGACTCAACTGATTGAGCCACTCAGACGTCCCTTAATCTATGGTTCTGCCCTCTGTCCCTAAATAGTTATTTATTGAAGATCAGAGTGTTTATCTTCATGAAGTTTTCCAAAATCTGGTGATTGTATCCCTGTGGTGTTTTTTCATATGTTCCTCTGCCCTCTGTATTTCCTGTAAATTGGTAGTAAGATCTAGAAACTCGATCAGATTCAAAGTATATTTTTTTTGGCAAGGAATACTTCATAGGTGAAGTATGAACTTCTGTCAAGAGGCACCTACTGTCTGGTTGTCTCTGTGATGTTAGTGGTATTGGTGAGCAATGCCTAGGTCCATGATTTCCTTAGGGGTTTCAACATAATGATAATCTAATTCCATCATTCCTTCTTTATTTATTTGCTGGACTATTTCTATAAAGAGAAACTTAGCTACCTTGAGATACAGTTTGTATAGGAAAATCAAGACAGTGCTAGTGGCGCCTGAGTGGCTCAGTCGTTAAGCATCTGCCTTCGGCTCAGGTCATTATCTCAGGGTCCTGGGATTGAGACCCGTATTGGGCTCCCTGCTCAGCGGGAAGCCTGCTTCTCCCTCTCCCACTCCCCCTGCTTGTGTTCCCTCTCTCGCTGTATCTCTCTCTGTCAAATAAATAAATAAAATGTTCTTTAAAAAAGTGCTTGATTCTTTCCTTCATCAATTTTCAAAATAATGAGCTAGTTTCCCTAAAGATAAATCAATAAATTAAAAAAAAATAAGATTATAAACTCATGTATTTAAACATATTTGATTATTTCAGTTGTTTGCAGTTATTCATACTGATGTTCAAATTGTCCCATCTTTGGCAAATGGGAGCCTCTACGAGATTTTATTTTTTAGTCATTGTTGATACTATCTCATTAGTCTTGGATAGCTTCCTTGCTGCCTGGTGTGATAAGCTATTCCTGGATCATCTTATATATTTATTGCCCCAGACCTGGAGTCAGCCAGGTCAAGGAGCCCTGGTTCTGATAAGTGGGAGATTGTATTTAGAGTCCACAGCCTGGGTGCTAGGCACACTGCTTTTCTAAACTTTATCCATATTGCTGTGCACATCCCATCTGCTTTTTCCAAGTGCTGCACAGTATTCCATAGTGTGTATTCTTTGCATGGCACAAACCTATTTCTCCACTGTTGGATGGCTGCCAACTTCCTGGTACCACAAAACAACACTGTAGTGAGCATCTTTGAACATGTCTCCTCATTGACCTGTATGAGAATCTTTTTTTTTTTAAGGCCAGTGTTATGATCCCTATTTAATTGGGGAGGGAGAAAGAAGGTGGGGAAAGAGGGAGAGTACAGAAAGGGGAGATGAGGCCTAGGGCAGAGTGGGACAGGTTAGAGGCTCTATTCCCCTGTGTGTCTCTTGAGTGGATTCTTCTCATTCTCCCGTGGTCCTGATGTCATGGGATCTGGAGGAAGACAAGGCAGGGGATGGATCAGCCTTCTTCTGGCTTCTCATGGCTGCTCTCCCACCACCCTTCAAGAGTGTAAAACTCTCAGTGCTCAAAGGCTAATATCGTTGGAATATCTCCCAGCTCCGTGGTTGTGTTTATTGTCCACATTTCGGGATTTTTTCTGCACATCTACTGAGGCCTTGGGCAGATGACCTGAGTCTTCTCCATTCCATTTCTTGCCATCATCCTGGTCAACTTCATTGTCCATATGGATGACTCACTCTGCATGATAGCCTCTCAGCAACTTGGTCTCCGCTGTCCCAACTCTCTTCACTCTATTCCATTTCAGGGGCCTGTTTTCACTGCCACCCCAGGGGCAGAGAGAACAGGAAAGGGTTGGTGACTAACTAGAAAGAAGGCCCTTAGGGCTGCAGCCTGGAATGTAGAGCCCACAGTGCTAGATGAGGCCCTGGAGTTAGGCAGGACCCCGTCACTCAGCTTTGTAGGTTATATCGCATATTCTGGCCTCTGTTCTAAGAGAAATAAGAAGCTACTGAAAGATTTTTTTTAAAAAAGATTTTATTTATTTATTTGTCAGAGAGAGAGAGCACAAACAGGCAGAGTGGCAGGCAGAGGCAGAAGGAGAAGCAGGCTCCCCGCTGAGCAAGGAGCCCGACTTGGGACTTGATTCCAGGACACCAGGATCATGACCTGAGCTGAAGGCAGAGGCTTAACCCACTGAGCCACCCAGGCGTCCCTACTGAAAGATTTTAAATGCAGCAGACAGGGTGTTATGAATTGGTGAGGGTAACATGATCAAATTTATAGATTGAAAAGATCCCCATGGCTACTGTCGACCTTAAAAGCAAAACAGCCAGTATTTTACCGGCAAATGGGTTTGTTTGGGAATAGCAGAAAAATGCAACTCAGGATAAGCAAGCTATCGTCAAAGCCATAGATAAGTCCGGAGATCAAAGGAGAGAAGTGTTACTTTTTAGAGAAAAGGAAGAAGTTGGAGGGGCTACTTTGAATGAAAGTCCATAGGAGGAAAGCCAGCGCTCAGGGTGTTGACTATTTCTCATTGGCTGAATTTGTCGCTGGGCAAGGAGAAATTCTCCCTTCCTTCTGCTGGAGTAGTGAAGTTGGCTTCTTCCTACTGGGTCTGCCATTGAGTGGTGGGGCATGAGAGCTCCCCTTTCTGGACTTCTGACTCCATTTTATTTATTTTTAAAATTTATTTATTTATTTATTATTTTAAAAAAGATTTATTTATTTATTTGAGGGGGGCAGAGGGGAGGGCAGAGAGCCTGACTTGGGGCTTGATCTCAGGACCTTGAGATCATGACCTGAGTCAAAATCAAGAGTTGGACGCTTAACCTGAGCCACCCAGGTGCACCTTTTTAATTATTTTTAAAATATTTTAATTCCAGCATAATTAACATGCAGCATTATATTAATTTCAGTTGTACAATATAGTGATTCAACAATTGTATACATTACTCAATGCTCATCATGCATGTAAGTGTGCTCTTAATCCCCTTCACTTATTTCACCCATCTTCCCATCCACCTCCCCTCTGGTAACCAGGAGTTTGTTCTCTGTAGTTAAGAGTCGGCTTCTTGAATTTGTCTCTTTTCTTCCTTTTACTCATTTGTTTCTTAAATTTCACCAATGAGTGATATTATATGGTATTTGTCTTTCTGACTTATTTTGCTTAGCATTGTACTCACTAGATTCATACATGTTGTTGCAAATGACAAGATTTCATTCTTTTTATGGGCAAGTAATATTCCATCATATCTATATCACATTATCTTTATCCATTCATCTGTCAGTGGGCACTAGGACTGCTTCCATAATTGGGGTATTGTAGATGATGCTGCAGTAAACACAGGGGTGCATGTATCTTTTTGAATTAATGTTACCGTGTTCTTTGGGTAAATACCCAGTAGTGTGATTACTAGATCATGGGTATATCTATTTTTAATTTTTTGAGGAACTTCCACAGGTTTTCCACAGTGGCTGCACCAATATGCATTCCCACCAGCAGTACACAAGGGTTCCTTTTTCTCCATATCCTCACCAACACTTGTTTCTTGTGTTTTTGACTAGCCATTCTGACGGGTGTGTGAGTTGGTATCTCATTGTAGTTTTGATTTGCATTTCCCAGATAATGAGTGATGTTGAATCTCTTGTGTCTGTATATCTTCTTTGGAAAAATGTCCATTCATATATTCTGCCCATTTTTAAATTGGATTATTTGTTTTTTTGGTATTGAGTTTTAAGTTTTTTTTTTATTATTATTATTTGCCCCAGGGGTACAGGTCTGTGAATCATCAGGCTTACACCTTTCACAGCATTCACCATAGCACAAACCCTCCCTAATGTCCGTAACCCATCCACCCTATCCCTACCCTCCCACCCCCCAGTAACCCTCAGTTTGTTTTGTGAGATTAGGAGTCTCTTATGGTTTGTCTCCTTCCCCATCCCATCTTGTTTCATTATTTTTCCCTCCCTACCACCCANATTCCATTGTATATATATACCACATCTTCTTTATCCATTCATCTGTGAGTTTTAAGTTCTTTTTTTTAAATTTTATTTTATTTTTATTATTTGCCCAAGGGGTTCAGGTCTGTGAATCATCAGGCTTACATCTTTCACAGCATTCACCAAAGCACAAACCCTCCCCAATGTCCATAACCCATCCACCCTATCCCTACCCTCCCACCCCCCAGTAACCCTCAGTTTGTTTTATGAGATTAGAAGTCTCTTATGGTTTGTCTCCTTCCCCATTCCATCTTGTTTCATTATTTTTCCCTCCCTACCCCCCACGACTCCCCACCCTGCCCCTCAAGTTCCTCATATCAGAGAGATCATATGATAATTGTCTTTCTCTGATTGACTTATTTCGCTCAGCATAATACCCTCCAGTTCCATCCATGTCGTTGTGAATGGCAAGATTTCGTTTCTTTTGATAGCTGCATAGTATTCCATTGTATATATATACCACATCTTCTTTATCCATTCATCTGTGAGTTTTAAGTTCTTTATGTATTTTGGATACTAACCCTTTCTCGGATATGCTCCTGACTCCATTTTAAATGAGGTTTCCTTTAACCAGTGTCATACCATCATGTAGAGAAGAGACTGGAACAAGGCAGACAGACACAAGCTGGCCAGTGAGGAAGGTATTGTCACATCCCAGTGAGAGATGTGGGTGGCTTGGAGCAGGAGAGAGACAAGTTGGTGAACTTGTGGGATCTTTAGGAGAAAAAAATCTCCAGGGCTTTTGCTGGTTTGGAAATTGAAAGAAAGAATGAGGGAGCAGTCAGGGATGATGCCCAGGTCTTTAGCTTGCCTGACTGGCTAGCCCATGGGCCATTCCCTGGGTAGGGGACCGCAGGGTGTGAGCCAGGCTTGAAGTGTGGTGGTGATGGAGAGAAGTGTTTAGGGCCTAGGGGATCATGGGCTCTCTCTGGGATATTTTGAGTACAAGAAGCCTTTGGAACAAGCCAGGAGGATTTGGGCAGGGAGTGGATGCTCAGATCTGGATCCAGAGGAGAGGTCTGGGCTTCAGAGGGGAAGTTGGGCATTGGGAGCATGTAGATGGAAATTAGGCTTTGGGTGTGCCTGAGGCGGCCTAAGGAGGGATAGCTGGTGAGTCAGCAGAGGGTCTGGACCCAGCCTGAGGACACCTGTGCTTTGGGGTTGGATTGAGGAGTAAGAATATGCTCAGGGGACAGAAGGGGCTGCCAGAGAGGCAGGAAGAGAGGCAGAGAGCGCCGTGTCATGGAGGTCACGAGAAGAATGTATTTCAAGGAGGGAACCTTGGTCTGCTGAGAGAAAGGGAGAGAGATCAGGAAAGATGAAGAATGAAAAAATGTTTGCTAAATTTAGCCACGTGGAGTCGTGAGTAAGCTGAGAAAGAGCCATTTCAGTGAGGGGATGGGCCAGAGCCATGGTGGAGGCCAAGGAGAAAGTGGGAGGTGAAGAGCCTGGACACTGAGAAGATTCTGAAAAGGTACTTGGAGGGTGGGTGACTGGAGTGAGCCATGTCCTTTTGTCCTGCCTTAGCTCACCTTCCTACTTCCTGCTGAGGTCTGACCATGACTGCTGGACAGTAGTAGGGGCCCCTGGGGACCTCAGCTACTGAGCTGGTGCCAGCTAGCACCGCACCTCCCTCCCCCCCGGGCCTTTCTCAAGGAAAGTACAACCTCGTAGGTTCTAGCCAAAGACAATTTGTAACCCGTGGAGAGTGTCACCTGCATCATCTCATTTCATCTCCACAAGGGCCTTTGAGGTAGCGCTATTACTATTCCTGTGTCAGAGACAAGGAGACCAGAGCGCAGAGAGGCTGAGGAACCGGGGTGGTAGGTGGGCACAGTCAAGCGGCAGAGCTGAGATTGCAGACAGGGTTCCTGACTCTAGACCATGCTCTCAACCACCGTCATGTGCTTTCTCAATAGCTGAGATGAGTGATTTTGTCATGGTGATTGCTCTTCACCATCTGCAGGGTCACTGGGAGATATACTGTGTGTGTCTCCTGCACTGTCACAACCACACTCCCAGCACTTCTGACCCCGGATGTGTGGGGCTCCGCCCACCAAGCAGGTCTGTGTGACCCCCGCGGGGTGTCCTACAACTTCATTCAATCCCGACACTAGCCACCTGGAAACGGATCCCGCGGGTTGAGGGTTCATTTCCACGAGACTGCCCCCACCTGAGGGGCCAATTGCAAGCAGCTGTCCCCGGGGTACCCATACCCTCTGTCTGACTTCACTACCAACCAGAGGTTCCCGTGACCTCCTCCTGCCTTGGATTTGATTATTTGCTAGAGAGGCTTACGGAACTCAGGGAAACGCTTATCCTTACCAGTTTCTTAAAGGACCTGATGAAGGATACAGATGAACAGCCAGATGAAGAGATCCAGAGTAAGGTCTGGGAGGTTCCAGAGCACAGGAGCTCTATCCCTGGCGATTTGGGGTGCACCTCCCTCCTGTGTGGATGTGTTCGTCCATCTGGAAGCTCTCTGAACCTTGTACTTTTGGGATTTTATGGTGGCTTCATCACATAGGCGTGATTGATCATTGACTCCCGTTTTTAGCCCCTGTCCCTTCTCGAGGGAATGAAACTTCCAAGCTTCTAATCATGGCTGGGTCTTTCCTCCCCCGTCCTCCAGGAGCCCACCCAAAATTACCTCAGGAGAACAAAAGACACTCCTAAGCCCCAGGCAATCACAAGGGTTTTAGGAGCTCTGTGCCAGGAACCGCAGGGCCAGAAAGCAATATATCTCACAAGATATTTTCTCACAAGAGCATTAATGAATACAATAACGCTAAATCCCCTTTCAGTGTGGTAGGCATGCAGTAGGTACTTAATACAAGCTTTAAAATACCTAACAATCCTTTGTCTACCTCATTCGATCCGTGTTTTGTGGAGATGGTGTAGGTGGGACGGATATAGATGGTTGATATGAAAGGTTATTTCTAAAACTGTAATTCTACAGTTCCACTTGAAATGTACTGTGGTAGTTCATATACAAAACAATTTTCCACCTTAGGATCACAGGGGAAAAGTGCTGAGATCAGAGAATCCGAACAGTCAGTGGAGGGGAATCAAACTCCATTTCCACAGCTGTAAACACCCGTCAGCCGCAGTGAGGAATGAGCACACTGGGAGTGAATTGTATTTATTGCTGTTCTGTTCAGCGTGATGTCACTAAGGGGGATTGCGAAATCACCCAGTTCCAAGCAGAATAGAAAATCTGTCCAAGTTGTGCAAATGTTATTTAAAATCCTTGCCATCAGCGATGAGAAAAGTCCCTGCAGTCACATCAAAGAATAGCATAGTTTTCAAAGATGGTTTTTATTGCTAAGTTGTTACTACAAACATGCTTTCACCCAAATAGAGTGAAAAACGTGCAATTTTCTGAAAATCAGAGCTTTGGAATCACATCCCCAGAATATTTATAATTACTGTTAGCCATCCATTTATCAGCATTTCGGTATGCATCTTCAGGGGGAAAGACCAACCCGCCAGCACAAGGATGTACCAACAATTAGTGGAGCTACTACTTTTTCTTAATTTAATTAAAAAATCTAATTTGATAAAAAAATTGCCTGATGGCTTGTACCATTTTTTAAAGATTGAATAAAACTTAGATTTTATTTATGCATTTACATTATCCTATTTTAAGCACTGATCTACTATATAAAGATTAAAACTTTACCTATCGTAAATAACAGATAATTGAATTTTCCTCACCAAAATATTTGTGTTAAATAAAAAAATTAACACTTACACTTCTATTTTTTTTTAAATAGTTGCCTGTCAGTTTAGGACATAGGAAATTCAGTTTATTCCAGAATCTCTCCCACCATCATTGATCATGAGAGCTTATTTTCAAATGTGTTGATAATGAGTTTGCTGACACATACGTTATGAAATCAGAATGAAAAGTTGGGGTGATCTGTCCCTCTGGTGCTGTTATTGCTAATTTACTCCATTATACTTGGTTAATCCTTTCAGTGAACAACTTTGCGGTGGGTAGGGGGCTGAAATCCTTTCCACCAGTCTTGTAAAACTTTCATTTTATTTCATTTATTTTATATTTTTTAAAGATGTTATTTATCTGAGAGAGAGAGAGAGTGCACAAGTGGGCGGGGGGGGGGCGGTGGTGAGCAGAGGGAGTGGGAGAAGCAGGCTCCCACTGATGTGGGGCTCAGTCCCAGGACCCTGAGATCATGACCTAAGCCAAAGGCAGATGTTTAACCGACTGAGCCACCCAGGCTCCCCAAAGCTCATTTTAGATGCAAATAAAAATGACCATCTCTCTACTTTAGATATCCTATGTATTTTATTTATTTATTATTTATTTATTTATAAAAATATTTTATTTGAGAGAGACAGACATGGGGGGAGGGGCAGAAGGAGAGGGACAAGCAGACTGCCTGCTGAGCACAGAGCCCATCGCAGGGCCCTATCTAGGGGCTGGATCCCGAGGCCCCCAGGACCCTGAGATCATGACCCACCTGAAGTCAGACACTTAACTGACTGAGCCACCCAGGTCCCCCTAGATAGCCTATGTATTTTAAATGGTACAACTCCCTGTAACAGTGGGAATGGCATACAAAGGAGTGTATGGTTCATGTCTTTATTAGGGGGATTAGTAAAGCTACACCCTATGCTTTAGCACCCAGTGGGTCCTATGAACTTTGGGTTTATTATCATGTTTGTCACAACTCTATGAGGAAACTTTATTGGCTAGGGAAACTGAGAGTCAGGATGGGTGAGAAAATTTGCTCAAGATTTCACCACTAAAGTAGTCAGAGACATTACTGTAAGATACTCCTGTTCTGCTGCCGTTTAACACAGAATGGAGGGATGCCTGTATGATCTAAATAGCTACTTAGATAACCCAGCAGGAGCAACCAGTAGAACTAATACGTGGATTCAGCAAGATTTTGCTGGATAGGAGATCACTTAAAATAAGAAGGTATTTCTCTATACCAGTCATATCCCATTAGAAATTTTGGTAAGAATAAGATATCATTCACAACATTAACAAGTATCTAGGTTCTAGCATATCTGAAAAATACACATGATGTTTCTGGGAAAAAAAGTAAACTCTGAAGGTCATAGAGGCTCGTCTGTGGAGACACAGGCTGTGCTCTTGATGCCATAATTTAATATTATAGAGACCTTAAATTTCTCCTAATCTGTAAACTCTGCAATCCCTATAAAATTCCAGTTGGATTTTTTGATGGATTCAATAATCTATAAATATAAACTATTGAAACTAATATAAACTATAAAAATATAAGGAAGAATAAAAGCTGAACAAGCTCTGAAAAAGAGCAAAGAATGAGGCGAAGATATGCCCATCATATGTTGGGACAACTTCAAAGCCATAGTAATAAAGACAATATGGAAGAATGGATTGACCACTGGAACAGAGAGGAAAGCTCTAGAGGTATCTGGGATGTATCTGGGAACTGAATCCATGAATTCAAGGGGAAAATGATGGGTTGTCTGATGGAAGGTGTTGGGAAAACTGGCTCATTACATAGAGAGAGAGAAAACTGGATCCCACATCACATCACATACAAAGGTAGACTCCAGATGAATGAAATATATACAATTTAAAGGTAAAATGGCAAAATTTTATTTTAAAAAGATTTTATTTATTTATTTGAGAGAGAGTGAGCACGAGTGGAGGGCAGGGGCAGAGGGAGAGGAAGAAGCAGACTCCTTGCTGAGCAGGAAGCCTGATGTAGGGCTTGATCCCAGGACCCTGGGGTCATGACCTGAACCAAAGGCAGACACTTAACCGACTGAACCACCCAGGTGTCCTGTAAAATGACAAAGTTAATAGAAATTGATGTTAGAGAATATTTTTGTGACTTAGGGATTGAGAAGGACCTTCTAGTTGAAACTTTCCAGCTTAAAACGTAGCTGATCATAGCAAAATAAAGGACATCACTGTAAAGTTAATAGATATCAGGGCAGAGGGAGATATTTGCAATGCCTAAGGGTGACAAGGGATTAATATCTAAAATACCCAAGGAATTCCCACAAAACAATAAGAAAAGTATAGGAATTTCTATAGAAAAATGGGCAAAGGATTCAAATGGGTAATTTATAGAAGTGGAAGTCAAAAATGGCTACTATGAAAAGATGCTCTGAATCATTAGTTATAAGAGAAATGCAAACGAGAACAAGAAAGAGCTGAAAGTGGGAGAAAGGGGAACCCTCTTACGCTGCTTATGGGTATGCAAGCCATTGGTGGGAAAACAACCCAGCAACTGCACTACTAGGTATTTATCTAGGATACAAACAGTGATCTGAAGGGGCATCTGCACCCAAATGTTTATAGCAGCAATATCCATAATAGCCAAAATATGGAAAAAGCCCAGATGTCCACCAACAGATGTGATACACACACACACACACACACACACACACACACACGAATAGTACTCAGCCATCAAAAAGAACGAAATCTTGCTATTTGCAATGACAGTGGATGGAACTAGAGGGTATTATGCTAAGTGAAATAAGTCAGTCAGAGAAAGGCAAATATATGATTTCACTCATATGTGGAATTTAAGAAACAAGAGAAATGAACATAGGGGAAGAGAAGGAAAAATAAAATAAGGTGAAAACAGAGAGGGAGACAAACCATAAGAGATGCTGGACTCTAGGAAACAAACTGAAGGTTGCTGGAGGGGAGGTCAGTGGGGGGATGGGGTAACTGGGGGATGGGCATTAAGGAGGGCACATGATGGGATGAGCACTGGGTGTTATAGGCAACTGATGAATCACTAAGCTCTACCTCTGAACTAATAATACACTATATGTTAAGTTTATTTTATTTTATTTATTTTATTTTTTTCTAAGATTTTATTTATTTATTTGACACAGAGAGAGAGATCAGATCACAAGTAGGCAGAGAGGCAGGCAGAGAGAGAGGAGGAAGCAGGCTCCCTGCAGAGCAGAGAGCCTGATGTGGGCCTTGATCCCAGGACCCTGGGATCATGACCTGAGCTGAAGGCAGAGGCTTTAACCCACTGAGCCACCCAGGCACCCTGTTAAGTTGATTTTAAATAAAAAAGGAAAGAGCTGAAAGTGGGCATCTATTCAAGGCAAGATGAGACCTCTAGGTTATGCCATCTGTTGGCAGGAGTGTGGGGACGTAGGACTCATGCCTTGCTGGTGGGAGTGTTGACCTGACAGTCTCAACCAAGGTAAGGATGTGGATACCATATGTATATAAATGATCCCACAGGTCCACATGGGGGCATGGACAGCAGAGTTCATAGTAGCATTGCTTGTGGTCGTGGGGAGCTGGAGGCAACATCCGTGGGGATGTGGATGACACAAAGTGGAACCGTCACAGAGTTCCATGTCACAGCCAGAACAAATCGACTAGATGCACATACAGCAACGTGGATGGTTCAACTTAGATCTGAATGAAATAAAAAATTAATTGAAATCTGTAGAATCATATGTTTTTTAAAGATCTTATTTATTTATTTGAGAGAGAGAACACAAACGTGGGGGAGGGGCACAGGGGGAGAGAGAAGCAGACTCCCTGTTGAGCAGGAAGTCCAACATGGGGCTCGATTCCAGGACCCAGAGATCCATGACCTGAGCTGAAGGCAGACACTTAACCAGCTGAGCCACCCAGGTACCCCCATATTTATCAAAGAATATACATTTACATAGGGTTTCCAGATTTAACAAAAAAATAAAACAACAACAAAAAAACCCAAACAGAATGTCCAGTTAAATTTGGCTTTTCAGATAAACAGTGAATGATTACATGAACATTAGTACTCGTACTAAAAATTTCTTGTTTATGTGAAACTCACATTCAACTGGATGTTCTGTATTTTCTTTGGCAGTCCTAAGTTTACGAAAAGAAACTTTTTGAAGGATTCACATAAAAAGGCATTGAAATGGCTAAGAGTGGCGGAGGTGTGTGTGCAAGTGTGTGCAAGTAGGGAAAGGGATAAAAAAAGAAAAAACAAAACAAGAAAAGGTTTTGCACTAATCCATGATGATAGTGCATCATAACTGAGAGGTATGATTAATTCAGCACCAACACCTGAGGTCCAACTTCTTTAAAAAGTTGTATAAGAAACTAGAGGGCATTCCTCTATCTACAGGCTTGTATCTTTGAGATCAGATGGAGACGGGTCTTGACTCAGAGGAGTAGGGAACCAACTACTCTGGAAAGGAGAAGCTTATGAGTATAATTTCTGAGACGAGGAAGGTCCCACAAAGCAATCCATTAATCAATTGAAGAATACTTAGAATTTAAAAGAGCCAGAGGGACTGGCCATAGGAAATGAAACCAGAGTTTCTCGATTGTTTTCTGTGTGTCAGACACTAGGAGACATTATTACATTTGATGCTCCTACTAGCACTGCACGAAGTGCCAATGTTTGCCCCGATTTTATAGATGAGAAAGTTGAGTTTGGGAGTGTCTTTTTTAGTTAGGGTTTATTTTAGTTACGTGTACCAGTAACTTGGACCCATAGGGTATTTTATATTTCATCAGCAGGAATTCTGGAAGTAGGTGGTCACAAGATTGTTCACAGGCCCAGTGATACCATTGAAGACACTTATTTCTGTCTTTCTTCTGCTGTCCTCACTGTAAGGGCTTGTGTCTTAATCTAGTTTCCTGTTACAGCTTCATGTGTCCATTCTCACCCAAGAGCCTGCAAAGTAGGAAGGCAGAGAAGGGATCAAAAGCTTTTTTCTCACAAGCCTGTCTCTTATCATGGAGGGAGGAAAACCTTTCTCAGAAATTCACAGAGGCCTTTCCAGAACCAGGTCATGGGGCCACATTTAAACCCATTGCTGGCCATGATTGTTTTAGGAATGGGCGAATAACCTAAGTTTATCTAATGAGATCCAGTTTGGGGACTTTGTAAGAGCTCTTGGAGACTAAAGAATTCCTCTTTCCAGTAGGGTTGCTGAGAGGGAAGGACCTCTTAGTTTGGGGGCAGGGCTTTGGCCCGCCATCTTGCCACCATGATGATGGCAGGTAGAACCTGAGGGGGAATGCACTGAGTGAGGAGAAAAGCCGAGGTAGGAGACAGAGTGGGCTCTCACTGGTGACACAGTTTGACCTCCTGGATCCAGAAGTGCCCGATGCTTTATTTCCCCCTGGATTTTCCTGTTGTTTGAACTAACAAAATCCTTCTGTGCTCAGGCCTGAGTGAGGGAATGGCTATGATTAGGTACTGGAAGGGTGCTGACTATTTCTTTGAGTACCAGGGATGAAGACCAAGCATATAAAAACAGGACTTGGTGTTCTTATAAAAGGAAGCGTACCACAAAATTAACCCCATGCTAATGTAATCATAGTTCTTGTAATACAGGAGTACTGGAATTGAATATCTGTATTATTAGGGTTCTTCAGAGAAGTAGAATAAAGAGGATTTATATATATATCTCCTCTTGAATAGGGTGAGAGGCGGATTTTTTGTAAGGAATTGGCTCATGAGATTGTGGTGGATTTGCGGGGAGGGCAAGCTGGAAGGCTGGAAATTGAGACAGGAGGAGATGTTGCAATCTCGAGTCCAAGGCAGAATTTTTGTGTTGCACTCTGAAGGCAGAATTCCTTTTCCTTTGGGGGAACCTCAGTCTGTGCTTAAGGTCTTGAGCTGATTGGATGAGGCCCACATTATGAAGGGTAATCTACTTTACTCCAAATCCACTGATTTAAATGTTAATTACATCCAATACCTTCATTCATCATCTATGCTGCTGTATGACTGAGCAGCTGGACACCATAGCCTAGCTGAGTTGAGGTATAAAATTAATCTTCACAATATAGGCTGTTCTAGGCTGAATTGTCCCTGCCCCCGACCTCACAATTCCTATGTTGAAGTCCTAACCTCCCATACCTCATTGTCTCCAACCTTACTTGGAAATAATGTCTTTAAAGAGGTAATTAAATTAAAATGAGGCCTTTAGGGTGGGTCCTCATCCATCGTGACGTGTTCTTACAAGAGCATTTGGACGTGGCATGCCCACTTACAGAGGAAGGACCACACGGTGAATGCCGAATGAGAAGGTGGCCGTCTGCCAGCCAGGGAGAGAGGCCTCGGGAGAAACCAAACCTGCTGACATCTTGATCTTGGACCTCTGGGCTCCAGACTGTGAGACAATAAATTCTGTTGTTTAAGCCACTGCTCCACGGTACAGGGTTATAATAGTACTGGTGAACTAATACAATAGCTTACAGAATGGAACAGAACTGATCTTTTATGTAGGATTTCTGGGAGCAGCCAGGTGGAGGTGAGAACAGGAAATGGGATTTGATATTCCAGACCCACTGGATCTCATCAGGAGTTCAGGTGGCAGGAACTTCTGCCAGGGAGGAGGGCTCTGTGAACCCTGGCTGAATGGGAAGCCCCGTCCTACCCAACCACCAGGTTGGGTACCGGGGATCAGGTGCTGGGAACCTGGGACCAGAAAAATCTGGGGTTTCTGGGCTTATGGCTCGGGTAGCCTCTGACTCTTCAGAGTAATAGGAGTTGCCTCTCTTCCTGAAAGAGTAGGAGCAAGGCACTTCTCGCCACCCCAAGGTTGACCTTATGTGGGGAGGGACCCAGTAAATAGTACTCTCCCTGCCTATGTTTCCTGGGTGGCCTTTAAGTCAATGAATTCATTTTACATGGGTGAACAAGCATGGCAGATGTGTGTGTTTGGTCATTTACACCTTACTAAAATAAAAATGCAAATCTGGTTTGCTTGGTTACAAGCAGCTGAAAAGGGGTTGCCTGGGCGGCTCAGTCGGTTAAGCATCTGGCTCTTAATTTTGGCTCAGGTCATGATCTCAGACTGTGAGATTTAGTCCTGCATTGGGCTCTGTGCTCAGTGTAGAGTCTGCTTGAGATTCTTTCTTTCTCCATCTATCCCTCTCCCTGCTCGTGCCCTCCCTTACATAAATCGATCCATCCATCCATCAATCAATCAATCTTAAAAAAACCCAAAAAACCAAATACCAAAAAACAAGTAGCTAAAAAGTACACAGGAAAGGAGGGCCTCACTTCCAATGGTCTTGTGGTGGGACAAGTCCAAACTTTCCCTGTTCCTGAAGGGGGCTTGCTTTCTCCCACTCTATGCAGCAATTACAGGGCCAGCCCTGAGCTCCATCACTCCCCACCTTCAGTCTGGCCACTCTCCCCCCATTCCCCAAGATTCCCCATCTCCCTTTGTGTATCCTGTGCCTAAATATTCAGAATCTAGAGAAGTTTCAGGACGACCTCATTTGGATGAAAGGAGGTTATGGGCTGAGGTTAAAAACCCAAAAAAATTCTCCTTCCTGGCAGGCCCAGAGCCCCTTGGAGATTAGTGGGAACTCTACTAGCAGCATGGAAAGTTCCCTGAGCACCTCTTGGGAAGGGGGGGTGCTTTGTGCCTCCTTGATATTTCTCATCTCCCTCAGTCTATGCACCACCTCATGACAATAGCATTCTTCTGTCTGTTTTACATTAAGGAACCTGAAGCTCAGAGAGGTTGTGTTCCATGTTGTACAATGGCAGGATCAGAATTCTCGCCCAGGGCTGACCCCAAGCCCTGCTGTGCTTTATCTTCTACCTAGAGTTGCTGTCACATGAAGTGAGAGAATCACAGAGGCACTGCAAGTTGGAGTCAGAGGGAGTGGACCTCAGGGAGATGGGGAAACTGAGGTCTGGTGGGATGGAGTGGGCTGGGGTGACAGTGGGGTGAGGGTGGAGGAGAGGGGTATGGGTGGTGGTGAAATGACTTGGCCATTAAGTGTCAAAGTAGTTTCCACCCATGGTGACAAAGCAGACCCGGTACCCAGGGAGGTGTCCTCCACTCCAAACTGCTGTCTCAGACCTCTGCTTGACAGGGGCAGGACCTGACCTTGCCCCAGATGATTCCGATCTATAGCCAGGACAGGTGTCCAAACCAGAAGACAGCAGATCATTGAGGACTGACAACAAAGACTAGAATTATTTTTTCATCTCTTAATTAGGCATAAAATAAAACTAGATATAAACTATTTATGTTTATAGCTCTTGGGCACCTATAAAACAAACAAAAAAATAAAAGCAAAAGAAAGTGCTTAGGCACAACATCTAAATCAATAGCATTAGTTTGATGGGATTTATGATAAGGCTCTACTAAAAATAAATCACAGTTGCTGGATTAATAATGGAAAGATGTGGGCGCCTAGGTGGCTCAGTGGGTTAAAGCGTCTGCCTTTGGCTCAGGTCATGATCTCAGGGTCCTGGGATCGAGGCCCACATTGGGCTCTCTGCTCAGCAGGGAGCCTGCTTCCTCTTCACTCTGCCTGCCTCTCTGCCTACTTGTAATCTCTCTCTCTCTCTCTGTGTCAAGTAAATAAATAAAATCTTAAAAAAAAATAATGGAAAGATGTAGCCTTGGGTCTCGTTCTATAATCTTTTTCTGTATTTTTGCTTTATTTATTTAATTTAATTTTATTTTTTTAAAGATTTTATTTATTTATATGACACAGAGAGAGAGAGAGATCAGGTCACAAGTAGGCAGAAAGGCAGGCAGAGAGGAGGAAGCAGGCTCCCTGCTGAGCAGGGAGCCTGATGCGGGCCTTGATCCCAGGACCCTGAGATCACGACCTGAGCTGAAGGCAGAGGCTTTAACCCACTGAGCCACCCAGGCGCCCTGTATTTTTGCTTTAATAGTACCAATGCAAAGACTCATTTCTCATAAAAGTAAGTCAAAAATGGTATCGATCATATCAAGACTGTATTTGTTGATGCTGGACGACCAGACACTATATAACCACCAGTGAGCCAGTGAGCAATTCCCAATTGCTGATTTTAATGAGGTATTAACTTGGTAAATGTATAGATCACTCACATTCACTACAAGATGTGGTCAGCCTTATTAAAATCTACTTTAAATGGGATTTCTCTACCTATTGTTTTTGGAATGGAAAAATAATATCCTAACTATATCTTTAGTACTAATTAGCTGCTACAAACATGAAAAGCACAAACTGCATGTGTTTCCACAGCTGGTTCCACACTAAGGCTCCTTGCTGGTCCCTTCTACTGCCTGGTGCCATGGAAGGACTCAGTTTCCCACCTTGGTCCCCCTGTTGGGACTACTTCCAAATCGGTCTGTGTGCACTGCTTTTTTGTTCCAGAACACAAACACAGGCATTCAGTTCTTGCAGTAGGTCTCTTACAAAGGAGCGACCCAAGCATGCACAATAGTCACATTTTAGATGATTAGCAGATTGACAAAGCAAACAAAACTTTTCTCATGCAGAACTGGTTGATCCCTGGACAAGACGTCTGTGGAGCCCCATTTGAGAAATGCTGGCTAGAAAATAATACCATCTGTACCCTTAGGGTAGACACAGATAAAGTGACCTCTTTTTCACTTCTCTAAATTCCTGAGAGATTGAGAGGCGGTGCGGGGCTTTAAGAACTAGGGTACCGGCCTGGGCTGGGTAAGGGCAGAAGCGATCCTCTGCTCCCCTCAGGTCGGCTGAGAATTCTCCAGGTCTTGTCCTGAGGAAAACAGAAGGGGTCAAAGGGAATGGGAGAACTTCTGACTGCTGACCACAGCTACGTTAAAGATAACTGTTGGGAAAGACCTAGCACAGCAATTAAGTTTTAAAGAGTGATGAACTTGGTGCCCTAAGGCAGAGGGTCTCAACCTGGGCGCCTATTAGATTCTGCAGGGGAGCCCTCTAAGGGGTCTGATGTGTGGAGTCATCACTGGAGATTTGAATTAACCGGTCAAGGGTTGGGCATCAGTCTCCATAAAAGTTCCCTAGGGGGTTCTAATGTGCAGCCCAGGTGGCTGACCTCTGTTTTAAGGGCTGCTTTTTCTGTGTTATAATTACATTTAAGGCCACCTGTATTAATTTATTTAATGGGGGTTGGGAGAGGGTAAGGGAGCAACCTTTATTGAATGCACTGTGTTAACTCTTTACATGCTAATAAATAGAATGATAGCAACAGCAGCAAGGGTTTACTGAAAGCTGGTTGTGTGCCAGGAGTTATGTTAACCACTTTATATCCATTTCATCTTTGCAGCTTCTCTCTGAAATGGATATTATCTTCACTTTACAAATGAGCAAACAAAGGCTCAGCGAGACCAAGGAAGTTGCCCTAAATCATTCAGGGGCAAACAAATAAATACATAAGTAGAAGTAAAAACCTGCCCAAGGTCGTGCAGGAAGGGGACAGGATTTGAGCTACAGCCGGTAGCTCTTCTGCTGACCCAATTAACTGTTATCTCAATGAACACATTCAGCAAATGTTTATTGAATATGAACCATATAATGTGCCTGACACTGGCTTAGATGTTGGGGATATGAAGATAAGCAAGACAAAATTTGTGCTCTGCAATCTTATCAGAAAGACAGCTAATTCCCAAACAAGATGATTGATGCTGGGAGGGTGGACAAATGCCCCTGTTTGCCCAGGACTCTCTGGTTTTAGCAGCGAAAGTCCTGCATTCCTGGCAACTCCTCAGTCCTGGGCGAACTGGGACAGCTGGTCCCCCTAGCTGTTGTAGAGGGATGTAAGTGGGCTGTCTTAAGTGTGCACGGGATGGTGGGGGGTGTGGGTAAGAGATCAGGAAAAGCTTCGCCAAGAGTTGGTGTCTTATTTGTAGGATGATTAGGAGGGGAGCAGGGTAGCGAAGCCCATCCTGGTAGAACCAGGGAATAGCTGAGACCATAGCTTGGAGGGGAAGGGACAGCAAGTAGATTAGTAGAGTTCAGGGTGCATGGGGTTGGGGGTAGATGAAACTGGGGGTGGGGAAGCTGAGGCCAGACTATGGAATTTGGACTTCAGAGGCGGAGTTCACCTACAAGGTTACTCAGCAAGGGAGTATTATGCTCAATTTTACATTTGTAACGATCACTCTGTTTCCAAGAGTAGAATGGGGAGTCACCAGAGGAGAGGAGTCTGGAGTGTGAGGGACCTGCTGGGAGGATGTTCTGACACGGGTGGGATCTGAAGACAGGAAGGAATGATGACACATCTAAATGACTATTGATGCCTTGATGTGTACCAGGCACTGCAATGAACTCTTTACATGTGTTCCTTCATTTAACTGACAATGAACTCTTGAGTCATCTGCTGTTTTTATGCCCATATGATAGATCAGGAAGTTCAGATTCAGGTTAAGTTAATTTAGTATAAAAAGTCACGTAAAGGGTAAATGGCAGAGCCAAGGTTGGAACTCTTGCCTCTGACTTTAAATAGGTATGGTTTTAAAAAATATATATATATTTTAAAGGATTTTATTTATTCATTTGACAGAGATAGAGTGCACAAGCAGGGGGAGTGGCAGGCAGAGGGAGAGGGAGTAGTGGGCTCCCCGCTGAGCAGGGAGCCCAATGAGGGACTGGTTCCCAGGACCCTGGGATCACGACCTGAGCCAAAGGCAGACGCTTAACCAATTCGAGCCACCCAGGTGCCCCTAAATAGGTATGCTTAACCACGGTGTTACCTGACATAAACTACGTCTGTGCGTATTTGCTCACTCAGTTGAGTGACATTTATTGAGCCCTCACTATGTGCCAGGCATAGTTCTGGCTGGTGAGGATATAGCTATAAACAAAATAGACACAATTCCTGATGTGGTGGATATTGCGTTTGTGTGTGTGTGTGTGTGTGTGTGTGTGTGTGTGTATGTGTGTGTGTGTGCACACGCATGTGAGCACTCATGAGCACGGGTGTTAAGAAGACAGATAAGCAGATGAATGTGAATGGCTTTGGACTTCATTTTGAAGGAGAAGAGAAAGGGCTTGGTGATGTGGCAGTGGGGAGGGGGAAGAGCAAGGGAGACCCCCAGGTTTCTGGCTCCAGGGAATCTGCAGAGACAGGGAGCTCAGAAGGCAGGGCAGGTTTGAGGGGAGAAGATGAGAATCCAGTTTTGGACATGTTTGAGGTCTTTGGAATCAGAAGATCTTAAGAACAGTCATAGGGCAAAGTGAGAGAGTCATTTAATACTGGGGCCATGGTTGAGGACTCAAGGAGAGGATGCAGAGTAAGAAGAGGTCTGGGGTGGAAACCTTGCAGACTGAGCTTCAGTCAGGGGTGCCGGCTCCAGGGAGGGAGATGAAGGTCACAGGAAGATGGGAAACCTGGAGAGAAAGAGGTCCCAGCCTTCCAGGGAGCAGAGATTTCCAAGACAGGAAGCCCCGGCATCCTCATATGCCACCTAGAGGTTCAGGGAAGGAGCAGCAAGAGATACTGAAGAGCAAGGAGGGAGACATCCAAAATTCAGGGATTTATTTTGTTTTGTCTTGTTTTGTTTTGTTTTACTTTGTTTTTGTTTTGTCTTATTTTTATTTATTTAAATTTTAATTTAATTTAATTTTTATTGTTTATTTTACTTTAGGAAGCAAGACTATCTAGCAGGGGACTGACGATCCTGGAGAAAGTGGAGGCAGTTGGTGGAACAAAGCTTTTGAGGACATGGAGGAGACCAGATCCAGAGCTAAGGTGGAGGAGGGGCTTTGAATGGGAGGGCACAGCCCTGAGACCCAAGGGGAGCCAGGAAAGGTGGGGAGGGATGCAGGGTAGTGCTTCCTGGGAAGCAGGTGGCCAAGGGTTGTTTTGCAGATAGGGGGGGTAGGGAGGCACCCACAGAGGGCTGAAGGTTTGGCATTCGCAGTGTGGGAAATGGGAGATATTTCACCCGGAACCATCTCAAAACTTATCATTTCCCTCTCCCGGTCTTTCAAAGAGCTCTGCCTGGGAATTAAAACATGAACTTTTGCAAATGTGAAACCTAATTCAGGTCTTCACTGCGAGGTCACTGATGCCAGTTGTGGGAATCACAGTGGGACAGGCATGGAGGGGTGTCTCTGGATATGGGGGGTGACCCCGGCTTGCAGACCCTGAAACACATGGGGACAATGACGGGTTTGTTCTCATCAAGCACGCCGGAGTCTGCCCCATGGTCGCTATTTATTTTACAAAGAGCCACCCGGAGGGTGAGCTGCCCCCCTCCTCACCCTCTGCTTTGCTGGAGAAAGAAATCTGTGGCTGGTTTTGTTCTGCCCAGCTGGTCTTCGCCTCTCAAAATCTTCATTTTGAGAAGAAAATGCATGAATATGACCTTGGTGTGTATGAGACAAATACCGTGCTGCAAGAGGAGCTGGGGACAGATGGTCCAGCCCTGGCCTGGAGATTGGGGCCCTCCCCACATTATGCACCTCGAGACTCTGTGTCCTTTTGAAGTCCCATGTAAACTTTCTCTGTGGGTGGCACTTTGTGCTGTCGCACGATTGGCCAGGAGGGCCCCATCAGCCAATAAGCTGTCATCTCTGGAGTTGGCGGGCTCTCCTTGGGGACACTCGAGAAACTTCAATAGAAATATTTCTCTCTGGCAACGGCCCACTGTTTCCATGGTTTGACAGTATTAACCAGATGTAGTCCAGCAAAGGACAGGCCTGCCCCCGGGGGAGATGGCCCGCGCACACTCGTGTCCAACCCTGGGCAAGTTAGATGCCCTCCCTAGGCCTCCGTTCTCTAATCTTTGAAATGGAATAACCGTGTGAGCCCCACTTACCTTCCGGTGTTGTGAGAATGAGTATTTACAGAACTTTGCAAAATTTTGAGTTCTTTTATTTTTTTTTTTAAGATTTTATTTATTGGGGTACCTGGGTGGCTCAGTTGTTAAGCATCTGCCTTCAACTCAGGTCATGATTCCAGGGTCCTGAGATCAAGCCCCGTATCGGGCTCCCTGCTCAGCAGGGAGTCTGCTTCTCCTTCTCCCATTCCACCTGCCTGTGTTCCCTCTCTCGCTGTCTCGCTCTGTCAAATAAATAAATAAAATCTTAAAAAAAAGGTTTTATTTATTTATCTGAGAGAGAGAGAGCACAGAGAGGAGAGGGAGAGGCAGGCTCTCCGGTGAGCAGGGAGCCCAATGTGGGGCTTGATCTCAGGACCCGGGGATCACAACCTGAGCTGAAGGTAGATGCTTAACCAACTGAGCCACCCAAGTGCCCCCCAATTTTGAGTTCTTAAGGTGAATAATAGAAAAGTCCTTTGGAGTATATGTTTTAGGAACTGATGAAATAAACAAAGCAGAACTTAAAACGTAATGATGTTAATTTTTCGTGAGTCTCATACACTCTCGTTGGCCATTCTTGGAGATCTACTCATTTAAGTAAACAGCCTTTGTGCCTATTTATTAACAGAACATTTTTTTTAATGCTATTAAAACATTTTTAATCAGACATCATGATAGCGCAGACTGCTGTGTGGGAAAATTGGACATGAAATAACCATTGGTTTATTCATATATTTCCATAATATTTAATATATCCAGGCTCTATATTGTTTTTTTTTAATGGAAGTGGGATCAAAACACACATATTTTGTAATCTCCTTTTAGCGTATTTATTATTTAATGTATCATTTAATATATCAGGAACATATTTCAGGATAAAAGATTCTTCTGTAGCATCACTTGAGGCTCCTGGCTGGCTCAGTCAGTAGAACGTGCAACTCTTGATCTCGGGGTTGTGAGTTCAAGCCTCACATTGGGGGTAGAGATTACTGAAAATATAAAAATCTTTAAAAAAATCTTTAAAATTGTTACATATTGGGGCGCCTGGCTGGCTCAGTTGGTTAAGTGCCAGACTCTTGATTTGATCCCATGGGTCATGATCTCAGGGTTGTGAGATTGAGCCCTGAGTCAGATTCCACCCTGGGAGTGGGGCCTGCTGAAGATTCTCCCTCTCCCTCTCAGTGTGTCCCCCTCCTCTCCCGCTCATGCACCAAGCTCTCTCTTGCCTTTAAAAAAAATTGTTACATAGTATTCTACTGTCTGGGTGTTCTGTTATTTAGTTTAGCAATCTGCTGCTGTTAGACATTTATGTTGTTTCTGTCTTTTTACCATCACTAACAACACTGCCGTGGATGTTTGGGTTGCTAAATGTCTGTGCTCATTCTTATTTCCTTATCACAAATTCCAAGAGGTGAAATGATGTAACATGTGAATGTTTCACCTGGGGTCGGATTTAGGTAGCTTTGGTAGGTGTGTCCCAGCTCAGTTGCTTTTTGTGGTATTGGGTCTTAGTCCTACCTAGTTGTGCAGATTAAACTTGATCAAAGGGGCACGTACCATGTGCTGGGGTTCGGTGTTTTCCACTCCCGTGGCAGGGTGAGGTTATCACCTTGACCTTGCTGTACAACACCGCATGCGGTTAGTTCTCGACAGAACATTTTGAACTTACTTGTTTTGATCAGATAATAAACTCACATGGGTCAATATTCCAAACACGTGGACTGGTATAGTCACCATTTTCTCCCAGTGATCCAGAGTCCCTAGGTATAGGCAGGGTGACCAAGTGGTTCTGCTTTGCCCGGGACTTTCTGGTTTAGGACTGAGAGTCCCTAGCAAACTGGTTGGTCGTCCTATGTCACAGGCAACCAACATTATGAGTGTTTGTGTGTTCCTCTGGAGATAATATGGCAAGAGTAATCTTAGTATTTTATTTTATTTTTAGAAAGATTTTATGCATTTGAAAGAGAGAGAGGGGGCGCAGGGGGAGAGGGAGGAAGAATCTGAAGCAGACTCTGCACTGAGCACAGAGCCTGATGTGGGGCTCGATCCCAGAACCTCAAGATCATGACCTGAGCCGAAAGCAAGAGTCAGACACTTGACCGACAGAGCCGCACAGGCACCCTGCATTTGTATTTTAAAGATCATCACAGGTGACAAAATAAAGACCTTGTAAAAAAATGATTGCATGACTTCAGGGGGAAGGGTGAACCCATTATAACCTAGAGGTCCAAATCTTACCATCAGGCAGTTGTTTCTAAGTGGTTCCAGCTCTGGAATTTCTGTCCCTTTGCACAAGAAATCTCCCTGTCCGCCTTGGGAAAAAGACTTGTGTAAACATAATAATCTGTGGCCCCCTTTTCCATAGCTGTGGTTGACCCTAGACTCCATTATCCTTTTATTTATAATTTGTGCGTGTGTGTGTGTGGAGTTAAAAAAAGCATGTGTGTACTAGGGGCTTGGATTTTCATAAATATGCTATTTGCCAAGTGATCTTTAAGATTTCCCCTCTGTGAATGTAACTGATTCGGGAAAGCCCACATTCAGAGAAAGCATAACACTGCCCTTATCAAGTGTGAACTGAGAAAGACATCGGAAGGCCTTTTCTAAGCTAAAAATAGACCCAGAACTCGGTGTATTTTAGCTTCGGGACTTTCACAAACTGGCAAACCAGCATATGATTATTTTATGAATAAGGCACCAACGTTCCTTTTAAATGTTCTAGCTTCAGGCTAGAAAGCTTTACTTTCATGCAAAAAAAGATGAATTATTTATAAAAATAGGCATGAATATCATACGATAATATTCTCATTTCTAGCAGGGAGTCACATGAGCTGCAGCTGATGCTGTGTCAGCTCCTCAGGTGAGGGGGGTGGGGAGCAAGAGGAGGACAGGGCTGCAGCTTTCGGGAGCGATTGTCCAGATGGAGAAGGTTCTGCGGGACGATGGTCAGGTCTCCCCCTTCATGCATGCTCTCTCTCCTCCTTCCTTCCCTCTCTCCATCTTCTGTCCTTCTCCCCACTTCCCTCCCTCTCTTCTTCCTTCCCTTCCCTCTGTCCTAACTTCCTTTCTCTTGGACTTCCTCCCGCCCTCCCTCTGTCACTCTGGCAAACTTCAGAAAGCAGAGTGTGGAGCCCCTTTCTGAACTTGATCATGGGCAGAAGCTAATTTATGGAGCTATTTGTATACATCTCATCTACCTGCCTAAGCCTCAGTTTCTCCTTCTGTGACAGGAGGCGATCATTGTAGTTCCTCCCTAGGCCTGTGGCCCGGATGAAATGAGACAACTGGTAAGTGCCTGACACCAAGGAAGCAGTAACGACAGTGTTAGCTGTTACCAAAGCCTACCCACTGGGGACCATGCGGAGTGGGGCTTGCCCGTGGCCAGGGAGGACAGGAGCAGCACATTAGCTGAGCTTGGAGACGTTGGGTCAGGTGACCAACTCTTCCTGGTTTGTCTGGGACTAGCTGGAATTTATTTTTTTTTATTTTAATTTTTTCTTTCTTTCTTTCTTTCTTTCTTTCTTTCTTTCTTTCTTTCTTTCTTTCTTTCTTTCTTTCTGAGAAGCGGGGGAGGGGCAGAGGGAGAGGGAGAGAGAGAATCTTAAGCAGGCTCCATGCCCAGCACGGAGTCAGGTACGGGGCTCGATCTCATAGCCCTGAGATCATGACCCAAACCAAAATCAAGAGTAGGATGCTCAACGGACTGAACCACCCAGGCACCCCTCGATTGACTTTAAAATGTCAAGTCCTGCGTGCTGGGAGCCCTCTCAGAGGCAGGTGCATGGGAGAGCTGCTCGCCCTCCTGAGTTAGGTTGGGTGCCCACTTTTATTCTCCTGTCTTCTCACCTGGGGACTGTGACCGGCCAGAGCTGCAGCCCACATGGGTTATCTGTTCTCCTGGTGACCTGTCCTCCTGGTTTCAAGGACACTAACTGACCTGTCCTACAGAAGGGAGGGGGAGCGCCACCTTATGGCCACTTGCTGGTGGGGTACTGTGACAGCTGTGAAGCTGCCCCCCAGGGAGTTTACTGCAGGCCTCCCAGCCCTCCCAGGAGAAGGGGGAGGAGCCTAGGCCAGGATGTCACAGAGAGAGAAGTATGATTCCTTTCATTACATGGGTGACAGAAAGGTGTATACAAGAGCGCATTGTTGAATATGATTTGAACATGATAATTATTGGCATTCCAGGAGTATGTGTTATACCAGTGACTGAGGCCTGTGCAGAAGGCGTTTCGAGCAGGGTTCTAGAAGCTTCTCCCACTAAGCCAGCATTGCTTTCCTCATGCACTTGTTTATTCACAGTGCCAGGGAGGCTCAAGAGACATTTCCAAACGAGCAGCAGACAACCTGGAGAGAGTCTCAGCCGTGATTAGGAGCGGGACAGACCGAGGGTGGGGTTCGGGCTCTGCCCCTCGGCACCAGCTTGTGTGGCTTCACACAGTCATCGGCCCGTCAGGGCCTCGATCCCAGGGAGACCGCAGACCACAGAGGTGGAGGATTGCAAGAGACTGTGTGTGAGACAAGTCTGGGACACAGTGGGTGCTCGATAAATATTAGTTTCTGTCCAAACTTCTCTAGCCACGATTGTCTAGTATGCTTGAAGCCTTTTATCCTCTCTCCCTGACCCCTTTCTCTTAGGTCTGGAAACTTTATTCACTGGTGATTAGATTAGTGGCCAATAGGTCCCGTCTGCAAATCAGAATGGCTTTCATTGAGGCCAAAGGCCACATGTCACATGCTTCCTCACTCCCTGCAGTGCCCAGGTCCTAACAGGAGCACACACAAAATCCATGGCTGCGGAAAGAAGCCTTCCAGATGACATGAGCTCTGCTGACGGAATAAGGAGAAGTGGAAGACTGGCCGAGACAGTGTGGGTGGCTTCCCTGGGTTTCTGGCGGAGTTGCGTTGGGCCTCCTCCAGTCCTTGGCTGTGCGTGCCCTTCGGGAAGACGGCTGGCCAGCTGCTTCTCCAAATAGGAGTAGACATCTGTCCCCAAGGCCTGCAGGGGACCCCTCCCCAGGCCAGACCTTTCTCCCAATGCCCAGGCACACGGTGCCTCTCAAGTCCCTAAATCGAGAAACTGAGCTGAGCCCCAGTTTCATCACCTGCAAAACAGGACAACTGATGCTTACTTACCCCTGGGGTTGGAAAGTGAGGCGTGGTTATGCGCGTAAAGTTCAATGAACAGTGGCCATCATCTCGAACTTCTTTACCCTTGTTAAGTCTTTCCTTAAAAATTATTTTTCCTAAAGACCCTTGGGGGTGTGAAGTGGAGCTGGAAGGGGTTCAGCCCCAAGGTTCCGGAGCCTGCTTTTCACATTTTCCTTACACACGCTCTGAGGTTCAATCTCTGGTCACCTGTGTAAACATTCTCCCAAAGTTACATGAAAAAGAAGGATTGTCGTTTTCAGTTTTAGGCAACAAATGCGTGAAAATATATACTATAGCAAATAAAAAAAAGTAAAAAAAATAAACATACGATACAGTTAAATATAAAAAATATGTATACTATATATTTTATATGTAATAAGTAATCTACACATATACATATACACATACATATACATAATGATATATTATTACATGTAAAAAGACAAAATTAATACATATTTTTCTTAGAGACCAGAACATTCTGGTAAGGTGAAGAAGAAAACAGAAGCGCCCCATGAGCACACACGTAGGGGTCATTACTGTTAATATGTTGGATATTTTCCTTCCAATCTTTTTTCTCCGCTGCTCTTTTATGCAAAGTTACCTGTTCTCAGCCAGAGAACAGAGACTGTCTGTCTTCCGAAGGGTTAGGTTACTTGCCTGAGACCCACTTCCTCTGGGCTGACAGGAAATTAAGGTGAGACGTGTTCAAAGGTTGTTTCTGCTCTGAATTCAAAGGTGGTATACACGTTTATTAAGTAAGGCAACTAGTTTTGCTTCTCAGCTACTGCCTCTGGAGGTGTCCCCAGGAGGAAATCAGAATCTCCCCTTTGGCTATTGGTGTACCTTGAAGGTTGGGAAAACAATTCACAGTTAAATATTTTCTACCACATCAATATTCCTTCTTCATTGTGGTGATATTAATAATTAACATTTCGTAGATACTGTGCTAAGCACGTTACAAATACTTTAGTCCTTGCGATACTCTCATGAGGTAGGTTTTCTTATTATCCCTATAGTACAGACAGCAGACGGAAGCTTGGCGGTTTTTTTTTTTTTAAGATTTTTTATTTATTTATTTGACAGAGAGAGAGAGAGAAATTACAGGTAGGCAGAGAAGCAGGCAGAGGGAGAGGGGGAAACAGGCTCCCCGCTGAGCAGGGACCCCGATGCAGCCTAGATCCCAGGACCCTGAGATCATGACCCGAGCCGAAGGCAGAGGCTTTAACCCACTGAGCCACTCAGGCGCCCAAGCTTGGCAGTTTTAAGCAAGGTCACACAGCTAGTAAACGGTGTACTGGAATTAAATAACTTCTCTTCGGTTTGCTATGAATAAATAAGTATAGGTATGCATGTATATATAAAGTATGTATATATAAAAGTCTCTATCATCTATCTATCTTTGAGTTCTTTCTTTTTTTTTTTAAGATTTTATTTATTTGAGAGAGAGAGAGAGAGCATACACATGAGCAGGGGAAGGGGCAGAGGGAGAGGGAGAAGCAGGCTCCCCGCTGAGCAGGAAGCCTGATGCAAGACTCGATCCCAGGACCCTGGGATCATAGCCTGAGCCGAAGACAGATACTTAACTGACTGAGCCACCCAGGAGCCTCTGATCTGAGTGATTTCTGAAGAATTTCCATGTCCTAAGGGAGCACTTGTCATTTTTGGCGACCCTGCATCCAGATGTCCTTATTTTGGGGGTGCCCCCACCGTTGTGAGTCTTGGTGGGAGAGGACCCCACCTCTCCCGTGGAAGCTGAAGGGGGTGGGCTCTCTCCTCTCCAGCTCCGGGAACAGCTGGGACAATGACATATGGCTTAGGTAAATCAGTCAGATGCTCCAGCCCAGGGCTTGGAATGTCCAAGCAAGTGACACAACTCCAGGGCAGTTTAGAAGTCACTTTTGCAGCAGTGGTAATGACAGTGGCATGTATGGTGCAAGGACAAAGGAGACAGTAGTTGTGGCGGCGTCGGCGGAGTATCCGCTGGACAGAGCCACTGCTAAGTAGCTTGCTACCTGGGTCCTTCCTGGGGTCTGACTTTGACTTCTGCACTAGCAGCCCCGCCAGACTCACTTCTCTGTTTCCTGCCTGATGGAATGAGAGTTGCAGTCTCTGCAGCATCCACTTTGTCCCTTGCTCCTTTTTTTTTTTTAAAGATTTTATTTATTTATTTGACAGAGAGAGATCACAAGTAGGCAGAGAGGCCGGCAGAGAGAGGAGGAAGCAGGCTCTCTGCCGAGCAGGGAGTCCGATGCGGGCCTCGATCCCAGGACCCTGAGATCATGACTTGAGCTGAAGGCAGAGGCTTTAACCCACTGAGCCACCCAGGTGCCCCCTTGCTCCTTTCTTAAGAACCTTTCATCTCCTTTAATTTTTCTCGGGGGGCTGCCCCAATCTTAGCTCCAAGGGGGCTCTAGTCCAGTCAGGACACGGCGTTCCCCTGGTGGGTGCTAACTCATGATGGACCAGTCAGACTGAGAGGAGGGTTTGTATGGCATGGGTGGAAGAAGGTTTTCTCTTTCTTTCTTCTCTGCTGCATGTGGACAAGTGACACGCCACCCTGATCGCCACTGGAGTGATCTTGTGACCAGAAGACCCCCTTCCTAGGGTTGAAGCCAAAGCTGTGGGCAGCAGAGCAGGTGGGAAGGAAAGGTCCAGGGTCCTTGAGGTCAGGCAGCTACTGAATCTGAGACCCCCTTCTGGGACTTCCTTTATGTGAGAGAAGAGACTTCCTTTTCGTTTAAATCAGTTCAAACTGAGTTTTCTGTTTCCCATAGTGGAAAGTATCCTAACCGGTTTGCTGCTCTTTCTTTCTTTTTTTTTCCAGACGTGATTGTCTAAGCTCAGCCTTTCTTAAACAACTTTTTAGTGTCAGAATGTTTTGGTTTCTTCTTGATTTCCAGTCTTAAGAAAATTGAAGGACTTCAAAGAGCTTTTGTTATGTAGGCTATAGTTATTGATATTTACTGCATTGGAATGAAAAAAATTGTTTTTAATTTATTTTATGTTAAGTAATCTCTACCCCCGAGTGTAGGGGCTCAAACTCATGGCCCTGAGATCGAGAGTCATCCACTCTACTGACTGAGCCAGCCAGGTGCTTCATTAGAACTTTAAAATGGAGAAAACTGGGACATCTGGGTGGCTTAGTCAGTTGAGCCTCTGACTCTTGGCTTTGGCTCAGGTCATGATCTCAGAGTCATGAGATCGAGCCCTGTGCCAGGCTGTGGGCTCATCCAGGAGTCAGCTTGAGATTTTCTCCCTCTCCCTCTGCCCATCTACCCCTAAGATAAACAAATAAATCTTTAAAAAAATTAAATGGAGAAAACTTAAAAATACTCATTTAAAAACAAAATTACAAATACATTAACATGTTAACATCAGTAACGTTATGAAAAATAACTAAGTTTTCTCAAAAAATAGAAGAGTGGGATTGTTTAACTTTTTATTTGCAAATCTCTTTATTGTCTGGCTTAATAGAAGATAGCTGGATTTTCATATTTGCTTTTGCTTTCAATCTGTTGCAATTTGTTGTTTTGGTTGAAGAATATAAAGAAAATCCAGCCTCACCCAGATATGTGGACAGAAAAGGGAGAATTTTAACAGCCTTTTCAGAGAGTATGGACATTCTTCTTTGATACTACACTGAAACTTGCCCTAGTAGTTTATTTTTTTGAGAGACAGAGAGAGACAGCAAGTGAGCAGGAGCAGGGGGAAGGGCAGAGGGAGAGGGAGAGGGAGAGAATCTTAAGCAGGATCCATGCTGAGTGTGGAGCCCAGCGTGGGGCTGATGTCATGACCCTGAGGCCAGGACCAGAGCCCAAATCGAGTCAGATGCTTAATTGAGTCACCTGACAACTAGTAGCTTCTTAAAGATCAGTTGCAATATGAAATCTAAAACCATGACAATGGACTTCTGCACTTTGTTTCATCCAAATTCATTTGTTTACCTTGCACTTTGAATGGATCTGTTACCCCAACATGATTTCATAACATTGCACATTGGCTATTTAGAAAAATTGGTGTGTTGATTTATGCAGATCTTTTAAAGTCTGACATATTTCATTATATAATATCTAAATCAGAAAGCTAATCAGAAAAGTCTTGAAGGATTGGGAAGCAGTCTAGCTCACAGCAGAAAGCATCCTAATTGACAAGCTTTCTTGGAATTCAAATTTTCACTGGAAGGTTTGAATTTTATCGTTGGCTACAATATTGTCAGTTGTTATCCTTGAAGTGACAGGTTCATCTTGTTTCTTTTTGAGAAAATGCCCACCCAAGACCAGGTCTGAAGTTTGTCAAGCCCTCTGTTGATTGAAAATGATATTCTGTGAAAAAAAAAGTGGCTTCTTCAGTTTGCAACTCTCAGAAATGCACGTGCGCTTTTTCTTAAGACAATCATCATGATTCATTGTGAAGTGATTTATTCATACTTCCCATTTCACCACATGTAATATGAAAATGTTCTGTCCTCAAGGGTCAAGATTTAATAATTTCATGGTTATATCAAGGATATTCTAAAGTGAAACTGACTTTTTTAAGCTCTTGGGCAGGTTGTGAAGAATACAATTACTGTGAGTATAGTTTGTCATGATACATGATAAGACACCATCAGTTTTCTTTTAAATCCTTATCTTGATTTTAGTCAGATGACACAGTGTTCTAGGAGTTTCAGGTGTACAGTATAGTGATACAACACTTCCCTACATCACCTGGGGCTCATCACGACAAGTGCCCCCCTCCTTCATCCCCATCACCTGTTCCACTCCCTCCCCACCCCCCGCCCCCGGTCACCATCAGTTTGTTTTCTATAGTTAAGAGTCTGTTCATTGAATTGTTTCTCTCTCTTTCTCTTCCCTTTGTTTTGTTTCTTCAATTTCACATGTGAGTGAAATAATATGGTATTTGTATTTCTTGCCTGACTTATTTTGCTTAGCATAATACACCCTAGCTCCATCCATGTCCTTGAAGATGGCAAGATTTCATTCTCTTTTTGGCCAAATAATATTCCATTATATATATATATGTGTGTGTGTGTATATATATATATATATATATATATATATATATATATATATACACACACACACATATATATATATAATGGAATATTATTTGGCCAAAAAGAGAATGAAATCTTGCCATCTTCAAGGACATGGATGGAGCTAGGGTGTATTATGCTAAGCAAAATAAGTCAGGCAAGAAATACAAATACCATATTATTTCACTCACATGTGAAATTGAAGAAACAAAACAAAGGGAAGAGAAAGAGAGAGAAACAATTCANTATCTTCATCAGTTGATGGACATGCGGACTGCTTCCATATCTTGGCTATTATAGATAATGCTGCTATAAACATCGGGATGCATGTATCCCTTTGAATTAGTGTTTCTGTATTCTTTGGGTAAATACCCAATAGTGTGACTGTTGGATTGTAAGGTAGTTCTATTTTTAACTCTTTGAGGGACTTCCACACTGTTTTCATGGGCTGCACCAGTTTGCATTCCCAACAGTGCCTGAGAGTTCCTTCTTCTCCACATCCTCACCGATGTCTGTCACTTCTTGTGTTGTTGATTTTAGCCATTCTGATGGGTGTGAGGTGATCTCTCATTGTGGTTTTGATTTGGATTTCCCCGATAAGTGATGATGAGCATCTTTTCATGTGTCTTTTGGTCATCTGGATGTCCTCTTTGGAGAAATAAGATACCATCAGTTTTCATCATCATTGCTTTTGCACTATTAGTGCAAATGTTCGCTCAGTGAAAAAGTCAAATAACGTTTTGGTATTATAATGGCATTAGTTTTTATTTCAGAAATTCCTTGGAAGGATCTTAGAGATGCCAGGAGTCCACAGACCACACTTTTAGAACTTCTGCTGTAGCTTACAGTTGATTTGAAAAGCAGCCCAACATGCTTCCAATAAACTCCCTTTTTCTGAAATCAGCCAGAGTTGGTTTCTGTTGATGTCACCAGTGTTCCATGTTAAAAATGTCACTGTTTATGGATGGTTGAATCTAAATGTGTAAGGAACTCTAATTTAGGGCAATTTATAAATAAGTCCTTCATTATGATGACTTGCACAGCAAATAATCAGGAAGAATGAAAGATTCTAAAGTTTCACTTTACTAAAAAAAAAATCTAACATTTGTGTTTTTTACATTCTTGGTGTTAAGTCAATGTTGAATAATCAAATAAGTCTATGTAAGTCCAGGAATTGTGGCAAAAGAAGGATAAGGGTACTAATATTTTCTCCTTTCATATGAGTACTTCAAATGACCTTATTGTGCTAAGTATTATTCTTATTTTTGACATTAAGAAGAACTGGGCTTTGGTGGTTAAGTACCTTGGCCAAGGCCACTTAGTGGTCAGACCTCTCATCCCGGATGAGAGACTCCAAAGCCCAGGACCTCTTTGCTCTACTACACAGGAATTTCTGATAAGGATGCAAATATGAGCCTGTGACTTCTGAGGTTTATGCCTTTGAAGGCAGTGTTGCAAAGTCATGGGTGTCAGAGATAGTTCTTTAAGGAACTTCTTTTATAAGTTCTATCATGGTGATATGATAATGCTGGCTTTTTACCAAAGCAACATTTCTGGCATACCATAAAGTGGCATTTTAGAGTCGGAAGAGACTGTCCAAATTTATCACCGCTGGGGCATGGTAGAATGCTAAACATGCATTTTAAATAGCACTCCCTGAGTGATAACCTGATTGTTGTTCATCCCACTAAATCAAAATGAAGCACATACAGTGGCAGGCATCTTCTTGGATGGCCTGAATCATCTCTGCTTCCTGATATTCATATCCTTGTGTAATCCCTTCCCTTCCACTCCGAGTGTGGACAAGATCTGTAACTTTTGCCTCTAACCAATAGAATATGGCAAAAGTGTTGGGATGTCACTTCTATGGTAAGTTTCATAAGATAGTGACTTCAGCCCTGTTAGCGGACTCTCTATAAGTTTCCATGCTTGTACATTTTAATGAAGCCAGCTGCTGTATTAGAAGGGCCCCCCTGGTAGGGAACCGAGGGCAGCCTCTGGCCATCAGTCAGTGCGGAACTGAGGCTGTCAGTCCAATGGCCTGTGAAGAGTTGAATCTGGCCAACAACCATGATTGAATTTGGAAGCAGGTCCTTCCCCAGTTGAAACTTCAGATAAGCTCCCCCGCACCTGCTAACACCTGAGTATACATGTGTGAGAGATCCTAAAACAGCAGACTCAGCTAAGCTATGCCTGATTCCTTTTTTTTTTTTAAAGGTTTTATTTATTTATTTGACAAAGAGATCACAAGTAGGCAGAGAGGCAGGCAGAGAGAGAGAGGAGGAAGCAGGCTCCCTGCTGAGCAGGGAGTGTGATGCAGGGCTCAATCCCAGGACCCTGAGATCATGACCTGAGCGGAAGGCAGAGGCTTTAACCCACTGAGCCACCCAGGCGCCCCACTATGCCTGATTCCTGACCCACAGAAACTGTGAGATAATATATGTGTGCTGTTTTGAGCCTCAAAGTTTTGAGGTAATTTGTTAGGCAGCAACAGCTGATACACTGTAGTATCTTTATCTGTCTCTTTCTCTAGCAGGATCAGGAGAGAGCTGTTTAAGATCAGTGAGTTTGGGGCACTTGGGTGGTTCAGAGGGTTAAGCCTCTGCCTTTGGCTCAGGTCATGATCCCAGGGTCCTGGGATCGAGTCCCCCATCAGGCTCCTTGCTCTGCAGGGAGCCTGCTTCTCTCTCTGTCTCTACCTGCTACTCTGCCTGCTTATGTGCGTGCGCGCTCTCTCTCTCTGACAAATAAAAAATTAAAATCTTAAAAAAAAAAAGGTCAGTGAGCTTTTGTCATGTGTCTTTACCTGTCCAGCCCACTGGAGAGTTTCCTGCCAGGATACACCTTCAAGGTGAAAGGTGAAAGGTCCTCAGTGTAGTTCCTAATGCTCCAGGAAAGCCTCTGTGCTCTCCATTGGTTCCCACTTTTGGGCCTCCCACTGGAACCCTCCACAGTTGTGTTTCTCCACTTAAGCATCATTTAGCTCACAAACCAGAGGCAGCAAGTCAATTACTTTTGGCGTCTAAGACTTCAGCCTGGGAGTTTATTAATCCCTCCATTGACTCGTTACACACCAATGGTACGAATGCAGAAATGCACTTCCCAATCCAGTTCATAAGCAGAGGTGCAAAATGTCTGGAAATTGATGTCATGAGATAACTTTTGAGAGAAAGAGAGAAATTGGGGAGATGCTAAAATATAATGCAATGCACGGGCACAGGGCAACCTCTTCACTCTGGAGGCTTGTCTCCTCAGCTGTAAAAATGGGGGTTGACCTCCAGGTCCCATAGACTTCGGTTCTTCGTCTGTCACAATCTGGGTTGCTGTGAGCTGGCTTTCCGGGTCCTGAATCAACGATTCAATGAGAACGAAGAACGACCTGTCTCCTAAAGGGGTTTTAGGATCAAGTGAAATAAAGAAGACGTCAACTCCGAGGCCCGGAGCTTGCACAGTAGTGAGCCTGCCCGTGATTGCGTCCATGCCCGGGTTCCAGGCCCCGGTGGGGGTTGGGGGGTTGGGGCAGCCGGGGAGCGGGGCGCAGCCCGCAACGGGCCCGGTGGCCTGCCCCGCCCACGTGGGGCCGCGGCCCGTCGAATGACTCCGTGCAACGTGTTGG
>LNAC01000581.1:66038-96598 GCA_002007465.1 Ailurus styani
CCCTGCCCCGCAGGAGTGCGCGCGGCCCGGGCCCTGCCCCGCAGGAGTGCGCGCGGCCCGGGCCCTGCCCCGCAGGAGTGCGCGCTGTCCGGGATCTCCCCGCAGGAGTGCGCGCGGCCCGGCTTCTCCCCGCAGGAGTGCGAGCGGCCCGGGTTCTCCCCGCAAGAGTGCGCGCGGCCCGGGTTCTCCCCGGGCGCGATCGAGAAACGCCCGCCTCCTTCAACCGCGGCTGTCACCAATACTGGCTTCCTTTGAACTCTCCGCCAGCCTTTAACGCGAACAGCAGCGCTGAGCATTCTGATAGTTCCGTATTTGTTTTGACGCGGAATTTATTTTTATACCCATTTCACAGATGGGGAAAAAAATCTCCAGAGAGGCAGGGTGGCTTATCCAAGTACTCAGTGGTGGCGGTGGAATTTGAACCCACGTCCGTCTGCCTTTAACCTCACTCACCTTGCTATCCTTCCCTCCCTTGCCTCCGAGGCTCCTTAATACATCACCTGCCTTTTTCCTTTTCCTTCCACCGCTACCACAAAAAGCGGTGTGTAGGGCTCAGGGATCTTCCCAGGACATGTGCCGGAGGTGTGCTTTGCACCAGGGATTGGAGCTGGACTCTAGGACGCTTGGTGGTCTCAGGGACTTTCTGTTGGGGGGACATAAATGGCTCTCCTATGCTCCTGCCTGACAGAGCTTGCCCCCAGTGAAGACTCATGAGGCCATGAGGGGTCTTGAAGAGGCTTCTGGCAGTTGCTCAAGTTGAGGGAGAAAGTGTCTGGGAACTGAGGAAGGAGGAACTGGATTGCTGGAGTAGAGATGGAAAAAGTTACCTGGGATGCAAGGAGGACATTTTCTCCAAATGCCTGGGAAATCCTGTTTGTGCAGGAAATGAACCAGTGTGTCCTGTTGCTCAGGCAGGCCACTGGGAAATCTGGGTGTGTGTGTCCGTTATTCACTGCCCACCTCCCTGTTCCAAGTGTACACAGCGTGCTTTTCTGTTTGATCAGCTGTTGGAGGTTTGAGGCCAGGGGCTGGCTCTCCCTGGGGGAGTATTTTCAGCACAGGAGCGGAAACCAGACCTGCAAAGGCAGGGTTGGGACTTATCTGTTGAGTTTTGCTGTTGTTGCTGTGTGACTCTGAGTCAAGGTGTTTCCTTGTGGGTCTATAGGATTAAATGCCAGAGATCCTGAGAAAATGGAGAAGGGGTGTGTGTGTGTGTGTTTTCACATCTGCCTCCCCCATCCCCTGCCCTGGCACAGCCCACGTTCTTCACCGTGCTGACCCCGTTGATGCATCTGGGAATTGAATTCCTGCCCCCCCCCACGCCCCCAGTCCTTTCCACTGCCCTCACTCCTCTGCTTCCAAATTTCAGTGGTTCCCTGTGTAACTATTACCTGGGTGTGGCATTCAAGGCTCTTACAAACTGGCCCCAGCCCATCTGGTAGCCATCAGCCAGCCCTTCTGAGCCTCCTCTCTGTCACTTTCTTGTTTCCTTATGCATGGTGTTGGCTTGTGCTTTCCCACCCTGGGCCAATTTCTTCTGCTGCACACCTGCCGTGACTGCCCCATGGCCCAGCTCCCAGGCTCCTTCCTCTGTGTGGTTTTCTGGACTTCTGAGTGAGGCCCTCACTTCCTTTTCTGGCCCACCCTATCCTTAGCCTCACACATCTTCCGTACAACCCTTCTCACGCCATGCTGGGTGGCTGGATTTAGCGCCAAGCTCTCATACCCGGCACACAGGCCTGGGCGGCAGGGACGTCCAGTCCCTCCTGGGGTCTCAGTGGCCCGCCCTGGCCTGGCATTCAGTGGAGGTCCCTTAGTCCTTTGCTGACCTCCCGATTGTTCAGCTGGAGTGAGCAGCTCTGAGCATGGAGGTTTGAAACATTTTGCTCAAAATAGGCCTCCGAGCCTACAAGGCAGTGTACTTTTTAAGAAGGCATTTGAACTATTTTGCCAGTCTGCTCCTTATTACCCAGGGGTGGGGAAGAAAAGCAAGCAGCATGTGGCCAGATGTGAGCTGTGCGTTGGTGGGGGGAGAGCTGATACTCGAGCCTCGTTGGAGGGTTTGCGCAGTGTCGGAAGAAGGTTCTGGTTTCAGAGAGGCTGGTTCTGCGTGTGATCTGCTTCTTCTTCCGGGGCCGGTGTTCTCGCTGGGTGTTTGCAGGTGGGCCGCGGCCACCCTGGTCTCTGAGGCAGGCGGGGAACTGACAGCATTTTACAGCTGGGAAGGGCGTTGATGGTACGCGGTCCCCACGGGCTCCTTTGCAGAGGAGAAAGTTACATTCCAGGGAGCGGAGTGAGTTACCCAGCAGATTCTGGAACATGCTGTAAATCTGTGGCTGAGGCGGGGCCGGCGGCCCATCTTGCTGGTGGTCTGTATTGTGGTCTTCCCCCGCCCTCCACAGTCCTCAGCAGGCTCTGCTCCTCAGGCCTCCTGACCGCCTGCTCTGGCTGGGTGTCCTGCTTCCGTGTGGTCACTGAATCCCGGCCATCCCACCCTTCGAGTGATGCGGAGGCTGTCCCGCCTGTGCCCACACCCCTCCCCCATGCGGGCCCCCCCACCTTCTGGAGCGTCTGCTCAGCTTGCCTCCCTACTTGTGTCTGAGTCTTAGCAATGGCCTTCACGTCGTCTGCTGTTCCTTCTAGTCTCGTCCCTGCCCCCGTCCGTCCTCCCTCTCTGGGCTGGTGCTTGCTCTGCCCACGTATGCCCCCACGCACAAGCTCCTTCGCGTGTGGATGATGCTGGCTCTTTGTACAGGGCCCCGCCTCCCTCTCGAGCCCCTGTGTCAGCTCTGCCTCCTGCTCCAGCCCCGGTGGGTTCCAGAGGTGCTCCAGAGGGGTCATGGGGCCCGGGGCCTGTGTGCTTTGCCCCACTCTGACCCTCTGCCTGGAGTCCCCTCAGCCATCATGACTACACGGCCGGCTCCTTGCTCTTTGCTCTTCTCTGTGCCCTCTGCGAAGCCTCCTCAGCGAGGGCCCTCCAGGGCTCTCAGAACACACTGGGGTTTTGAAGGTCCTGCGTGGAGTCAAGACAGGAGACAGTCACTGAACGTGTCCCTCTGTTTTCCAGCCTGGGGGCTCCCAAGAGCAGAACTGGACATTTGTGTCTAAAACCAGGTAGCCTCCAAGCATACGCTGGCACCTAATGAAGATATTTTTTTAGCAAATGAGTATGGAACTCCTAAGTATTTTTATGTTACTGATGCTCCTCAAAGAGCCCTCTGTGACTTAATGCATGGCTGATACCAGAAGCCTGCGAGGTAGGAATTTGTTTGGATGGTGACCCTCCAAATCCTTAACAATGCAGACCAGGGAGGAAAAGGGTAGTCAGGTTACCGGTTATAAGGCAGCAACCCTACCTAGCTCGTTTGTCTATTTTCCCTGGAGCCGCCTTGCCAGATAACAGAAAAAAAATGTGGATCCAAGGAAACTGTTAAAACTGAAAACACAGAATGTATATAGTCCTGAAAAATGTGTATACCTTTAACGAAGCAATGCCATCCCCAAGGTACACACATTTTTGACTGTGATACATCTTCTTTCTTTCAATTTTATTAATTAGAAGAGGAAGCAAAGATGCATGGGCAGTGAAGTTCAGGGCAATTCTTTTGGTAGTGAAAATATTTAAATAACCTAAGTCTCTAACACTTGGGTCTTGGTTAAATAATTTATGGAAAGAATTGAATACTGTTCAACTGTTAAAAATGGTGACGCCAGGGGCCCCCTGGGTGGCTCGGTCAGTTTGATGTCTGACTCTTGATCTCAGCTCAGGTCTTGATCTCAGGGTTGTGAATTCAAGCATTGGGCTTTGGGCTGGGCGTGGTGCCAACTTAAAAAAATGATGACATTGATCTAATACTATATATTATTGAGTGGGACGGGTTACAAAGCAGCATATATAGTATGATTTCCAAAGCAGCATGTATAGTATGATTTCATTTAAATAACAAATTATACATATAACAAATATGCAAAGAAATCTATGCATGTGTACATATTTGTGGATGAGGGTGATGATTATTTTTCAGATTATGTTTTTACATGATCTGAATATCTTGACAATGGACACTGCTGCTCTTCCTGTCTGTACAGTCAGCCCCTGGCTGTGTCTTTCGATGTGTCTTCCTGAGGACCTGTATGAGAGTGTCTGGGGTATACATCTACAAGTGGGAATTTTGGGTCCCAGAGCGACTCATACTTGATTTTCTTGAGTCTCTGCCAGTTTGCCATCCTTCCTATAGTGCCTGAGGGTTCTCCCATCAGAGATGGGAGATACTTAGTATCACCTGACTTTCTCATTGTTCCAGCTAGATGGGTGTAATTTGGTCACTCATTGGTTTGTTTGGCATTTTCCCAGTTTCTGCTGAGATTGAGCAGTACCTCCCCTTCCTGTACTTATTAATTAAGCAGATCTCTCCGTCTGCAGAATCATTGACACCTTTTTCATGTATTTGACTCATTAAGGAACACTGTTTTAAGACCGGAGACAAAACTGGAAGGAGGGAAAGGCAGTTTGCATGTGGGGCACCCTCTGCGTGTGCGTGCGGGTGTGTGCGCGTGCATGCGTGTCCATGTGTGCGGACGCTCACGTGATCCTGTGCCCAGTTCTGTGCCGCTAACAGTGGGGGTGTCTCTCAGGTCTGTTATCTGGTATGTTTCTGGGATCTGGAAGGGAATCAACAAGGATGCTGTGTCTAGGAAGGAGAAAACTGCAATTCCTCTCATTTTTTGATGTTTAGAACTACTTGGTGGGGCGTGTGGCGTCAGAGGTAACACATGAGCCAGTATTGTGCCCCACGTGCTCTCTGAGGTCTCACTTTGCCCTTGGAGACCTGGGAGGAGTCTGACCTCACTCCCCAGGGTCCTCTGAACAGGGTGGAGGCCAGGCAGGGAACCCACCGCCTCCACCACGACTCTCCTTCCCCCGTGGGGATCCCTTCCCCATCTCGGCGGGTCTGCGCTGCCCAGGCCACGTTTCTCCCGGTCTCTGCTGGCTGCTTTCCCAGCCACTTCTATTGCAAGAGCTTCGTAAAATCCTCTTATGTGGAAGGGGGGTTGTGGTGCTTCCTGGGGCACGGGGAGGAAGACACTGCCCGGCGGTCACACTTGCATCGGTGGCATTGCGCGCGCTGCCGCGACCTGAGGATGTTGGGACCCCCGAAGCTCAGTCACCTTCCTAAGCCAGCTCTTTGCAAAGGAACAAAGCCTTTCCTGCTCACCCCGGATTCCCCAAATTTCCCATTGTCTGTGTATTTACCTTTATAATAAGGACAAATGTTATTTAAGAGAAAACATAACAGCTTCATACTTTCGGGATTTGGGGAGACTTACCGTTCTGACATGGTTTTAGTTACTGCTCGTTAGTAGAAGAATATTATTGTAATAAATCGCAGCCTTAGGCAGAGTGCAGTTAGCAAGTGAAGTCCCTTTTTACGAGTTTGAGAGAGATTGGGGAGCTTGTTAGTGTCAGGTCATTTTTTTTTTAAGATTTTATTTATTTATTTGACACAGAGAGAGAGATTACAAGTAGGCAGAGAGGCAGGCAGAGAGACAAGGAGAGGAGGAAGCAGGCTCCCTGCTGAGCAGAGAGCCCGATGCGGGCCTGGATCCCAGGACCCTGGGATCATGACCTGAGCTGAAGGCAGAGGCTTTAACCCACTGAGCCACCCAGGCGCCCAATGTGTCAGGTCATTTTTGATAGTTTGACCAAGGTTTTGAGTTGGGGGAAAAGCTATAGAAGTGAAATATATTTATCCTAATTTTTAATTTTTTAGTGGATTTTCTGTTTTCTTTTTCAGTTTCATTGAGATAAAGCAGACATACAGCACTGTGCATGTTGAGAGTGTTCAGTCTAATGATTGGATTTACATTTATTGTGAATTGATGAGCACGGTAAGTTTAGTTAACATGTCACCTCATAGACATACCCAACGAAAAAAGGGAAACAATTTTTTTTTCTTTATGATGAGAACTTTTGGGATCTACTGGTTTAAGCAGCTCCCAGGTACACTGTCCAGCAGTGTTAGCTCTGGTCGTCATGGTTACAATACACCCCATGTATGTAGTGACCTTTTGGCCACTTTCATTCAGTCCCCTCTCTCCCACTTTTAATTTTATACATGACATTAGAGAAAGAGTATTAAATGAATCCAAGACAGCAAAAGTTCAGATTTTTATTTTTTTTAAAGAGGGTAGAGTGTACCTTTGATTCCATTTTCCATGAAGTTAAAAAAAAAAACAGTCACAGCACATGGGAAACATAAGTTCCTTCAAGTTGTTCTCATCCAGGGAGGATTTTTGCCCCCTTCGGGTCATTTGGTAAGTGTCTGGATATGCAATTTTTTTTTTAAGATTTTATTCTTATTTTAGAGAGAGGGAGAGAGAGGGAGCACAAGCGGGGGAGGGTCAGAGGGAGAGGGAGAAGGCGGCTCCCTGCTGAGCAAGGAGTCAGATGCAGGACAGGACCCCAGGACCCTGGGATCATGACCTGAACTGATGGCAGACGCTCAACCGACTGAGCCACCCAGGCAGCCCTGGAGATATTTTTGATTGTCATGACTTGTGGAGCGGGATGCTGTTGGCATCCAGTATTTAGAGTCCAGGGATGCTGCTGCAGGTCTGCCCTCCAGTGCACAGGACAGCCCCTTAAAAAAGAACACTGAGCCCGAGATGTCAGTAGTGCCAGTGGTCCCCGAGAGTCTGGGCTGCGAGGCTTGTGTCGTTTGAAGTGAGCAGTTTCCTGAGCCATTCTGGGCCTTCAGTGCCCAGCTCTAATTGCCGTATACGCCGCCACAGCCTATGGGGACGTTTAGAATGACATGGAGTCAACTGAGCCCTTGGCTCCCCTTTAAACAGCTAAGTGTCTTATTGTGTTTAAAATACGGTGCTGAAAACAGATGTAATTTATACCCAACGTTTTGGTCTTGCTTCTGCCTATAAATGAGGATACAGCCATATGGCCAAAATAATCAGGCAGGTGCATCTGCCTCTGGGCCGCTTTCAAATGTAATTGGTGACTTTTTAACCTGTGTGAGCCTCCCTGGACACATAGGACCCTGAGTGGAGGAGGTACCTCCTGGCTGGTCTTATTAATATGCCTGCGAGGACCTAGCACCTGCCACTGATTTCTTCTATCAAATTGGGAAGGGAGAAAAATCCCTCTTTTATTTAACCCTGAGCCCTCTGCCTTAGATGGCTTTACCTATAAACTCTCATGCCCAGGAATGCCTTGGTTTCGGGGGCTTTGCAAACGCAGATCCTTCTTGGCACACGAAGGGTGGGGGTGCCCAGTGTTAGTGTCTATATAGCACGCTCCCGGATTTAAGCAGAGAAGGCTTCAGGGTTTGTGCTCGTATTTTAGTTTTATGGCTGATGCGTCGGTTCTAACTCTTTGCAGAGCGAATTTCTGGGACCATGAATTTAGAAGTATGTTGTCATGGTTTCACTTAAAAAAATGTGTGCTTAATCTAAGGGTGATCTGCCAGGAACGTGGACTTGGTACTTATTTTCCCAGGGGGAGCAGAGTGGGAAGAAATCCATGCTCACTGGCAAGTTTGGAGCAGAGGAGAGGCCGTGGTATAGAGAGCCCCCCTGACCTCCCTCCCTGCACTCATTGTATAGATGAAGAAACAGAGGCCCAGGAGGAGGAAGGGTTTATTGAGGTCATCCAGTGAGTTTGTGGGAGAAGAACTTAAGCACAGGCGTTCTTTCTTTTTCTTTTAAAAATATTTTTATTTATTTATTATTTGACGGTGAGACACAGTGAGAGAGGAAACACAAGCAGGGGGAGTGGGGGAGGGAGAAGCAGGATTCCCGCCAGCAGGGAGCCAGACATGGGGCTCGATCCCAGGACCCTGGAATCATGACCTGAGCCGAAGTCAGACACTTAATGACTGAGCCATCAGGCGCCCAAAGCACAGGTGTTCTGATGTTCAGCTCCATCCTTTTCGGTCCTCCAAGCTGTGGTGGGCTGGGTTTTGGTCTGTTCCAGCTGGGTCTCCCCGGCAATGAGCCAAGGACCCAGGAGAAAACATGGTTGAAAGGACTGAGCTTTCTTCCCAGCGTATTTCCTGAGACCCGCTGTGAGCAGAGGGGGAACTGTGCTGTGGGGAACACACCAGAGGCTACGGAGCTTCCCGTTCACTCTGGGAGATGGGACGGTGCCCTCGGAGGACTCTACTGGGCAGAGAAGAAAGACTCCAATTCCACTGGGGCATGATGTAGCAAAAGTAACACTTGCAAACAAAAGCACAAATTGCAAAAGGATGGCTCGGGGGCTTTGGGGGGGGACAGTCCAGTCTGGGGAGGAGAATGGGGAGGAGGAGGATTAGGGCTTGGTGCCAGGTAGGATGAAGAGGCTCTTCCCGGGCCACGCGGCCGAGCAGGGTTTGCTGTGGGGAGGGTGGGAGCAAGGGATTTCTGGGAAATCGTGATGATGATAGGGCCAGCAGCCTCTGATAATTGATGAAGCCCTTCTTGTGCACCAGGCTCTGTACTAAACGTTTTCTATGTGTTTGTTCCTTCCTATGATCATGTGCTGCCAGAGTCCCCACTTTACAGATGAGTAAATCAAGCACATGAGGCTGGGGAAGGGCTGGAGTCTGACTTCGGAGCCAGCATTCCCCGCCTTTCCCCTGTCGCAGGCGGATTTTGGAAGACACGGGTTCTAGCTGGAGGATACGGGAATTGTGGGGGCAGAGGAGTGGATGAAGGAATCGGCGTGCTGCTTAGCACTGCTGACCCATGCTAGGGGCTTAATCAGTATTTGCTGAGTGAGTGGGTGAATCATGATGTGGTTATCGTGGGGAGTCGTGATGGCTGTGGAGACCTGTGGAAGGTGCTGGAAGGAGGTAGGGAGGCCTGGAGGCCTGAGTGGATGAAGAGGAGGAGGAGGGAGAGGAGAGTGTCAGGGGGCCCCCCGAAGGGCCTGGAGAAGGGCGGCAGGGGGAAGGGAGTGGTCAGGCAGGGGAGAATGGGAGGAAGAAGGTAATGTCCAGTGAAACTTGCTCACAGAAATTCCAGCCGCATATCTGGACATCTGGGCTTGGGGTGGACAGGTTGGGAGCCTCTGTGAAAAGTGACTGTCCCTGAAGTGGGGGTGTTGGCAGTAAGGAGTGACATTCCTACCATGTGGCAGGGACAGGTAGATGCTGAAAGGCTGTTCATGACATGTGTCCCGAGGCACGGTGACCTCAGAGTTTCCGAGCTGTGGTTGGGTCTCCTGGGTCTGCCAGAAGTGTCCCTCTTGGTCATCTTGCCACTGCCCTTGAACCAAGGGAGCTGCCCTTGGAGGCTGCCTTCCTTGCTTTATGCCCTGCTTGCCTCACCTGGCACGTCATAGAAAAACAAGGAGCACCCACCCCTTTGCAAACACACCTGGGGAGCTGGAGGAACAGGTCTTGGTGTATTTCTGTTGCCATATTGCATGCGACTCCTCGACAGGTTAAAGCTGGGGTGTGCTTATTTGTCTTGGAAGAATGAAAGTCAGAGCTGTCCTGCAGGGATCAACAGAGGGGAAGAGAAACAAGTGTGGAGAGCAGATGGAGGCCAGAAGCTGCACCATTAGGAAGAAGAGCCCTAAGGCTTGTAACTGAGCTCTCTGGGGTTATGTGGTTCCTGTTGTATGATCCGTATTTAGAGGGATGTTAAGCACCCCCAAGGCTCGATGTGCGTTGTGTGCTGGATGCAGGCATTGGGCTCGGTCAGAAATGACGCCACTCTGTTAACCCTGAGGGGATGGTGCCCAATGAGGGGGACACAGCCGGGTTGTCTAAGTAACGACTGGTACTCCTTCATCAAATGAGCTGCTGGTAAGCAGGTAGAGGAAGTGTATCGGTTACACATGCATATCATTCCATCCTTCTGGGCTCCTGATTTTTAGTTGGGTCATTCGCTATCCCTCATGCTTGGCATCAACATTCATGGCCACGGCCAGGAAACAGTTAGGGTTGCAAACTGCTGGTCCCCAGGTACCTGTTTTGTTTTGTGTTGTTCTGATGTGCACAGTGTTTTTAACAACCGAGAGGGTTGAGAAACAGTTAAAAATCGGAAGTCTTTGCATCAAAAATGTAGGTCTGCTTTTCTGGATGGATGGGAATACCTGGAGACCCAGGGCCTGATTTCCATGTGACAGTAAGGGGCGGGTGTCCGCCTCGGCTGTGGTGGCGAGCACCAGTCCTCCTGTCTCTGGCTCGGAGACAGAGCATTGGTCACCATTAGCCATCCCGTTGGTTCTCATGTTTCTATCAGCCAAGACCTGCTTCACTGATTTCCTCTGCCTGGGGTGAGGGGGGTAGTGCTCGGGGGCACTGGAGTTTATGACCTGGTGCTTTGAGTCATGGTGTTTGGCCCAGAGCTGGAATGGAGGAGCCCTGCGTGGTGGGAAGGGTGTGGTGGGAGGACAGGGGTGAGGTGTGGAGGGGCTTCCGGGTGCCTCTGGAAGGCTCACACTGTGTTCAGGAGGATTGGATGGGGGCCGTGTTGGAGCAGGGCTTCTGGAGACCTTGAAGCTCGTGCCGCACGGGAGGGGAAGCTGTGTCTCTGGGAGCCCATCCGGAGCAGCGCAAGGTCAGGTCCATACTGCTCTGTTTCCCTCTTTCAGGGGCTTGTTTCGGCTGCTGTGAAAGGAAGGTGTTGGGTGGAGTGCTGGTGGGCGGGCCCAAAGCAGGGCAGGAAGGAAGGTTGTCCTTGGGAATTGTTTTTTTTTTTTTTTTTAAAGATTTTATTTATTTAACAGAGAGAGAGAGAGAGATCACAAGTAGGCAGAGAGGCAGGCAGAGAGAGAGGGGGAAGCAGGCTCTCTGCTCAGCAGAGAGCCCGATGCGGGGCTCGATCCCAGGACCCTGAGATCATGACCTGAGCTGAAGGCAGAGGCTTTAACCCACTTGAGCCACCCAGGCGCCTCTGTCCTTGGGAATTGTATCCTGGCCACCTGCCCTGGTGGGAGGCAGTGGTGGCCTGGCTGCCTGAGCTCGGGGCTGAGTCCAAGTCATCCCCATTCTCCAGGGACCGGCCCTGTTGTCCCTGCCTCTCTGGGCCTTGCTTCCCTGCAGGGACACTGGGAGGGGGGTTTTGGAATTGGGTTCCTTTTTTCTCCAAGTTTACTTAGTTTATAGGGAAGGCTCAGTAATGTCTTACAGGCGCAGGGTCAAGGTCAGAGTGGGAAGGGCCTCTGACCCCAGAGCAGAAGCCCCACCAGGCATTCAGGCTGCCCGGCATCTCAGCCACCTGCTGGCAGCTGCTTGACTTGGTCCGCCCCTCGTTTTGTTCTCATTTGCTTTATGAGTTTTCTAAACGTCAAAGGTGACACATGCTCTTTGTGACGAGTGGTGTGGTTTTGGGAGCATGCTGGTCCTTGAGCTATGGAGCTACTTTATTTTTTAATTTTTTACTCGATCCCAGGACCCCAGGGATCATGACCTGAGCTGAAGGCAGACGCTTCACCGCCTGAGCCACCCAGGCGCCCTCTATGGAACTACTTTAATGGGATTAAAAATGAAATCAGCTAGGGTGGAGGGAGGTTCGGCTGCTGGGTTACCGAATGCCTGTGGGGGTGACAGAGCCGGCTCTGGGCGGGGTAGGGGGCCCAGGGCCAGCTCCAGGAAAGAGCCGGCCTGACACGTGCCTGCTGCATTTAAAAATGTTACCTTAATTACTGACTTCGAATCTTACTTCCTTGTTTGTTCTTTTAAAAATGGGTCGTGTATTCACATGGCTCAAAATTCCTGAGGAGCCAAAGAATATGTTGTGAATAATCTCGCCTCTCCATCCCCTCGGCTACCATGCCTCCTTCTGTGGCTGCTGTGGGTTTCCTGCGACTCTGTCCAGAGATTTGAAGTGTAGAAACGAATGTAATGTATGCACATACACTTATAAATATATACATAGCTTTCCCTATTTTTAATAACAGCTTTGTAAGATAGCATTCCGATATCATACAATTCACCCATGTAAGGTGTCCCGATTCATGGTTTTAGTGGATGTGGAGTTGTGCACTATCACCTCAGTCCATTTTATTTTATTTTATTATTTAAAAATTTTTTAAAAAAGGTTTTTACTTATTTGACAGAGAAAGAGAGAGCACAAGCAGGGGGAGCAGCAGGCTCCCCGCTGAGCAAGGATTCCCCATGCGGGACTCGAGCCCAGGACCCCGGGATCATGACCTGAGCCACCCAGGTACCCCCTCCCCACTCAATTTTAGAAGGTTTTCATCATCTCAGAAAGAAACTCTAAGCCCATCAGCAGAACCTCCATTTCCCTCCCAACCCCCAGGCTTGGGTAAACACTCAATTAAGATCCATTTCCCTTCATACTCCTCTTTTTTTTTTTTTAAAGATTTTATTTATTTATTTGACAGAGACACAGCAAGAGAGGGAACACAAGAAGGGGGAGAGGGAGAGGGAGAAGCAGGCTTCCTGCGGAGCAGGAGCCTGATGTGGGGCTTGATCCCAGGACCCTGGGATCACGACTGGAGCCGAAGACAGACGCTCAACAACTGAGCCACCCAGGCGTCCTGCTTCATACTTCTCTTTTCCAGAATTTTCCTGGCTATTTTTGTTACAAAAATTTTCCTCCTCCGAGCTTTGGGATCAACTTGTCTAGATTCCCCCACAAAAATCTGTCAGTATTTTATTGGATTTAATTAAACTGGTAGATTCATTTGGGAGCCTTGACATCAGTATGGAAGTTGAAACTTTCTTGTCAGAAGCACGGCGTGTCCTCTTTTCGTTGACTCAGTCTCCGGTTGCTTGCTTTTGGCGGTGGCAGGAGATAGCCGGCCACCAAAAGCCCTCGCAGTTGGACTTCTAGCTGCCTGAGAGTGCCCACTCTGAGGGTGTGGGGACACCGGGTGTTTCAGCTGAGTCTCCTGCTCTCTCGTTGGAGGTTCTGGAATGTGCTGGACCTAGATTTGAGTCCCACTTGTGGGTCAGGTCACTCAGTGCTTCCTGGCTTTTGTTTCCTTGACTCTATGATGCCTCGCTGGCTGGAGGCCCCAGTAAGACCACATGTGTGATGCCTGGCACTGAGCATGCCCACGTGGTGGCTGCCAATCACTTTCACTGCAGTGGAGCAGTGATGTAAGAGGGCCACATGGGTTTGAGAGTCACATGTAATGGCGCCCCGTGGTGGGGGCAGTGCCCATGAATGGAGATCACAGGAGTCTGAAGAAGGGGGACACCTGACTTGGGCGTCCTGGGAAGGTCTCATTGGGGAAATGGGAGAGCTGTGGCCCCATGGCGTGGTTGGGGCAGGGAGGCACCCTGGGGATCTGTCACCAGAACTCCAACTGAACCGGGAAGTGGTAGAAATGGATATGAGATTAAGATTCAGGTGAGCGACTGTTACAAAGTTGTCATCATCAAGACAGTATGGTACTGGCACAAAAACAGACACATAGATCAGTGAAACAGAATAGAGAACCCAGAAATGGACCCTCAACTCTATGGTCAACTAATCTTCGACAAAGCTGGAAAGAATGTCCAGTGGGAAAAAGACAGCCTCTTCAACAAATGGTGTTGGGAAAACTGGACAGCCACATGCAGAAAAATGAAACCAGATCTTTTCCTTACACCGCACACAAAAATAGACTCAAAATGGATGAAAGACCTCAATGTGAGAAAGGAATCCATCAAAATCCTTGAGAAGAACACAGGTGGCAACCTCTTTGACCTCATCCGCAGCAACTTCTTCCTAGGAACATCACCAAAGGCAAGGGAAGCAAGGGCAAAAATGAACTATTGGGACTTCATCAAGATTAAAAGCTTTTGCACAGCAAGGAAACAGTCAACAAAACCAAAAGACAACTGATAGAACGGGAGAAGATATTTGCAAATGACATATCAGATAAAGGGCTTGTATCCAAAATCTATAAAGAGCTTCTTACACTTAACACCCATAAAACAAATAACCCAGTCAAGAAATGGGCAGAAGACATGAACAGACATTTCTCCAAAGAAGACATCCAAATGGCCAACAGACACATGAGAAAGTGCTCAACATCACTCGGCATCAGGGAAATACAAATCAAAACCACAGTGAGATACCACCTCACACCAGTCAGAATGGCTAAAATCAACAAGTCAGGAAATGACAGATGTTGGCGAGGATGCAGAGAAAGGGGAACCCTCCTACACTGTTGGTGGGAATGCAAGCTGGTGCAGCCATTCTGGAAAACAGTATGGAGGTTCCTCAAAAAGTTGAAAATAGAGCTACCCTACGACCCAGCAATCGCACTACTGGGTATTTACCCTAAAGATACAAAGGTAGTGATCCTCAGGGGCACATGCACCCGAATGTTTATAGCAGCAATGTCCACAATAGCCAAACTATGGAAAGAACCTAGATGTCCATCAACAGATGAATGGATAAAGAAGATGTGGTATATATATACAATGGAATACTATGCAGCTATCAAAAGAAACGAAATCTTGCCATTTGCAACGACATGGATGGAACTGGAGGGTATTATGCTGAGCGAAATAAGTCAATCAGAGAAAGACAATTATCATATGATCTCTCTGATATGAGGAACTTGAGGGGCAGGGTGGGGGGTCGTGGGGGGTAGGGAGGGAAAAATAATGAAACAAGATGGGATGGGGAAGGACACAAACCATAAGAGACTCCTAATCTCACAAAACAAACTGAGGGTTACTGGGGGGTGGGAGGGTAGGGATAGGGTGGATGGGTTATGGACATTGGGGAGGGTTTGTGCTTTGGTGAGTGCTGTGAAAGGTGTAAGCCTGATGATTCACAGACCTGTACCCCTGGGGCAAATAAAAAAAAAGAAAGATTCAGGTGAGTGAGTCGCCTAGAGGCACATAATGAAGGAGTTGCAGAGCTGAGGACTGAAGCCCATCTCTGGACGTCTGAACCCCACCTCAGTTTGTGGATCTGAGCACTTCACCCCCCAACCCTTAAGGGTTTGTTTGGTTGTGTTCCTCTTGGTGGGGGAGGGCTGGGGTAGAACCCACTTCTGACCAGCTGCTGAAAGGGCCTTTGAGTAAACAAATCCTCTGGCTTTAGGATTACATTTCAAGTACAAGAATCTTGAACTTCTCCCCGTCTTGTTAGAAATGTGTGTTTTGGCTTCCGTGGAAGGATCCTTTGTCTCGAACTTCTCTGGTCTTGCCTGGACCCGTGAAGCACAATGCGAACATTTACTTAAAAACGACCATTTGCCGTCCCTTCGTTGAGGCCACCTGCTTTAAAGGGACCTTGTTCCAGGAAGGAGAAGCCGTGTCAGGAGCCATGCTGTGGAGCACGGGCCAGTCAGATCTTTGCCCTTCTTTCGTTCCCAAATCTCCTTTAGGTGGAAGCTCTATGGCCCACCGTTTTGGCTAGCTGCTCTCCTGCCCCCCCTCCGCCGCCCCCCACCCCGTCCAGCCCCGTGTATGTCTGGGTTATGAGCTCAGGTCTGACTCTACACCTGGGCTCTAGAACTGTAGACTTGCCTTCAGTTGAGAAGCTGAGTGTCCTATGTGTAAATAGCTTAGTTGGCACCCAGCAAGAGCTCAACTATTATGAACTAGCATTAATTTAAAAAGACGGGTTGGAGTGTCCACACCCAGAGAACACAGAGCAGGACTAGGCGTGCTGATTTAGACTGAGGAGATTTTCTGTTTCCATTTTCTGTTCTCCAGGGCAGGGTGACACTGTTCCCCAGCCCCTGGATGGTTTGAGTCTGCGGGAAAGGCTCATGGGCTGTTCACACATTTTCCCACTGCTGAGCTGTATGCAGCTGCAGAAGGGCTCACCTTCTGTAGTGAGGAGTATGTGGGGAGCCTCCCTTCCTGCCCCCGCTGAGGGCAGTGCATTGTCCTGTGTCTTGCGGTGACCGCCCACCTACCTGCCCGCCCGTGAAGGTTGCTCATCCAGGGAGGCCTCTGCCAATGAGTCTGAGTCTCTTCAACTTCTCACAGGTCCCAGTTTCCCTGTTAACACGTCCAGCAGTGGACAGTGACATGGCTCCTGTTTGTGAAGAGTTTTTGTGTCTCAGAGAGTCAATCATTTGAAATGTAATTTCTTCAGCTCATTAGGTCTAAACTGACACTTAAGGCATGTATGAGGGCTCTTGCTAATAGCCTTTTGCACTAGTCAGGGTTCTCTAGTGAAACAGGACCAAGAAGATAGATAGATTGGAGATAGACACACACATGAATGTATGTCAATATGTAATACTTGAATTATATTATTAAATACATTAAATTAGTCATTTGTGTTAATATAATTGATAGATTAATACATATGTTTTGAGTAATTGGCTCACAAGATTATGGAGGTTGACAGGTTCTGAGATCTGCTGGGCGAATGTGCAAGCTAGAGGCCCAAGAGCTTACAATAGCATAAGTTCCCATCCCAAGGCTGGAAGACCTGAGACCCAAGAACAGCTAATGTTTCAGTTTAAGTCTGACGGTAAGGAAGAAACAAACCAAAAACAGTGTCCCAGCTCGAAGGCAGTCAGGCAGGAGGAACTCTCTTACTTGTGGGAGGATCAGTCTTTATATTCTGGACAGGACTTCAACTGATTGAGTGAGGCCCACCACACTGGGGAGGGCAGTCTGCTTTACTTAGTCTGCCAGTTTGAATGTAGATCTCATCCAGAATTACCCTCACAGACACACCCAGAAATAACATTTGATGAAATGTCTGGACACCCTGTGGCCCAGTCAAGTTGACATATAAAATTAACCATTATACCTTTGATGTAATCTTGGGGTATTAAATTCTTTTCTGAGATCATGTGGCTGGAATGGTTGGCATTAAAGCAAGTTGGCCATGACATTCTAGAGGCTGGTGGTGTTTTCCAGCTTCTCCCTTGGGCAACTGTTCAAGGGTCTTATTTTAAATCAAATAGGCTAATTTTCTCATGACAAGACTCTGTAAGCAATCAGAAAGAAGGGAGGTGATTTTTATGGGTGCTTCGCTCCCATGAAGGAGAGCTAAAATCAGGGCCTCCAGAACCTTCTTCCAGGGTTCTGCACCTGGAAGGGGCGATGACTAAATTGGGTTTTAAGTTCTGAGGCCACAACGAGGTTTTCAAATCAGATTTTGCATTTTCTAGGCTTTGAGATACCTGAGAAAGAGTGACAGACAGCCCTGTGACTTCTTAGCCTGAACCCATCTCAGGGTGTCCGTCTCTTTGGGCGTCCACATGGGGCTTATGTCCTCGGGTTCAGGGGACACCTCCTTTTCTACCAGAGAACCCCAAGGAGCAGGTATTATGGATTGCATAGGGTGCTTTTGCCAAAGATACAGATCTACATGCAGATATATATATATATTTTCTTGTGTAAATGACACTTTTCATATTTTTGGTAAAGCATATGAGGTAAGACAACAGTGATTTCCTGTTGTGGAGAAATTATGAGAAACCTTAAAGTGAGCCTCTCATTTCACCATCGTACAAACTGACCAAAGAATTTTTGTGCGCTGGGGACAGAGGGACCGTGTGTGTGTGTCTTGGACGTGGTCCCCACCGGGGAACAGCTTACCGTCTGCAGGAGCATAGGATTCTTCAGGGCCCCCTTGATGATTTGGGGGGGAGGGGCTTGACTGGTTTCTCATCGTATCAGATATACTCAAAAAGGAGGGACACCATAGATTACGAGGCATTTGGGAAAACGTTCAAGATCGTGGAGAAATAAATGCAAAGAGCGTCGGTAGTCATGATAATAGTATTATTCCCAGTGGAGCCATAAGCTTTCAGCCAGGCCCTGATGAATATTGCATCCTTGGTGCAGTGTGACTAACGCCGGAGACTGAAGGCCTTGTCTTAGCTCTTTCTCGGTGGCCCACAGTGACCCTTTACCATCCTGGAGGTAAATGCTGGGTGTTATAACTCACCACTCTCATAAATCGTCACGGTGGAAACAGTATCGACTTGTTTTTACAAGTCCTTGTCGTCCGAGAGAGGCTGTGGCACTTCTGGTTATTATTGTTACTAACGGTAATTTTTGCTGAGAGCCCCCTGTGTGTAGGCTGCTTACACGCACCGTCTCATTTAATCCTCTCTCGCCTGTGAGGGACAAATGCTGTCCTTACCCTCTTGTATTTAGGAGGACGCGGAGGCTTCGGGAGGTTAACTGGCTTGCCCGTGATCACACAGGTAGAGGGTGCCTGAGCCCTGACCCGGATCCCACCTGGGTGGCCCACGGGTGCCGCTCTCGATGCCACCTGTGCGGGGAGTGGTGGCACACGGGCACAACAGGGTCAGGTGGAGGGTGAGGGAGCAAAGGGACGAGGGGACAGGTGTGTCACGCCCATGCAGACGCCGTGCTGGATCCTGTCTTCAGTGAGCGTTTGATCTTCTGCTCATTGCTGATGTTCTTTGCATTAGTTTTGCCCTTTAAAAAATATTGCACTGGGATCTAATTTATCTCAACGACTGGGCTTTGCAGCCAGGGCAGGCATGATCTTCTCCAGTTTGTGGGTGAGGACTGGGAGGGCTAGCGCGGTCAGGAGTTCGTAGAGGTCTCATGGCTGAAAGGGACAAGGCTGGGATGTTTGCCGGGGGTCCTGGGAGCCAGGCTGGAGGCGGCAGTGTGGCTTACCTGTGCGGATCCTAGGGTTCTCAGGAACATGCCTCTCTGCTTCCAGGTCGGGAAAGAGGTTGAAGAAGACCCGCAAGTATGACATCATCACTACTCCAGCCGAGCGTGTGGAAATGGCCCCACTGAATGAGGAGGATGATGAGGATGAGGACTCCACAGTATTTGACATCAAATACAGGTATGGGGTGGGGAAAGCGGCTCCCTCCCGGGTTCTCGGGGGTTGGGTGGCAGGATGGTTCACCTTGGGAAACAGCGCGAGGCCAGGTGTGGTGTCCACATGTCCTTGTTCTTTGGTGGCGTGTTTGACTTTGGGACATTCTGCTTACGGAGGGAACCGCTTTGATCCCTTCTGAGAACGTGTGGCTCCCAGAAAGCCAGCAGAGAGATGCTCGCAGAGAAGTGGTTATTCCCACTTTCCCCAGAAGCGAACGCTGGAGAAAAGTGCTCTGCGTGACGGGCTGAATGTCAGACAGCGGGCTTGTCACGCACAGCCGCGGGTGGGGGGACCGGGTCCGAGCAGTGGCAGATGACACGCAGGGTGCACACAAAAGGACACTTCTCTTTCAGCCTCGCTAAAACTCGTGGCTGAGAGCATGGGGTGGGGTGGGGGTTACTCCTTGGGTGGAATTTACCGGTGAGCTCCACAGGCAGGGGTGTGTCCTGAAGGCAGCCCGTAGGAAAGTCAGAAGGCCTTTGTGACTTCAGGGTTGTAGTTTGTTTTCTCGATCCTTTTGGAGGGTCCTTCGGATATGTAAGATTCTCACTGTAAGGCTGGGGGAGAGCGAGAGTGTAGTTTCGAGGTGAGGGCTCAAAGCTTCAGAGAAGAGGAAGCTGTTTGCCCAACATTCCAGTTATTACCAGCAAAGGGGAACCACAGATCTGGGCTGGACCCCACCCTGACCTTTCCCTGCCAAAGTTCTCCAGAGAAACAGAACCAACAGAAAGATTTATTTTATTTTATTATTTTTTTTTCCGGAAAGATTTATTTTAAAGGTCTAAGTCTGAGAGTCTAAGAACTAGGAGAGTCAGTGGTGTAAGTCCCAGTCCAAGTGTAGGAGAAGACCGGTGTCCCAGCATGAAAACAGTCAGCAAGGAGAGTGAATTCCCTCTTACCCACCTTTCGTACCCTTCAGGCCTCCGACTGATTAGACAAGGCCCACCCCCATCAGAGAGGGCAATCTGCTTTACTCAGTCTACTGCTAAAATTGTTAATCTCCCCCTGAAACACCTTCACAGACACACTCAGAACAGCTGACCAAATATCTGGGCACACTGTGGTTCAGTCAAGGTGACATGTGAGATTAACCGGCACATGTGGCTTCTCCATGCTTGAGAAGGCAGGTCTGCCCCACCTCTCCGGACTTGTTCTTGATCAGCACAGCTTGGCTGTTCTTGGCCCTTCTGTATAAATCAGTTGTCCGAATTAACAAAACGATGTTTGGGGTTTTGACTCCATGTATCAGCTTAAGGGGCAGCAACCCCTTTATGAGAACCCTTCCAATCAATGAATGTGGGTTGACTTTCCATTTATTTAGCTGTTTAAAAAAATGTCTTTCAGTACTTTCAAAAATTTCTCCATAAATATTTTATAAGTTTTTGTTAGATATGTTCCCAGATATATTAGATATATCACCAAATATATATATTTGTTATATATCTGCAAATGTAAATATATATGTGTGTGTGTGTATGTGTATATTTTAACCTAAAAGTACTATTTTATCATCATGTCTGAAAAAAATGGCTGCATTATCATGTTTATATACATTTTACTATTAGAAACAGAGTTTGCTAATGAATCATGCCTCAATTTTACTAAGAATACGTAAACATTAAAACATGGATTGCTTATTGTAGATGGCTGAGCAAACCATTAGCTGTAATTTGCATGTTAGGTACATAGCCCCCTTTGAGTAGAATCAGAACAATCAGTGATATTCATCCATATGACAACATAATATACACGTAAGAAAGTTAGTGATCGTATTGGTTTTATTGCTTAGCCATTTTATCGTCTCACATTGAATGCAGAGAAATAAAACATAATGTGAAGAAAACTATGTCCTCATTATGAGTCATGATGAAAAGGCTCTGCTGTGTCCTGCAGGCTCAGAGTATTACACAATGGGGAGCCCTCGAGGATCTTATGTGGATCAATGTACTGTTTTGATTCCGAGACACTAAATAAAATCCCATCCATACTTTGTGACTGAACCCACGGTGGAAGCCGCAGACCTCACGAAACGGGAAAAGACCGTAACAGAGAAATAGAACAGTCTTCCTGTCCAGGTGTTCTATCTTTAGACTCGTACTTTGGCGTAAGGTGGAGAAGGGGGCCCATTCCTGAGTACACGGATACACGTATTATTGTGGTCTGAAGACCGCTGGGTTGACATTGTGTCTGGTATCATGAAAAGAAGGTACATATTGAAACTACCGTCAGATTAAGAAAATTCCACAGCTCGTTTTAGTTCTTCAAACAATGGAGCAGGCGCCTTTTCTAGGCTGACAGTTTGTGCTGTAGTGACACTGGTACTTTGTTAGTGATTTTCAGATACGCCGTAAGGTGGTGGAAGCCATCACGTCGTGCCTTCGGTCTCCAGTACTCATTTATCTCTTAACTGGAAGTTTGTACCTTTGGGCTGTCTTCACCCAAGTCCCCCACCCCCAATCCTCTGCCTCGGGTAACTACCAATCTGACGTTTTTCTGTGAGTTTGGTTTTTTCTTTTCTTTTCTTTTCTTTTTTTTTGAGATTCCACATGTGAGCAAGGTCATGTGGTATTAGTCTTTCACTGTCTGGCTCATTTCACTTAGTGTAATGGCCTCACGATCTGTTATTGCAAATGGCAGGATTTCCTTCTTTTTTATGCCCAGTAATATTCCATTGTGTGTGTATACCACATTTTCTTGCTCTGTTCATCTGCTGATGGAAACTTTGGTGGTTTCCATGTCTTGGCCATTGTCAAGCCGTAATGCTGCAGTGAAGGTAGAGAGGCAGAGATCTCTTCAACCTAGTGATTTTGTTTCTAGAAGCAAATGATTAAATTGAACCACCTGGTGGATGTTAAGGGAACAGATTCATACCCTGGTCTGTTGGAAGGGCAAGAGCAGGCGAGAAACCAGGTCTCGAAGCATGTTCTGGAACGTCGTCGTTGGCCGTTAATGGGTGCTCCATGACTGTCTGACACAGCAGTCGCTTGGAGCTGCTCAATGCACTGTAATTTTTATTTTTATTTATTTATTTGTTTATTTATTTTAAAGATTTTATTTATCCATCTGAGAGAGAGAGCATGAGCAGGGGCAGAGGCAGAGGGAGAAGCAGACTCCCCGCTGGAAAGGGAGCCCGACACGGGACTCGATCTCAGGACCGTGGGATCATGACATGAGTGGAAGGCAGACGCTTAACCAACTGAGCCACCCAGGCACCCTGTGTGGTAATTTTTCATACAGGAATTACCTACGTCCCTCAGGCCCCCTGATGTCTCCGGAGGTGTTAGCAGCCCTGCAGACAGTGATGGGCTCCACAGCTGAGTGCTTTTCCTGACCAGGAAGGGGGTGGAGATGAACTTGGCTCCCATCCCTTTCCAGGGGCCAGGGGTTGGCAGGCGAGCTCCTCCCCATGAGGAGAAGGCAGAGGGGGCCAGGGGCTCTGCCTCCTGTCCTTAAGCTTCCTTCGGGTGTGTTTCCAATGTCTTCCATCGAGTATTTAGAAAATTGAGTATTTAGCTCTTATTTTCAGTTTACTTTTCTGGTGTCAGCCTCTTGGCTGCCTGCCACAGGCTTTCCTTACTGCCAGGCGCCCCTGGCCTCCCTGTTTGTTCAACTTCAAGTAGCTCCTGGTGGAATTTTGCGTTGTTCGTGGGTTGAAGTGCTATCAGGTTGTGAGTGAACTTGGAGTCGGGTCACGAGACACAAGACTGCTCCAGTCCTTGGGCCCAAAGGCGACTACCATTTGGGAGGGCCAAACAACAGCTCTCTTGAGTACAAGTGTAATGTGTGTTGTAGACGTTACAGACAAGAGAAAGGAAGAATAAAATTGCCTGTAATCTCACTGCTTAGCGGTAACCACTAGAGTGTGTATGAGTACATTATCTGTGAATATTCTTTTCTTTTTCTTTTTTTTTTTAATAGAAATAGGACCGTGTTACACATGCTGTTTTGGAATTGTTTTCCACCTGAACGACACATTACAAACAACTCTATAGGTCAATAAGTTCGAAAGAACAAGAATTTTAAGACCCGTTTTATGTTCGGTTTGGTGTTTTGGGGAAGTTCCTTGTCTGTACCTGATAATCTGCTCCCGGGTACTTGTCTTTCCTCTTTAGACATAGCTCAACTAAATATTGGGGTTCCCTCTGGAGAACAATGCAGCTGAATTGGGACCTTGGGTTATGTTATGTGTTCTGGGCGCCAGGGCACGAGGCAGTAACTCGGTTCATACTGTCGCACGTGCATTTCTTTGAAAACACTTTGTGACTTAGAGCCTAGACGCATCAGCCAGGCAGGAAATGGGGAGGTGGCGGCCAGGGCAAGGCGTCTGTGCAGAGTCCTCTTTTTAGGCTCCGATGCAATTGGGGTGCTCTAATCCATGAGGTAAGACCTCCGTGTTTTAGGGGCCTGTGTGGTGGGGGCTGATGGGGGGGGAGGGCAACAGAGTCCGTAGAAATGAATTTCTGGCTCTATATTTAAAAAGGCTAATTAGAGAAAAGAAATGATGGCTAAACAGATTACAGAGAACCCTGGGGTTTTGAAACGATTCCATATTTCACAAGGCGTTTGAGTCGTGGCTGTCTGTGCTTTGAGCTCAGCTGGCCCAGCATGCGGCTGTGGCTGGTGTTTTGGGTCTCTGTGCACAGGACACTTCCATGAACCCCTCTAGGCATCTCCCCCAACATGAGGCAGATGTCTGTCCGTGGGCGGTGCCAGCGGCTGTGACACCTGTGGCCCGAAGGTAGGCTGCCGGGAGCCCGGGAGCCACTGCGCTCCTCCCCACCGTGCATCCGTGCCCTGTCCCTCTGCCTCTCAGGTTCGGACAAGGTGCGGCCTGTGGGAATACAGTCATGCATTCTAGAAATGCCTGCCTCCCACCCTCTCCGGGGTAGAGCTTCCTGTGGGACTCTCATCAGAGATGCCTGGCCTCTTGTCTTTGGAGCAAAGGCGTTGGGTGGCTGTTTGTAGCAGGAGGTGAGAAAGCAGATTGCCTTGCTTGTCGCAGACTGCGGTCTGGGGATCAGAGTCCCCAGGGACACTCTGTGGCAGTTGCTGAGCGCACTCAGCGCAGCAACTTCTGAAAGGTTGGGCTCAGAAGGCCCTTCTGCCTATCCCGTGCTTCCTCATCTTCTGGAAGGAAGGTTCTAGAGTGAGGAATGAAGCTGTTAGGAGCACCAACCTGTGGACAGCTGTGGAGGCAATGGGTATTGTGAGCTTCTGAGGCCTGGTAGGAATCGTTGACCTGCAGGCCCCCCTCCCGGGAGAGGTCCGAGTATCCCACGTGCCCCTGAAACAGCAGCGGGGTCCTCCCCAGAGCCCTGGGATGAAGCTCTGCCCGTGCCCTTCCTTACAGGATGCTGAGCTTGTGTGTGTAAAATGGGCATGTCGTGAGACCTTTTTGTTTCCCTGAGAAGCAGTATTCGCAATCTGGGGTCAGTTCTTGGTAAGGTGTCGTGCACCTTAAAACTCTGAGTTTCGTGTCTGTGAGGGGAGAACCTATGCGAACAGGAATTCGGGGGGGAGTGAAAATTTACCACTAAGTGAATGTGACTTACTCAGCTTCCTGCCTACACACACACACACACACACACATGCACGCACGCACGCACACACACACACAGACACGGTTTATAGAGCTTCCTAAGAATCAGGCAAAAAGGAAAAAACAAAAACAACCACAACAAAACCCAGCACAAATAATCGTGGTTCCTTTCTGTGTTTGGTGTCCTGGGATGAAGGCCACAGGAGCGCTGGCCGACAGGCGGTGATGATCCTCACGTCTGCCTGTCTCACACACACTCCCCGATGGGGCCTCGCTCCCTCCCTCCCTCAGCTTCTTTGTTCTTTGTTCCTGGGGCCCTTTTCCTGAGGTGTCCTGCGCCACTGTGCGGTGAGGTCAGCTGCCGGGGCACCAGACAGGTGCACAGACAGGTGCTTCCGAGGCTTTCTGCTGACAGACACAGCATGGGGCAGGGACAGGTTGGGACACGTCCCTCTCCTTCTCTGCAATGGTTATGACCCAAGGTCGCTGGATAGGACACTTGGAAATTTGAAAGAGTAAGCATGGAGCGTGGTACCTAAATGTGTCTTCACTTCTCAGAAAATTTCCAAGGGGGAGTCGAGGGCGGGCTCAGCAGGGAGAATGCTTTGGGTTTATCCTTTTTTTTTTTTTTTAAAGATTTTATTTATTTATTTGACAGAGGGAGAGAAATCACAAGTAGGCAGAGAGGCAGGCAGAGGGAGAGGGGGAAGCAGGCTCCCTGGCGAGAGCCCAATGCGGGCCTCGATCCCAGGACCCTGAGATCATGACCTGAGCCGAAGGCAGAGGCTTTAACCCACTGAGCCACCCAGGCACCCTCGGGTTTATCCTAATGACAGCAGGAGTGTCCTTAGCAGTTTGGCTTTCCTGGGGGGAGAGAAAGAGGCTCAGAGAGTCCTTTCAGAAATCTCTGCTCATGCCCCACTCCGAGTGGCCAGTTGCATGCACTGTGAGTGAGGAAGGCTGAGCCTGGCTGGCCCTCCGGGAGCTTGTGCAGAGATGGGGAGACAGCCAGGAACATCGACACTTACCAGACAGCCTGAGAACTGCAGGGGAGGAAGGACTGGAGTGCTGTGGACAGCCAGGAGGGGTGCCTCTCCTGGACAGCAAGCTCTTCCCAAAGGAGGTGACGTTTATGGTGGGTTTGAAAGGAAGCTCCCCAGAGCAGGTGGAGGGGCAGGGAGGAGTGAGGGCGTTGCAGGAGGAGTTAATAGCAGGTGCGAGTTTGAGTGAGTGGAGGGAGAGCCAGGCGGGCTGCGGCTGTGAGCCCCTGCCCCCCACCCCCAGAGCCCTCCAGATGAGAACCCCAAAGTTGCATGAGCTTGGGGAGGCAGCAAGATGAAATGAGACCTAGGGTCCGTGTCCATGGTCCCCTGAAGCTTCCTGAGTCACAGTGTCACTGGAGGGTCTGAAGCCAGCCCCACTGCTCACACTTGCCATGGGCTCCCCTCCTTCTAGAGAGCCCGAAGGAGCTGGTTACCCCCGAGGGTGCCTGCATGTGCCCAGACTGTCTGCTCCCCCGTGGAGGTGTGTGGAAGCTCTGTTGCCTTGTTTCTGGCAGCTGCCCTGCAGGTTTAGCTCTGCTGTGGAGGAACTGAGGAATTGTCCCGAGCGTGGTGATTTGTGTGTGTGTGTGGGGGCTGTGTCTGCCCTGTTCCACTCCACCCTCCGTGTGTGTTTATTCTATATAAGCACAGGGGTGTGCACAGCCGCCTGGGGAGATGGGCGCCGTAGGGGTCCCGGGGAGGACCCTAGGAGATGTTCCTGTAACATCGCCAAGTTGCGCCGTCACTAGATCAGAAATGTTGGCCGGCCCATTCTCGGTTTGGTCTTTGAGAGCTTTGAAAGCTCTGTCCCCAGGCCTCCTGCCTCCCATCCTCAACCTTGAACCTGCAATGGATGCAGCCTGATTGTGGGGGTGGGGGTGGGGCGCAGGCCAGGTGGGGGGTCTGAACACTTGAGGTCCAGCAGTCTGCATCTGTAGAGTGGGGGGAGTGCCTGGGCCCTGTGGATGTCAGTCGGGGGAGTGGTTAGCCCCCCACTCCCCAGCCCGGGGGAGGGGGCACGTGGGAAAGCCACCCCGCATAGGACATGGCTGTGGAGGTTGTCTTTCTCGTCCTCCAGTTTGTCCAGTAGGGAACCCTAGCAGCCAACAGCAGGATGCCCCTCTCTGTTTGGGTTTTTTTTTTTTTTTTCCTTGGTAAGAAGTTTTTATTTGGACGTCATTTCAAGCTTAAAAAAAGTTGCAAAAACAAAAATAGTATACTCTTCACCCAGATTTTCCTGGTTTAACATTTTGCCTCATTTGCTTGATGATGGCTCTGTGTTTGTACCTACGGATTTTTTTTTTCCCTGAACTCTTTGAGGGTAAGCTACATGTATTATGTCCCTTTCCAGCAAATACTTAAGTGTACATTTCTTAAAAATATGATGTTTGTGTCTTTTAAAAAGTAGCTACCCGATAATGATAACATTTATATTTGGGGATCATGTAACATTTTGAAAAGAAGTTCATTATTTTATAACTTCTTTTAAATCCACACTGTTTTTACACGTGTGATTTTGTGATGCCCTTGATCAAACATGAACAGAGGACAGTGATGGCTCGGACCTCACAGACTTTCCTTCCTTTCCTGAGTCTCTTTGGATGATGTCTTGAATGGATTTAGTTTTCAAGCTTTCTTGTACTCACTGAACAAATGTTCCTTGCACCCCCTACGTTGCCTGGAACTATGCGCTTGGTGCTGGGGATTTAAAGGTGAGTGAGCTCAGACAAGAACCTCTCAGCCTAAGCAAGAGCCAAACACGAATCAGATAATGACATAAACCAGGGATTCACAAACTCTGGCCTGTGGGTCAGATCTGGCTCTTGGCCTGTTTTTGTATGGCTCATGAGCCAAGCATGATTTTCACATTTTTAGTGGTTGAAAAAGAAGTACAAGAAAACTAACATTTCATGACATGGAAAAATTGTTTGCAAATCAAACTTCGGGGCCCACAAATAAAGTCTTATTGGAATACCACCATGCTCAAGCATTTTCGTACTGTTTGCGGCTGCTTTTGCTGCACAGGGACAGAGCTAAGTAGTTGCCATTGTAGGACCCATAAAGTGAAAAATATTTACTCTCTGGACTTCTACAGAAAAATTTTGCCAAGCCCTGGTGCAAACGCTGATAGAAGTACTAGGAAGGAGGGAAAGAAGCTGTGTACTAGAGAGTCTGCATGGGGAGCTGGGATCCTGAGGTAGGACCTGAAAGGAAGGATGGGGTTACTTTCCAGACAGCATGTTCAAAGGTCCTGTGGTGGGCGAGTGTGGCCAGCAGGATGGAGACCATTAGAAGCAGAATGGATGCAGGTTTCTGCCAAGGGCACTGACTGGTTCTTCCTTTTCTTTCAGGTAAAATCTATTTTCAGCATGTTGGCATCTTGTGGAACGGTCAGCTGCAGTCTGGGGCATGAAGGATCTGGAAGCCGTCTCTTCTGAGGTGTTGAGACCAAAACAAACATTGTTGATGAAACTCCAGCACCGTTGGGTGTGTCCAACATCAGCTCAGAATGTCGCTGCTGGAGAGTCGCCTCTACCACCCTCTGGATGCCCCTTTAAAATGTCACCCTTTCCTCCTCAAGAGGGCTTTTTAAGGGGCAAGGGTAGAAAAATTTTGACTTAAAAAAATAATTTTAAGGTAACTGTTGACAAAAGTAAAGAGTAAAGATCCGAAGTTAACAGGAACTTAAAAACGCAAAAGCCTGAAGGATATTCAGCTTATAATCTCTGACACTCTGCTCTCCTGGATCTATGGTCTTCTAGATGTCTGACCTTTTGGTGGCCTTTTGGCCTTGGTCACATTCTGGCCTGCTTTTGGTGATGGCTGTGCAAAAGCTCAAGAGTTGAAATGTTGAGAGCTAGGCAGTCCTAGCAGAAGTACAACTGGTCTTTCTGGCTCCTTTCCCCCCACCTTTAAAAAAAAAAGGGTTCAAAAGGGTTCAGCAGAATCAGGCATAGCTAGTTTGCAAAGAATTTTGAATAGCAGGGAAAAACCTACACGTATGTGCGTGTACAGGTGTGTGTGTGTGTGTGTATGTGTGTATATGTGTGTGTGTGTACACACATAGAATCATTTCTCCTTTTCTGGGGGGAAGACGCAGTACAAGGCAGCCTTTGGTCAGGAACATCTGCCGACTGTTTCTCTGCCCTGTTCTACACTGTTGCCAGGTGGGTCCGGGCCAGGCTGGACTGGGAAGCCTGCAGGACCCAGCAGGTTGCTGCAGCAAGAGCCCTTGGGCAGGTGTGGGTTGGGGGTTGTGCGGGGCAGGAGTGGGGCGTGGCTTGTTTCTGAGCTTGTGTGCCCAGCCCTCTGGGTCTGCTGCTTCCAGAGAAGGGCTGACTTCTCCGTTGACAGAGACGTCACCTTTTGCTGTTTCCTGGGGCTTGAGATGATTTGCTACAACCAGGCTGCTTCTGCTGAAGCTCTGTTAGCAGTGCACTTCAAGCCCTGGGACTCTGTTCTTTCTGGAGATGGGTTTTGCTTCTTTTTTCTTTTCTTCTCTTCTCTTTTTTTTTTCTTTTTCCTTTCCTTTCCTTTCTCCTTTTTTCCTTTCTCCTTTTCCCTCCCTTCCTCCCTCCCTCCCTCCTTCCTTCCTTCCTTCCTTCTCCCTTTTCTTTTCTGACTTTCTGCAAGGTTTCTGCATTTGCCCGCACTGTGGACTTTGGATGAAAACCCCATAGCCTTTTCTGACTCATCTGTTCTCAGATTCTTCAGTGTCCTAATAAGAAGGGCAGTCAGTGCTGTGGGGTCCACGGGGTCCCCGGGTTCCCGGGGCCCCGGCTGTTGGGAAGACACACTGCTCTCTGCGGGAAAGAGGGGGTTCCCGGGGAGACGGCTCCGAGAGGGGTGCCATGCAGAGCTCGCCGGTATGAGCACCTGTCCCTCTGCTCCCTCCCATCCCTCCTGCCTCCTCCGCCCTGTTTGCCCAAGGGGCGGGCCTGCTTTACCGCTCCCCTCCGCCCCGTACTCACGGGTCAGAGGGTGACTCAGGGGGACCGGCCGCCTAGCAGCTGGGCGTCCTCGGAGCTTTGGAACTGGAGTCCCGGGCGGAGAAGCTGGGTGCTTCCGCCCTACACAGCAGCGCCGGGGCCGCCTGCCGGGTGCTTGCTGCTGGGCCTGGCAGACGCGGCCGCCGCCAAGAGTGACCTTCCAAATCCTGGGGCTTCAGCACCACGGGCTCTTAAATAAAACCCTTCAGGCGTGACCCCCGTGTGCCTCGGTTTGGTTGGTTTGGTTGCCTTCTGAGGAGGCACCAGGGAGGCGCCCTTCGGTGGTAGGGGTGCGGGCGCAGGGCTGGGAGGAGCGCAGGGGTGGGGGCTGGGGGCAGGGGCTTGGCCCCGGTGGGTTAGAGGACAGTTTAGGAGGGAATGCCAGGAAGGAAGGCTCGTTCACGTCCATCCTAACGGGGTGTCCTAGAAGTTATGGAGGAGGCGTGCTCTGCCTTCCTCTTCCCAGAGAAGCAGCTGGCATTGTCAGGGCTGGGGGGTGGGGGGGATGTAAGCCCCCAGGGAAGGCCCCGGCAGCGAGGCTCTCCTGTGGGGCAGGGTCCTTCGGACACCCAGGGAGGGGCCCGCCTGGTGGGGGAGAGGAAGCATGTTGCACAGTCGGCCGGGGTCCCCAGGGGCTGGCCCATACTGCACCTTGCCTTTGATTTGGGGGGATTCCGTTGGGGATCAACCCCCACCATGCAGAGAAAACCTGTCTTTCCTGGTGTAGACAGGTAGGACCTGGGAGAGCCTGAAAGGAAGGGCCGATTCATAGCATCATAGCCCTTCCCTCTGCTGACTGCACATTCCCTCAGGGGGGATGCATGATACGGCTGTTCCACGCGGCGCCCGGATGGGGGGAGAGACTGGGCTGTGGATGCAAAGGACTTTTTATAAGGATTGACACACCGTTCTTGAAAGTCTTGTTTGTCTCTGCTCCATGCCCCCTTCAGTGGGAGTCCTGTGTTTGGATACCGTTTAAGTGGAATCAGAGGGAAATGATCCAGAAGAGCAAGATCCGATGGATGGGACATAGCAGTGGCCCGGGCCTGCCTGTGAGACTGTGGCAACCATTCTAGCCCATCAGAGAGAGTCACCCTTTCCTGAAGAGGGAAGAGAAGGGAGGGGAGAAGAGGGAAGGGAAGGGAGTGAAGAGGAAGGGAGGAGAGAAGAAGGAAGGGGAGGGGTAGGGGAGGAGAGAAGAGGGGAGGTGAGGGGAGTGAAGAGGGGAGG
>LNAC01000581.1:97092-113452 GCA_002007465.1 Ailurus styani
GAGGGGAGTGAAGAGGGGAGGAGAGAAGAGGGCAGGGGAGGAGTAGGGGAGGAGAGAAGAAGGGAGTGGAGTGAAGAGGGGAGGAGAGGACAGGGGAGGTGATGAGGAGGGGAGGGTGGGAGGGGAGGGGGGGAAGAGGACTTACCACAGGAGAGGTGCTAGTACAGGGCACTGTGAGGACTCCATGCTGCCTCCCTATAGGGCCCCCTGCAGCCCCCTGCCCCCTGCACACCTCTTCCCGGAGCAGTCATGAATTTGCAGGACCCGATATTGCTTGCATTTTTCACCATTAATGGTCTCCTGGGTCTTCTGAGGGTATTGGGGTTTGGTCTTGTCTTAGGCAGTTAAGTGGTTTCATCCTTTGAGCGTGAGGAGCGAGTGGGCTCTGGGGTCCGGAAGGGGTCTGCTGCAACCTGCCAGGGTAGAGAAAGGGTCTGCCCCATCAAGCCCCCCAGACATTCCCTGAGGAGACAGCGGCGGGGTGGGGGTGGTCCAGGGCTGGCCTCAGGCCTGGCAGTGCTGGCGTCTTAAAACATCCTTGTGATTTTTATTTATGAACGGACCCCAGAACATGTGGAGTCAAATGCACACAGCTTGCAAAAATGGTTTATTTTGCATTATTTATTTATTTATTTATTTGAGGGGGTGGAGGGGCAGAGGGAGAGAGAGAATCTTAAACCCCGTGTGGAGCCTGACGCAGGTCTCCATCTCATGACCCTGAGATCATGACCTGAGCCCAAATCAAGAGTCAGACGCTTAACCCAACTGATCCCACCAGGCACCCCTATTTTGCATTGTGTTTGGGAACCAGACGGATTCCAACGCTCCTGAGGTGGTCGTGAGCCACCCCCTGGATGGCTGCCCGAGTCTTGGCTCCACCAAGTACCTGGGTGCGCGTCTCCTCGGAAAGTGTCCTCAGAATGTGCTGAGGTGAGAGGGACTGTGTGTGGGGTTGGCTGGCTCATCTGCGAGCGCTGTTCTCCCGGGGACAGATTGTGCAGGAGCCGTGCAGGCATGATGGGAACGCAGGAAGCTCCAGCGTGCTGGCAAAGCGGGACCCGCAGCCTGGGCCGGAACGTCTGAGTGCGGACCTGTCCTGTCGTGGGAGTTGTGCATGCCGCATGGGCCTGGCACAGAGTCTCTTGGGAAATTGTCATTGCTGCCACGCCTGTCACTGGGGAGGCTTCAGTGCCTCCTGTAGGCCGGGCGTGTTTGCATCCAGTCTCTGGTTCAGCTCCTGGGGGGAGCCCTTTCTGCAGGCGTCAGTCCTATAGCTGACTCGGGGTTCTGCTCGCGTTTCCATGGGTTCTGGGCTCTTCCCATCCGGAGCTGCACCTCCTCTCTGACTCCCTGCGAGAAAACTGTGGGCCCAGCCCTTTCACAACTGCGAGTCCAGCCAACCATGTGGGGAGGCTGATGGTGGTCTTCTTGTTCTCCTTGGAGCCACGGGACCGGAATGCTTTTGTCGCTGTGCAGGGTCAGCTGGTTCAAAGGGGCAGGTCTTTGGCCTCAAGTCTCCTGCCCTCTCCAGCACTTTCCCTGAAGGGAGGAGGCAGGGGGTGTCTCTTCAGAGACCATAGCAGTTTACTTGCAGGATGGCATAAGACATCTGAGCTCTGGGTCAAGGACGTTGAAGGTCACGTGTCCTGCCTGGCACCCCACTCCGAAGGGGGCCCCATTCTGGCTGTGGCCTCCTCCTGGGATCCATGCCCTTCCCTCTCCAGATCTCACACTAGAATTCTCTGCTTCAGTGTCCCGACTTCCAGGACATCCTGCCGAGGGCCACTTGCATGCCCATACCATGGCTGAAGAGTGGCCAGGTGTGCCTGGGACGGGGGTGTGCAGGCTGGGGTGTCCACAGGCAGGTGCGGGGGCCCTCGCAGTGCAGACCGGGGGGGGGGTGTGTGTGTGTGGCAGGAGCAGGGGGATAGGCTGCTGACAGGGGCCTGTGCTGGAATCCTGACCTGGGCTCGGCTCAATGCCCGGGACCCGATTTTGGCCGCGTGTTGGGGAAAATAGTGTGTTGGCTCGCATTCTAGGTCTGATCTCAGCATCATCCGGCAACGTTACAGCCAATGGTGGAGAGACGACCAATGTGCACGCACGGTGACAAGACTGCCCTGGGTGCCCGTGGGTGAGGACAGACCGTTTGCCAGACTGGAATCTGGTTCACGGGGATCTTCCATGTCTCTCTCTTTTTTTTTCCTTCTTTTTTCCCCAAAGATGTAGTTGGCATGTGCTTTGAGATCATGTTGTTTTTCATTGTAATGATTCTCTCGCATTACACCATGTGAGACCTTTATCAATTCAACAGGCCTTGACATCACCCCGCGTTTTCCAATCTTCTTGCTCTCCCTCCCAGTTCCGTCAAGGTCCTGGGGTGCATGCGTGTACTTTTGTCTCATTTTACTCGGGAGTCGCTATCCATGGAAATAATTGCTGGATTTGTCCTGGAATAGAAAGTGAAGAATCGCAGAGTTGTAGAAGCAGCACATAAAGTCACAAAGGAAATGGGATCATCTCCTTTTCCTTTGAAAGCTACCCCAGGGGCATGTTGCTCAGATGTGTGCGTGTGCATGTGTGTGTGGGGGGGGGCAGAGAGAGAGAATTGAATGAGAGAAGATGTCCTGATGGGTGCCTGATAAACGGGATGTCATTGTGGTCCACACTCAGCAGGTGTTCAGGGAGCCACGAGGCGCGACGCAGGGTCTGCTGGGCCACAGAGGTGAATGGGAGGGACAGGCGTGCTTCTGTCCTGTAAGGCTGGTAGAGTGGAAGGAAGAGGAGGTTTGCCCGCAGAGCCCCATCCGGTGCTTTACTGAGACGTCTGCAATAGGAGAGCAGTAGCTGCAACATGTTGTGCTTTAACTAGTTTCCACTGTCTTAGGAGCTCCGGCCCTGACGCCAGACTCGAGGCCTGGTTCTAGTATTCCCCATGCGTGGGACCTCGGGCATGGCTCTTACCCGCCGTGAGCCCCTCTGCTTACCCGTAGAAGGGGCGTAAGGAGAGCACCCACCTCATCCGGGCGTCGCGGCGTGGGTGTGCTGCGGTCACCACCAGGCACGTGGCTCTCCCGTGTTCGTGTCTGTGGAAGCACAGTAGCCAAGCTTCTGCTACCATTTCTGCTCTACAGGCTAGGAAACCAGGGTATGGTAATGGACTCGCCCAGGTCTGGAGCCCAGGGTGCTGTGCCCAGTGCTGCATCGCTCCCCGGTGCTGGGGCTCGGTCTGAGCTCAGGAGGCCAGGTCCTGCCCGGGGCCCCGCTGCCTGGAGGTCCCCCTGCGAGCTACACGGTGTCAGAGGCACAAAGCAGGAGCTCTCTGGATGCCGCTCTTCTTCCCCGGGGCAAAGCGTCTGGGGCAACAGGTGCTTGGTGCTTGGGAGAGTGGGGTCCACAGACATAGCCCCTGGGCAGAAAGGAGAAGGGGGGACGGGGTGGGGACAGGAGGCTGCAGAAGGGCCTTTCTTATCCAGCTCCTTCTCTGGGATGACAAGATTTATTTCCTAAAAGCAGGACGAGTTCAGCATTGGGGAAGCCAAGTCAGGTTGGAAGGAAGCCCAGATCTGGTTAGGGTGTCTTTCTCCTTTATGTCTTCCTCTTCCCATCCTTGCTGTGGGTCTTCCAAAGGGCCAACCTCAGGGTGAAACGGGCCCCCGGGCCCAAGGGATCCCACCACCCCCCAGCATTCCTGCCTCTTCCTTAGATGGGGGGGGGGCTTGCCCAGATTTGTTGGGCACCCTGATTGCAACTACTCAGTTCCATATATTTTATGAGCATTTGGGAACTTGTGAGATCCTGTGTCCCAGGACTGGCTCTGGAAGATGTGACTGTCATCCAGACATCACCTGGTCAGTCTCTTCTAGATTCACCTACAATAGGACTTGTGAAGTTATGAGAAAACATTTCAGACTGATTTAAATAGAATTTTGATAAAAAGTGGATTTATTATAAAAGGAATTTTTTTAATTGGTGAAATTTTGGAAGACCAATGACTGTAAAGAAGATAAAATAAGTTACCCAGAGAATAATAACCGTCAACATTTTGGTGTGTTTCCCTCTGAACTCACCCCTCCCTCCCCTTCCTCCTTTCTTCCCTTTCCCTCCCTCTTTCCTCTCCCTCTCCCTTTCCTCTTACCTTCCCCTTCCCTCCCTCCCTCCCTCCCACCTCCTTCCTTTCCTTCCTTCCTTCCTTCCTTCCTTCCTTCCTTCCTTCCTTCCTTCTATCCATCCATCATTTATCCACTCATTATCTGCAGATATTTATTGAATGCTTACTTATGCCAGGCTCTGTGTTAGTTGAGGGCTTCGAGAAGTTGAGTCTGGGGAAAGACCAGACAGGGATGACAGAGAAGAAAGGGCCGCGATGGGCACTGTGGGGTGGGGTCGGGGATCGGAAGCCCTGACAAGGAAAGGACCAGCTCTGCTTGGATGACGAGTGATATCTGGCCTTCTGTGTGGGTGACTTTTGTAGTCTTCACTACAAAATTGGGTCACATAGCTGGTTTTTTCACATAATACTGTGAGCACTTCCAGTGTTACTATTATGAACATTTCTGACATCCATAAATATTTAAAGCAATTCTTTAAATGAGGGGCTAAGAATTGTATTTTATAAGATTGCCACCAAGTGACCCAGTCTCTAACCAATATTGGCAGAAGCTACGGAGGCCAGGGATCCCACGGCCAAGTATAAGGAGCAAGGTCTCTGGGGTCTGACGTGGCCCCCGAGGAGAGCTCAGATAATGGTTAGCTTCTTTTCCTCCTCCTCTTTCCTCCCCTTTGTGCCCCTTTCAAGGTTTCAGTGTGGAGCCTAGAGGAGGATGAAGCCTTTGTGTGGGCAGACCTGGGCACACCACGGTCCATCACCACCTCCGCGTGACCACCTCTGGGCTGTGTGCCATCCTGACCCTCAGTCCTTCATCTGGCATACAGCCACTCAGTGACCCCTGTGCAGCACAGACCCGAGCCCATAAAGGGCCGCGGCTGCCTAGGGAGGGCTCAGTGGGCAGAGTGAGCTGGAGCTGCACACCCCTCTGTCCCCTCCCCAGAGGGATGGCCCCCCTGACAACCCCCAGTGGTTCTGATGTGCAGACAGGGTTCAGAACTGCTGAGCCCTCTGCTTGGCCCTGAAGTAGCCATCGTGTGAGGTTTGGACTCAGTCTTACTTGTTCTCCTGTTGTCCCCACACCACGGACTTGAGATGCCCCCTCTGTGATATGCTGAGCTCTGCAGCCAAGTTTCATGGTTAAAGCTCTTGCGTCTCAGCTCTGTGTCCGTGGGACTAGGTGCTAGGGCCTGGAAAGGTCCAACTCGAAGCCTGTACTACCGGAGGATGGAGCAGTGCCCCGCAGGACGACACGGGGGAATTGGTCGAGTGGGTATTCAGGCTGGAGGGACACTGGAGGGGGGTCACAGTGTCCAGTGTCCTCATGCTACACTTCAGGAAATGGAGGAATCATAGAATTTATGGGCATTCCAACTGTTTCCTCCACAGGAGGGGAAGCTCCCTGTGCGGCTGCACCACCTGCGCGCAGAGCCCGAGCAAGACTCAGAAGGTGGCCGCCGGCCCCCTCTTCCTCAGGGTCTTATTCTACACCTGGGCCTTGTGGTTTTCCCGCGCCGTCCAGGGGAGGGCGCTGGCAAAGGGAGTCGGTCAGGTGGGCACAGCCCAGACCGGGATGGGCGTGGCCACGGTGCCAGGGGCAGAGAGTGGATTTGGACCCATCTATAAAAAACCCCAGATTCACAACGTGGAGCTCCTGAAGGAAAGTACCATAAGGTGTTTCCTAAAAGCAGCTCAGCGACCAAGGGACCCAGGAGTCTGAAAGCCTGGAACTTCACCCTGAGGGGGACCAGGAGGCACTGCGGAGAGCAGTGCCCCCGCCTCACGGGCTGCGGCCAATGCTGGGCTCCGCTGCTGGGGCTCGGCTGCCCTTTTCCCCGTCTAGGAGGCCCCACCGGCGCAGGAGAAGGTGCCGGGGGGGGTGTGTGTGTTCTGTGTGGGGGTGTCGGAGCCCCCCAGAGGTGGCAGCCAGGCCCTGGACTGACAACAGCCAGCCTCACAGGCCCGACAGGAGGCCCACTTGGGGACCACGGTGGGGCCCATTGAGGCCAAGGCCACAGGGCATTGAAGATGCAGGAGCCCAGGTAGGCTCAGTAGGCCTGGGCCTGAGACTCTGCGTTTCCAACAAGAGCCCCTGAAAGGCCAGTGATGCTAGTGCAGGGAAACATGTCCTGAGGAGCCACGGTTTCTTCCTGTACCCTGCCTCATGGTCACTCCTCGGCTTTCCGAGGTCACCCCTGACCCGCGCCCCCACTTCTTCGGTAGGCCCCAGATACCATGAAGCCTGCCGTATTAGAATCACACGGAGGTCCTGGCTGGATGGTCCTGCGTGCCGACCCCGCAGACCATCCCTGAGACCCCAGGCCAGAAGGCCAGGAGCGGGCTTTCCCTGGTGCCCTGGTGGAGTGCGGGGAGCAGGGACTTGAGTGGGGTGACGGTTTCCTTTCCATGCCCGGGAGGGCCACCTTGTTTGGAGGAACAGATTTTCTGGAACAGCCAGTGGAAAGAAAATATTAAAAAAAAAAAAATACTCGTTCCCTTTTCTTCTCACAACCCACAAGTGAAAAAAAACTGTCCCGTTCAAGAGCGTCCAGCCCTTGGGGCCCACTGGATGCTGCAGGTGTGATTGTCAAAGAGGTGATTGCACCTCGGAGTCTCAGCGCGGGGCCTGGTGCCTTCCGGGTGTGACGCAGGCAGGTCTCAGGCATCGTGGGCCATAGCTGGGCCCTGCAGTCATCACCGTGGCACAGACAGATCGCCTTTTCAAAAAAGGTGCCAGAGTTCACTTTGTGGGTTACGGCATCCCTTCCCACCATCCAGGGAAGTGGTGAGCATGGAGAGGAAGACTAGAGCAAAGTATTTGGCCACTGGCCAAGCTCCGGCACAAAGTGGCACAAGGAAGACATAGATGCAGAGCAGAGAAAGAGAAAGGGCCCCGGAAACTTCAGTGGCGATCGATAAAAAGCTACGAGTTCAAACTTTGCAAGTAGAGGTCAAGGATCATGAAATTGGTACCAGAGGGTGGTAACCTCGTAGTTGGGGAGATTTTCAACATTTTCAGCTTGTCAGGGGTTGCCCCAGATACGTGCGGGGCTTCCTTTGCGCATGGGCAGAAGAGAAAAGGCAAACGGGCAGCTGGGGAGCTGCACGGGCTGTGAGGGGGGTTGGGAGGAATGCAGGGGGGTGGGCCCCAGGCCTGACCCTCAGGAGAACGGAGCGACTGGATGGGGCAGGTGAGGCTGCCTCGCTCAGCGGTTAGTGCTGTAGGCCGGGGTGTGTGCTTGGCGCCCAGTGGGCATTTTGGGGTGGCGCACATGTCCATCCAGGGAGACCGGGGTGCCTTCCCTAGGGCAAGGCCAGACAGCGCGAAGCCTCTGTGCACTTGAGAAGACAGAGGATGAGAAGGGGGGTGTGGGGTTCACATTTGAGAAAAGCAGTGTGAATCAAGAAGGTCTCCCTACCTCCCACCCTCCGGGGTGCTCCCCTGGCGCATGTCCCTCCTGGAACTCCCTGAGCCCCGCTTGCCTCTCTCCAGGGTCGCCTGAGCTTCCAGACCCCTCCCAGGCATCAAGGTCGTCCACACCATCTTTGATTCAATGTCTGTCCTCCTCCCCCAGCTTCCCTCCCTGCCTCCAACCAGCTACTGGTTGTGGGTTCTTGCCACCTCCTTCGTTCCCTGCTGTTGTCAGCCTTGGTCCCTCCCCTCCTCCTCTCCAGACCCTCCTTCCCCCAGTCTGAGCTCCTGCAGAGTCTCCTAACTGCACTCTGGGCTGTAGCGCCCCCTGGCTCTGCCCGCAGGGTCTCTCCAACACCGCCCGTGGGGGTGGTCCCAGGCACTCTCTGACCTAGGTGATTCTGTGGTCAATAAACCTTCACTGGGTCCCCATTGCCAACAAAGTCCAAACTCTTTAACTTAGCTTAGGAGGCGATCCTCGGCCTGCTCTGCCTTCTACTGTCTACCCCTCAACCCCCAGGTCTTCACATGGCCCTTGTCCTCAGCGGTTCCCCGACACCCGTGTGACCCCTTCTGGTCAAGGTCCGGCTCTGGCCCCACTTTTATGTGATGCCGTGGTCCACCGACGCATGACCCAATCTCCTGAGAGCTTTATTCTCTGAGGTGGCCAGGCCCTGGTGAGACTTAAGATCTAGGGAGATCAGACACAGCCTGACCGCCGTGGGCTTGCTTTGGAGGCCCGGGGGCTTGTGATCGTGGGGTCATTCTTTGCCTCCTGCTTCCTTGCCCTTTGAACGTCTGTGGTCTCTTTACCAGATCATTGTGGGTGTCAGGTGCCATCAAAACTCAATCACATGAAAGACTTGGGGGCACCGTTTCGATGTTCTGGAGCACCTGGGGATGTTCCCGAGGGGCCTGACTTTGTGCACCGCGAACACATGCACACACTTTTACAAGGGTGCCTTGGACACTCCTGCCCAGAGCATTCTTTCTGCCCCCCCCCTGCCATGGGGAAGCCGTGGGGTCACCCTCTTCCCCGCGCTGGGGACCTCCCCTGCCACCACAAGCACTCATCAAGCCCTCTCCCACTCCTTCCCCCAGCAAATAGCCTGCCTTCTCTAGGGGGTCCCTTGTCCACACACCTGCAACATCATCAGAACGCCCACCGGCCCCACCTTCCCCGTGGGCTCCAGCTTCCACTCGGACCCTGGATGGTCGGTTCCCTTTGTGCGCAGCCTGGGGTCTTGCGTGTGGACAGCGAGGCCGTGACCATTTTTGAGAGTGACGGTAGTATGAGGACATTGCTGGTGTTTTTGAAACAGAAACTTGTCAACCAGCACTTTACTCTGAGAGTTCTCTAGAAGCCCCTGGTTAGCCAGGCACCTGAGAAGTCTCGTACAAAAGGAGGAGACAAAAGAAGAGGAAAATGAAGGGCGGAAGGAAAAAGAACCCCAGTGTCCCTGAAGGAGGAGGAAGTCCATCACTGGAGCAAAGGCAGGGCTCGAGCCCCATAGCTGGCTTCCCTGGAGTCTCTCCGGGCTTCATAGGAAATGCTGTGATTTCATTCATTCACTCGGAAAAAAAAAAAGCGGCTGAGCCCTACTCTGTGCCAGGCACTGTTCTAGGAATTGGGAACACCCTCAGGGACAAAACAGAGTTGGCTTGGGTGTCCGTGGGATTTGGACTAAGCAAGAGACAGGCATCAAGCAAATAAAAGTCCCTCATGGTGGTGAGAGTTCTAAGGGATGAAGGCGGTGGTCCGCCTGAATCAGGTCTGCCCTGAATCGGATCGGATCGGGAGAGGAAGGGACGGGACAAGGGAGGAGGCCCAGAAGTGAGGCTCAGCAGAAACGCCAAGAGGTGAGATGTGTTCTGAGCCCATCATAGGGATGCTTTCCTATCAAAGAGCCTGGAGCCCATTTCCTGGAGCCAGACACCCTCCCCCAGGCAGGGGCCCCTGATTCCTAAGCAATCTTCATGACTCCTTGCAAAGACAACTATGGGAGAAGACGGTAATAGGTTTTAGTGGTTTTCATTTTCTAAGTTTTTAAATTTCTCTCATTGAGAAGAGGCCTCCAGCATGTACACAGCTGATTTCAGAGAGAACCTGCATCTGGGTCCAGCTTCATCCCAGAAAAGGGCACAGCGAGGGCTCATCGTAGGGTGGGGAGGGGTCAGGTTTGTTTCCATCCCATGGGGCAGACTGTCCAAGCGTCCTGGTGAGGTGACCTCCTTGTCCTTTTAGGGAGCTGGCCTGCTGGAGTGTCTGGTGAGGGGAGGCTTCGGGGATGGCTCTTTCTTTATAGGACCAATTTGAGGCCTAGGATGATGTTACTTTCTTCCAGAGAAGACTTTTCTCTGCTTCTGCCAAACGCTTTGCTGGCGGGACCTGAGCCGGGGCCCCCTGTCATGAGAGCCCAGGGCCTGAGGTCTTCTGGACAGCTTGGCTCAGTTCTGGGTTTTCTTTGCTCTGGGGGTGTAACCCTTTGGGGTCAGTGTAAAGGAGGTGGTGGTAAGGGGACTCGCCAGGGCACCAGGCTGCGTGGTTGGGAGCCAGGCTGTGACTTTTGTTCCTGAGCCTTTTGGAAGCCCAGCCCAGTTTCTAAGCAGCGCCCTCAAGGCAAAAGCAGCTTCTAGAGCTGGGTTTACTGTTCTGTTTACTCTTCTCTGTGACTCCGCTCAATCATTCCTCACTATCTTGTCATCTCTTTGATGCCTTTAAAAAGAGGCTTCCTTTTATAATATCCATATTTTTTTAAAAAATATTTTTTGGGGGGGATAGTTTCAGTGGCCTAGTGGGCCATTTCCAGAAATGAAGGTCTTAGTTACTTCTCTAGACTCCTCCTGCCCGTGGGCTTCTCTTCAGTTTCAGAGATGTCGCAGAAAATGGAAGCCCAGCAGAGTGTGGGGAGGGACAGGGAAGGGCAGAGGAGGGCCGGCTGGGCCCTGGGGCAGGGGCCGAGCCTGGTGCATCTGGGCCTTCAGAGCAGGAAGAGCTCAGAGGTACAGCCTCAAGGCCAAACCCCTCAGGAGGGCTTGGAGAGTCTGGCATCTAGGCCACCCGAGGAAGCCCCCAGAACCGGCCTCCTCGCTCACCAGCTGGCAAGTCTGTATTTCTGTAACGGGGTTTGGGGACAGAGACAGCGCACACAGACGGGGGAGGAATAGATTCCTGGAGGGGCCTGCAGACCTTAGAGGATCAGGGAGGAGGGATCAAATTGCCTCCAGATAGAAAGAGCCGGCATATTTCTAGGGGACTCCTACCTAGGCTTGTAGGTAGAGGTATTCTGTGTTTTTCTGAACTTAGGCATTGGTATAGAAAAAGAGGCCCAAGCGGAAATCAAATTGCATTTATATTTTTTCAAATTTGCCTCTCAATCCTTTTCTCATGTATTTATGTATTTTACATATACAAAAGGATACAAACGTATGTTGTGCCTTCTGACTGTGGCCTGCCTCTGCCATATTTTGTGGGTGCCTATACCAATGACCACACCCCCAAATTTGGCATGGGACACATCGTATGTAGGTTTCTCTTTTTCTAAATATCTAATAAAGAAGAAGACAGAGGCCGTCGGGGATGCTGGGGCCAGAGGGCATCTCCCACAGCTGGGTGCTCGGGAGGCTCGAGGTGGGCCCAGGGAGCCACCAGGACAGAAGCTGAGTATGGGAATTTTTTTTCTGTTTGGAGGGAAATGCTATCTAAGCTACTATGTGAGTCATCTCTGCAAACCCCTACACTTCCTGCAAATTGAGAAAATCCTTTGCAGGCATGGCTGCGTTACATGTGGAGGTTCCTGGCATCTCTTGGGCCTCTGGCGTGCTGGGGGCAGGGGTGGCTTTCCTGAGGGCCACACTCTGATTTACCCCTTCTCTCCTGGACCTTCGTGTAGCTTCCAACTTCGCATCATTATAATTAATGCTGTGGAAAACATCCTTCGGCAGGTGTGTCACGACTGCCTTTGCTCATCACTTCTAACGAAAGATTCCTAGAAGTGGGTTGATGGAGGGCAAAGACTCTTGGTATGTATCATCATGGCTTTTGCTTTTTCTAGAGAGTTCCTACCACTTTGCATCCAAGAAGCCACATACGATGATGTAAATCTTGCCCAAGTGCTCCTCCACTCATGTGCCTTGTCCCAAAATTCCACACTTAGCAGCCCTAAGGTAAATTCCAGATGTGTCCTGGAGACAGCCCAGGGGGAGGAGAAGTCCGAGGTGATGGAGGGGTCCGCAGACCTCAGAGGATCCGAGAGGAGGGGGCAGATACTAGGGAAGGTATGCCTGCAGGACATGCTCATGCTCCCTGGGACAGAAGCCTTTCTCTCTTTTTTTCTAATGATTACCCTTGGCCTTGGAGTTTATCAGGTTTGGATACCCAGGAAGCCAGGCTCCTGAGCTTGCAGAGGCTGGGTGGAGGTCCTCCGTCCTCCTCTCATCCTCCCGTGACCTCTAGGGGGAAGTGTACACTCTGGTGATAAGCCAGCTGGCCTTTTTGGTATCTGCCTTGGGCAGCTTAACTGGCATGGACCCTCTTCAACATCATAATTCCGCACGTCTACTTTCAGTTGGTAAGGAACCCATCTTGATCGATTCATTCATTCATTCATTTCACAAATATTTACTGAGCACCTATTATGTGCCAAGTCTGATATTGGGCACTGGAGGACACACCGGCCTACCAAAAAAAGCCCCGCTTGTGTCAATTTCATATTCGCAGCAAGGGTCTTGCGTGAGGATACTTTTAGGAATCTTTCACTCTCCTAAATCATCAGAGTGGGGTTTCCCTCTCCTTGTGCTGGAATCCCCTCCCTCCTGATCCCCCCTGCCCATCCCCCAGGTCCCCAGGTTTACTTGTTTCTGGGCAAGCGCTGTGCCCTCTGGGACTTGTGTGTGCTAGGCCAGGGGCATGAATTCCTTTAGCTTCTATCACTAGCCTTTTGGGGCCGGGCAGTGCCCTCTGTGGGGTAGGGCAGAGCTCCATGTTGGCACCAGCAGGCTTTCAACATGGGATGATTTCTTGGCTGGGGAGTGGGCTGCGAGCACTGGTCAGACGCTGCGTAGGGCGCATTGCCTGAAGCTCAGACGTCAGCTAGGAGAGCTACAGCAGCGGCTCATTTAGCTGGACTGCCAGGACCCGAGGTCACAGCAGAGCTGGGGTTTAGAGGGCTATCTTCAGAAGACTGGTGATAGGAAAAAGACTGGAACCAGCAGCAGTATCTTCTGGGTACTTTCATTTGCATTTCCTTTCCATTACATGGATTAAGAAATGGGACGTATAACATATTTGCATGATTGCAATTTAGCACTTCTCCAAACCGGTAAGTGCCTGAGCGCCCTGAAGACATGCCCGTCACTGTGAGCCTGCCTTGCAGGATGGGGGAGGGGCCGTCTGGCCCAGCCTGGGAGGGACCCAGCCTGCAGCTTGTGGGACCACATTACCAGCCCTGCTCCAGGCCACAGTTCTACAGAAGGCTGAAGCACAGCCTTGTAGTGTTCCTGTCAGTTTCTGGAAAGGGCCTTCTCACTGTCCTCTGGCCTCAGACTTCTGCTTGAATTTCTGCTGTCCGTGTCATCAAGTGTGAAACACAGCCCCTTTCCCATTTTTCCCAGATAAGCCAACCCCTCCCACCCCCCCCGCCCCCCGTATTTCCTGGTCTCTTCTGTAGGTGTTGCTGCTTCAACGAGGGGGGTCGCCCCAAGCCACATAACAGTCTCCAGCAATGTCACCAGTGCCCCCTCCCCAACACCATCATGACTTCCCCTCCCCCACTCCTATACTGGGGGAGGGGACTGTCCTCCCCTCTAGGTGTCAGCTGGCATATCTCAGCCCTTAATGGCGCTCAGGAAAGTAAAGGGCTTCCCATTCACCAAGACAGTTCCGCTGAGGAGGTAATAAAAGTGATGATTAGAACTTTGGGGTGGGGGGAGGGAAACGGTGGCCAGGGAGGGCTCCTCCGATAGAATCCCTTTCCCGGGAGGCAATACACCGGCTCCTCATCTCCTGCTAAAGCTGGCTGTGAGCCAGCCCATCAGCAGCCATTCTCTTTGAACTGATATGGCAAGATGGGTCTGATGAAGGCAGGGCTGGGGCCCTGTCCCCTCCCCCACAGAAGACAGTCCCCGGGGTGGGGAGGAGTCCCCTCAGGGCTGGGGAAGCTCCTGTGCCCCAGAGTTCGGGGTGGACGGGTGAGGCAAGGGAGGTGTCCTGCCCTCTTTCGGACAAGATGTCCTCTTCTAGGGAAGAGGGCCATGGGCGCATCTCCAGGGACACGCTCCTCCATCTGCCACCATGAATAAAGCGGTTAGTGAGGGTCCCCCCCCCCAGTGCAAGCCCATTTTGGGACATTTTAACTGGGAATTGGGGAGAGGGTGTATATCGGGTTCTACTGCACAACATTCCAACTCACCCTTCACACGTGCTTTAAAATGTAAGCTCTGAACACATCCTGGAGAACCAGGAAGACATCTTAGCAGCTGACGGAGCCAGCCTCTGTTCCCAGCCGAGACCCCATCCTTGCATTCCTACTGGTCATGATCGGTGCTGTGCTGACAGCAGTAGTTTTCTTCCTAAGACACAATTCTCCTCCAAAGGGGAATTCTAAGGGTGGAGGAAAAGCCCGAGAGAGAGTCTGGCAAGCGAGGACCGGTTGGGTCAGTGTATTTGATTGCCTTTTTTTGGAGCCCAATAAAGGCTACCGTTGTTTCTTTTTTCTTTTTTTTTTTTAATTTTATTTTTATTATTTGCCCAAGGGGTACAGGTCTGTGAATCATCAGGCTTACATCTTTCACAGCATTCACCAAAGCACAAACCCTCCCCAATGTCCATAACCCATCCACCCTATCCCTACCCTCCCACCCCCCAGTAACCCTCAGTTTGTTTTATGAGATTAGAAGTCTCTTATGGTTTGTCTCCTTCCCCATCCCATCTTGTTTCATTATTTTTCCCTCCCTACCCCCCACAACCCCCCACCCTGCCCCTCAAGTTCCTCATATCAGAGAGATCATATGATAATTGTCTTTCTCTGATTGACTTATTTCGCTCAGCATAATACCCTCCAGTTCCATCCATGTCGTTGCGAATGGCAAGATTTCGTTTCTTTTGATAGCTGCATAATATTCCATTGTATATATATACCACATCTTCTTTATCCATTCATCTGTTGATGGACATCTAGGTTCTTTCCATAGTTTGGCTATTGTGGACATTGCTGCTATAAACATTCGGGTGCACGTGCCCCTGAGGAACACTACCTTTGTGTCTTTAGGATAAATACCCAGTAGTGCGATTGCTGGGTCGTAGGGTAGCTCCATTTTCAACTTTTTGAGGAATCTCCATACTGTTTTCCAGAGTGGCTGCACCAGTTTGCATTCCCACCAACAGTGTAGGAGGGTTCCCCTTTCTCCGCAACCTCGCCAACATCTGTCATTTCCTGACTTGTTGATTTTAGCCATTCTGACTGGTGTAAGGTGGTAAGGCTACCGTTGTTTCTAAGCAGCCACCTGAAACATGCATATGGTACTCTGGCAGTCACAATGTCAAGGACTCGTGGGAGGCCGGGTCTCTTGAAGCCCTGCTCAGGCCCCAGCACCCCAAGCTCAGCAGACTTCGGTAAATGGCTTCAGTCAGAATCAAACAAGGTGTTCCCAGAGCCAAGAAGCAGGTGACTCAAACTGAGGGCAGAGTCCTGCAATAAACTGTTGATACTTATCTATTATATGGGGGGTTCACTGGGGTAAGAACTGGCCACTTCTTCCATTTTGTATCCAGCTCCCTTTCTAGGAGTTGCCTTGACCCAGGAGACTCTCAAAGGAGATGTTTGTTGAATTGAAAAACAATCCTCGGGCGCCTGGGTGGCTCAGTGGGTTAAAGCCTCTGCCTTCGGCTCAGGTCATGATCCCAGGGTCCTGGGATCGAGGCCCGCATCGGGCTCCCTGCTCAGCGGGGAGCCTGCCTCCTCCTCTCTCTCTGTCTGCCTCTCTGCCTACTTGTAATCTCTCTCTCTCTCTCGCTGTGTCAAATAAATAAATAAAATCTTTAAAAAAAAAAAAAAGAAAAGAAAAACAATCCTCAATTCCACACCTCCTTATACCCAACCTCCAAATTGGCCTTCAAATTCCAATGGACGTGTATGTACAAAGCTAAGGTTGACACCTCCAATAGATTTTAGAGCAAGTTTGTGAATGTGTAACCCTTCAATTTAAATCACCACCAAAAAAAAAAAATATAAACAAAAAAATTATCACCTCATTTTCTCTTTCCTTAGGTTATTAATACCCAGAATTGTAAATAATTGAGTTTTATTAACTATTCTTGAGTCACTTGTTTGACTGATAAAGGAAAACTCAGGTCTTCGAGATTATTTAGGGTAGGCCAGACTGCTGTAACAAATAGACCCAAAATACAATGGCTCAAGAGCAAGAGACATTTATTTCTTCCTCCCGTGAGAGTCCAGGGCACATGTCTCGGATAGCTGGAGATCCAGGAGGAAGTCTGCTCTCTGCACTCCCATAGGAGCCAAGTGGCTTCCAAGGTTGCTATTCTGATCATCATTCCAGCTCATGGGATGTGGGAAAGCATAGAGCTTTTCTGGGCTACCTGTAAGTTATGCACCCCTCCTGCTCACGTTGGAAAGAATGTGCCGCACAGCCGCACCTAACATCATGACTGGGAAGCAAGGTGGCAGCTGGTCAAGCAGACACCTAACAACCTTGGAAACAGGAAGAATTTGGGAGGGAATAGAGAGACTTCTCAATTTTGGATCTCGAAGAGCTAACTTAGGTATCTTCTTGTCTGGTGGCCAACCCAGTACAAGCACTAACCCCCCCTCTCCCTCCCG
>LNAC01000581.1:113493-186758 GCA_002007465.1 Ailurus styani
CAGCACAGGGCCTCCATGCTGCCATTACGTATCAAGGCTGACTTTCTGATTGAGGTCACAGAGGAACACTAGGTGTCAGTCTACAGGACGGAAGGAGGAAGGGTCTCTTCTTCCAGACACATTCTTTGTCACTTGCCAAAAAGGATGACACAGAGGAGGGAGAAGCTACTTGCTTGGGGAGCCCACCCTTTGTGGCCCCAGGGGAGTGGGATGGTGCCACCCCCATGCTTGCGTTATCCTAGGGCTCACAGATGTGTGTCGTGTCTGTGAGGATGTGACAGGACCCCTGGCCACCACACTGATTTGACTTGTAACTGCTGCTTCCAGCTGGCTGTGGTTGCATTTCTAGAAGGATAGCTATTTTTTGTCATTCTGAAGACAAGGCCGCATCGACCCACAGGTGACTGTGGAAGAATTCCCGGCAACCCAACCGCCTCCCTCACCAACAGTCTTTCCCTTTGGCATGGCTGCCCTCTATTCCCCTCGCCCCCATCTTCTCCCCCTGCCCCCCCACCTTTCCATGAACTAGCTCACGCAAACCCTCAGTTCTGGCCTTGTGGGGTGTCTCATTGTGGACTCGCGTATTCCCGCCCTACTGCGCTTCTACTCAGAGCCTATCCCCCCTCTCTGACCCCCCGTGCAGGGCTCTTCAGTTCTCCTGCCCTGCCCCACCCCCTAGATGCCTCTCTTGACCTCTTGCAGGCACTCATGCAAGGCTGGATTGCTGTCTTTCCAGCGGCCCCGTGCGCTCCTTGAGTGTTTACAATCTGTATTGTCTTCTTGTCTCCTTGGGCTTGCATGCAGTGGGTGTAGTGTGTATTCCATAAATGCTTGTAGACAATGGAGTTTGTAAGAATTTGGGGGACTCTGCACTGACTTGAGCCAGAGCCACAGATGAAAGTGACTCTTGGATGTCAAGGACTGATGACAGTCTTCCAGTGGGCCGGCTGCCCCTGGTGGCTAAGAGCATCCGAAGAAGAGAGCATGCCAGAGGAGAGGCTTCTGACTGGGCTCAGTGGCAGTGAGCCCAGCTCCAGCAGGGTCAGAGCCTGGTGTGCTGCGCCCTGGGGCCTGGGGCTGGCAGTCCAAGGGGTGTCGCTGGAGACTGGCCACCACGTTACTGGAAACACTCAGCTCTGAGGGTAGGACCACAGCTTCCCAAAGAGACACTCAGGCAAGGCAAGGCAAGGACGCTGGGAATGGACCGCAGCCCTCCGTGGGAGGGCTTTGGACCACTTTGCCCACCTTCTCGGCTTCATTCTCCTGGGGCCTTTCAGATGGTGCTTCCGTGCCCTAGAGAGTTGAGAGGGGTGCAGGGAGACGGAGTCACTGAGCTCTTGTGTCCCTAGTGCAAGGGCATCCGCGGAGCTCACTCGTGCCCTCCTCCAGCTAAACTCCAGTCATTTACGGACAGGTGACAAGCTTAGTCCAATTTGAGACTTGGGGACTGGGAGCCCAGGATCTCCTGAGGGACATCCTGTGGGAGAAGTAGTCTTTCCTCAGCAGGGAGGAGGAGGAGTGCCTGCCATGGGGAATGGGAATCGTCTGGAAAACACAGGTGCCCGTACTATGCAGATTGACCCCTGACCTGCATGTGTGACACGCCCCAAAGCAGTTTCCCTCAGATTCCCTCTCCTCCCAGAGGCGCCTTTCTGCACCCAGGCCCCTCCCCCCACCACCTAAAAAGTGACAGGAAGTCTGCAGGGGTGAGTGTCGGTGAAACATGAGGTTTTGGGATGACATCTGCAGAATGTGAGACAGCCCATTTCTTGCCTTTCCTCTGGTCCAGTTTCCATCATCAAAATTTCCAGTGTCTGAGCCCCTTCGCCTGGCAGCTCTGCAGGGGGGTCCCGGGTCCTTACTATGACCTAGCACAGAGAAACAGAGAAGTATGGGAGGCCCGTCACCAATCCCAGTGCTGACGCCTCCTCCCCGACACCTAAGGCACCGTGGTGGCCGTCGGGGCGCCCGGGGTCCAGTCTCCTAGGGCAGTGCTCCTTCAACTGCCGGCTGCCCCCAACAGCGAGTCAGGGAATAGTTCAGGGGGTCTTGGACAACACCGAAGCGGTAACAGCAAGTATCAGGGTATACCGCACAAAGCAGGGTAAGTACTGTCTTGTGAAACTTAGCCTTCGTCTTGGGGTACGCCAACAGATGTAATGAGCACCTATATTTAATGGGAGCTTCTAACAGTGGTCCTGGTTCACAAAATATCGGCACCGCCTCCTAGAGTGTCTCAGCGGGCCCCGACTAATCCTGGAGTCTTGCAGAGTGAGCGCCAAGCCAAAGCGGGGTGTGGGGAAGGTCCCAGAGAAAGGGGTGAGCCTTTCCCTCAGCTTCCTGGACTAGGTGTCGTGTGCCGTCTATGTCTCCTCAGCCCTTGAGCGCCTGAGGTCCTTGGACCCGGCCTTCCTGGACCCCAGGGATGGCCCTGAGCCCTGTGCCCTCTCCCATCCTGCATCCTGTAACCATTCCTGGGTAAGAGGGACTGCCCTTCAGGAATTCGATTAAAAGGGGTCCAGCGGTTAGCTGTGAAACCATCAATGACGTGTCCAGGCCTTCTCTTCATCCCCAGAATCCCTGTGGATTTTTGAGATGCACAGACTGGAAGAAGAGGGCCCTACTCCAGCTTGGAAGGAAGAGGAGGGGGTTGGCCTGCCTGCCTCCTGGCTCCCCTGCCCCACGCCTCTCACCTTCCTCCCTCCGCAGGGGGAGGCAGATGGGGACGGGCAGCCTTTGGGGAGCTGGGAGCCTCCTCCTGGCAGATCAGACCCACAGGGGCCCAGGTGGACCCTACGGGGGCAGGAGCATCCATGTCTAAGAGCAACAGGTGCAGCTTGCCCTAAGATATGGGAGTAAAAATGTGAAAAGCAAAGTGGTTGGAGGAGGGATCTGTGGGATTCTCTACGAGTCAGAAAGGAGCTGTGAGAGAGTCCTCCCTGGACAGGGAGTGCTTCTCGGCAGAGACATTTTAGGGGGAACCGGGGCTTTGTTGTTATTTTAACAAACTGAAGCATCTTTAAAAGATCGGTAGTCCTCATGTGCCCACACTACAACTACTTTTTTTTTTTTCCTGGTTTGCTCACTTTTGAGCGAGAAGAGTTCTCCGCAGGCCCAGTGCTGGCGAGAAGACGGAGAGCAGGGAACTGTCCTTGGCCTGCTTCTGCTCAGATTCCCTCCCTAGTCTTCAGCAAGGGGGCCTGAGAAGCCTGGGTCCCTGCCCCGCAGGTCCAGGTCCGTGTCAGGGAGAGGGGGTTGTGCTTGTACCGGGGGGTGCTCCCCAAAGGGCCAGCAGCCCACAGGTGTGCCTCTGTATGGACTCTCTTTATATTACGCCTTCGACATGGCCCCTCTTCGGGCTTCTCAGAGCCCAGAGTGTGACGACACAGCCGTGTCCCTCACCATGTGGACTGTTCAGAGTCCCATCCTGGGGAACGTGTGACCACTGCAGAAACTACGCTGACAGAAAGAATCTTTCCCAAACGTCTCCTTTTTAAAACTGAAACGCAGATGAAGCAAAAGAGAAGAACTAGCTTCTTCAAGGGAAGCCTTCCCCCTTGGCTGGAAGGTGGGGACGGTCCTGTTTCTCTTTCCCTGGGCTGGGGGAGCCTGTGGCTGCGGAGGCTCCATGGACTCAGTCCACGGTGGCTGCTTATGGCTGTGGGTGCTTTCTCGAGGTTTAATCTGGGGATTCCGAGGAATGGGAGGGACAAGGGCGAGTTAGTCAGCTGGCAACGCCAAAGAACTTTCCGAGGGTTTCTATCGACTGGCTTAGCACTTGAAGACTCTTTGCTGTTCTGACTTGACCTTCTCAATATTTCCTGTTACTTTTCTCATAGACCTTTGTTCCCCCTGCCGGTTCAGATCATGCCCTGGGCACATCCAGTTCCTCTGTCTGGCTACGGCCCCTCCAATCATCTCAACGTCAGCCTTTCCATCAGGCTGGGCCGGGGCCCTCTCCCCCTGCCCTGTCCATCACAGCGGTTTCTGGACGCTAGGACGCTGGGCTCTGGTTCTCTCACCACCTTCTCTTCTGGCCTATGTTTCTTTTTTTTTTCTTTTTAAATATTTTATTTATTTATTTGACACAGAGAGAGAGAGAGATCACAAGTAAGCTGAGAGGCAGGCAGAGAGAGAGGAGGAAGCAGGCTCCCTGCCGAGCAGGGAGCCTGATGCGGGACTCGATCCCAGGATCCTGAGATCATAACCTGAGCTGAAGGCAGAGGCTTTAACCCACTGAGCCACCCAGGCACCCTGGCCTATGTTTCAATCTTGTTTTTTAAAGCAACAACTTCTGATTATGAAATAATCTCTACTTTGTGCAGGAAAGGCAAAAAGCACAGAAAAGTATAAGGAGGAAAAAAAATCATTCAAAAATTCCATCCTGGGACACAGCCATCCTGTTACAACTGGCGGGGTTTGCTGCCTTTCCTTTTTCTGGGTGTCTATTATATGTGATAGTTCATTACACTGATGTCATGCTGACAATGCCATTTCTTACTTTATCCCAGTAAGGGGAGAACACAAGGATTTTCCCATCAGGGCTCTTCTTTAACCTGACATTCACTGACCATACAATATCCTCTTGAAGGAGGGAGTACCTTATTTCCATTGTTTATAGTTTCCAAAAAGGTGATGCTCACTCACACCCCCATTGGCAGCATAGGAGAGTGCCCATGTCACTTCCTGTGTCACTATGGTGTCTGAGGAGCAGGCACCCGGATGGATTTGGATGGGGGCAGTGCCAGTGTGAATGGGAAAGTGGGGAGAGGGCAGGGCAGGCAGAAGAACTTCAGATGGACATTTGAAGAAGGTGAGAGAGAAATGGACTGGGTAGAAGGGTCTCAGACTTGTGGCAGGGCTCTAAGAAAGTTTTGAGCAGAGATAGGGAACCCCCAAACCAAAGTTTCTTGCAGGAATGAGCAGGTATGAGGACCCTTGTCACTCTCAAGCTTTGGTTGGGGCCCTCCATGGTCATGAGGGGGTGGGCAGCTGGAGCTGTCAATCAATTTTCTGCTTCCCAGGCAGGCTCCCCTCTCCCCCACCCTTAGCCATCCCCCCTCACCTGCTCAACGGTGAATGTAATTAAAATACATCATTATTAACGGCAAAAATGTTCTCGTTTTGCTGATGTGCCTTTTTCTGATTAACCTTGAAATCAAACATTCATCATGAGCCTAGTTATAGACTTGCATTTCTCCTAAAAACTGTATGCCTGGGTTCTCTGTTTGCCCATAATGGTTTTCCTTATTGATGTATCAAAGTATTTGCTGTATGAAGCCTTTTAGTTTTTTGTTCATTGCCTTCAAATATTTTTAACCAATTTATTATTTCCTTTTATGTTTCGTGCAGGTGGTTTTGGTGTGTATTTAGATAACTCATTCTTCTATTGGTGGTCATCCCTTTTATTTACTTCGTGATCAGAAAGCTTTTGCTCACCAAGGCCTTAGTTAAATATACACCAATATTTCCTTCTAGATATTTTTGGATTCTTATTTTTTTTACATTTGATACACTGGGATTTTTGGGGGTGTATGCTATGAGGTGGGGATCACATTTGATTCCTTCTCCTACCCAAAGAGCCATATTTTCCAATTTTCCTTTTAGATAATTCAATAATTAGCCATTACTTTGGGTATTTCCTTTCTCAGATTTAAGTTTTTAAAAAAACATATACTGAAAAAAAAAACCATATACTAGATTTCAAGACTGTGGTTCTACTTCTTCAACTGGTCTACAGAGTCTTGCATTATCAACACACTATTTTAAATTAATGTGTCAACAATAATATGGTTAGCTATCTCTTAGGGAAAGTACCTCCTTGATATTCTTTAAACAACTCTCAGCTATTCTCATCTTTTTTTTTTCCTCCTTCCAAATCAGCTTTAGAATCTTTCATCAAGTTAAAGAAAAAATCCCACTGGGATTTAGTTAGGGTTGCATTTCACCTAACAATTACTTTGGCGAGGATTAATAGCATTAATATATTGAATGTTTCAATCCAAGGTTATGTCTTTCCATTAACTTTTCTCTTTTATCAATCTCTATTAAAAGGTTTGTGTTTTTAATATAGGTCTTTGACATTTCTCATTAGTGTTGTTTCTCAATTTTTTCAATCCTCTCATGAATGCAACCCCATCTGCACCCCTCCCCAATGCCCCAACCTGGATCTTCTGTTGTTGAAACATAGGAAAGGTATTGAGTTGGGAGATTTGGGTATGTTTTATTTTGTATTTTACCACACTTACTTGATGTCTTATTGATACTAAGAATGTTCCATTTGATGCTTTTAGAATATCTTGATGCATAATTATATTATAGTCTACAGATAACACTTTGTTTCCTCCTTTCTCACAGGTTTGGGGCTATTGTAGGGTGTGGAAACAAGTCGGTGTGTGCTCCTGCTGCTTTGAGGGTTGGATTTCAAAGTTACGGGGTTGAATTTATTTTGAAATTTCAAATAACTTGAAAAGATAGTGTGTCATTTGGGGGGGCAGTTATCAAAGTATCTGAACAGTGTTCTGGGATGCCCAGTGGACAGCGTGGGCCCTATATTTCAGGATAGTCTCCCTACCGTGGCCAACTGATGTTCCTGATGAACGCCAGGAGTATGGTTACTATAGGATGCTCATTAGGGGCTTTGATAGGCAGTGGGGATTGAGGTCTTCTAGGAAAGCTGAGAATCCCAACGAGGCCATGGGTTGAGAAAGCACACACAGGCCAGCAGGACCGGCATCTCCCGCCACCCCCTCCCCAAGCCAACCAGCCAAAAGCAACCCCCAAACAAACCCTTCTGAAACTTTTCAAAGTCCTGATCATTGTGCCTTTCCATTAGTTGTTATAGACGATGTTTTCCAACTGTTGGTTCATGAACTCTGTGAGGTGCATGGAGAAATTAAAGGAAACTGCCAATTTTAAAAACCTCTAACTTAAGTGTTTTTAAACAACTTCCCTTTAAGGCAAAGTGTGGGTGCTCTGTACGTGTCTTGGTTGCATCTGTGGGGTTAGCTTAGGGAGACTCTCTGAGCGTCTTCAGGCCTAACGTCCTTGGGTGGCCTGGCTTTCACTGCCACCTGCCACAGTGCTTTCTGGCCACCACTTCAGTCTCAGCTCTTTAGTCCATCACTATTTGCTTTAGACCCAGAATGGACTTGTTAGTTAAAAATAGGAAGCCAAGGGAATCCTGATGCTGAATTACAAGTCACTGCAGAGCACAAACCTGGAGATAATTCTACAGATGAGCTGCAGGATAACCCTTTCCCTGATTTCCCCATGGGGCATTCAGCTCATCCAAATCCCTCCGTTTGAACAGCATTTTTGAAGTACTCTTTCTTGCATCAAGAGGTCTCTGATTTCTCAAAAACCATTGTTCAAGAGGTAAACGAACATGCATTTCAGGGAGGCAGGAAGAAAAGCCTTCCTTTGCCGCAGTGTGCTGAATGTGGAAATGTGGACTATGCACGATCGTTCTCTATCATTTAGAAACAAAACAAAAATTATGAGAGTAAATTCACACAATTAAAAAAATTACATCTTTCTGCAGCTTTGATTGATTTTCCAGGCTGCGACATGTAGTTAAATTTCAATTCGCGTCTTCATTTTTGATTCCTCTAAACCAAACACAATAATATGTGGTTAAATATATTTGTTGACGGTGCTTTTTCTTCTAGCCAGAATCATTCTGAGAACAGGTGTAACCAGATGCCCCCTTAGCCTATAAACAAACACATTTCAGAAATTACTGTAAGATGCTCAATTAACTTGGAGCAAAGTAGCTTCCTGTATCTTCAAGAAATAGGTTTTCCAAAACAAAACAAAAAGAAATACCTGTTCTTAAAATGTCACCCCAGTAAATAAAAGTGTTGCTGTGAGGTATGAGGGTGTTAGTCAAGGTGTGGGGAGCAGAATTTGTAGTAGCTGATGGAAGGGAGGGCCAGGCCTAGTTATCTATCAAGGTGTTTCTAAGCATGGCAATGAAGTTATATTATCTGCCTAGAAAAGAGCTCAGCGAGCTCAGCTATGGCTACTTTTCTACAAAGTGGGGACTTGTATCTGGTTCACCTTCAAGTGGGCCTAAGTCACTCACATATATGGACATCAGACTACATCCTCTGTACCCACATGGGAAGTTCTTATCTGATAAATGACAGTTTCTTTATGCCTTGTTTTGATAGGAAGTACAGATTTCCTACATGCATCAATACAGGGGTCTGAATTGGTCTCCTTCAGCATATTCTCACAGCATTTTTTTATCAATGGAGCCAAAAGTCACCATGGGCTGCAGCCTTACGGTGCTCCTAAGAGATGTCTCGTTGGGGTGATAATCAGCCAATTTGTCTCTAGACTCCTGCACTTAAATCCTTGTTTCTTGTGTACAACAGGAGCCAAAGAACTATACCGGGGCTTAATCAGGAAAGAAATGACATTGAAACTTAAAAAGAAAAAATTCTAAAAGTAAAGCATGAAGGGGCCGGCTCATTGGAAAAATGTCAAAATACCCAGACACTGTCCGCAGTGCGTGAATGCTCTAGTTACCTGCTCCCCCACGACAGCGCCCCTCCTTCCATCCCAGGGACGGCTGCTGGTCCCTCCATCAAGGACTGACATTACCTGAGGTTTTTTTTTTTTTTAGGGCAAGGAGATATTTATAATAATGATTTGATAAGATGAGATGTGGTCTCTGACGAGGAAGATTTTTATTTTTCCCTTGGCTGCAGGCTGGTTGGCGACCGTCCTCGCAAAGCCAGCCCCAAAGAGTTTTGTTAGAGGGGCCATCGTCAGATGGGCAGCGAGGTCAGACAGACCTGCACGGCTCTGCCACAAAACAGCCCACGACCAGTACCGTTTCCCATTATTTCGGTTTCTCATACTGCCAGTATCTCAAAAGTTCAACGAAGTGTGAGAAACGCCAGCCCAAGGGGATGCAATCTATGGTGCCGGCCCCTGAGGAGAAACAAGGTTAGTTTTTGTTTTTCAGATGTATCCTATATCTGCATTGAACACCATCCATGCTATTTAGGAATAAGGGCGATTTTCTGCTTAGATTAATAATCTGTTTCTAGAAGAACAGCTCATGGGAAAGTATTCTTTTTTCCAACTCTAAACCTCTAAACATAGGGCCATTGCCCATGCTGGAAAAAAAAAAGTCTTAGGATTCGGGTATTGTACTGAATTCTTTAGTGGAATCCACAGAATCAATGATCATTAGAGACCGTTTCCCCCGAGCACACAGAATGGACCAGAAGGAGTGTAAATGTACCTGGCTTCAGTTTTCTTTTTTAATTGAGCAAAATTAATCCCTCCGCTTCTAAAAACCCACTCGAAAATCCCTCTTAGTTATGTAGAAGCAGTAAGAGCAAGCAGTTTTTTTTTTTTTGTAAATGGATTTAAACTGTTAACAGAGACTTCCTTGACTTGTCCTGAATCTCCTGAAGGCAAAGTTAATTAGGTGAGGAGGTAAATCTACTTGCACAGGAGCTAGGACCTTCTGGGAAAGCTCCAACCCCCTAATTCCAGATATTCCAAGCCTGAAGTCCTTTGGGATGGATGAAGGTGGGCCAAACTCAGGCATAAAATACTACACCTTGAGAAAAGACTGCTGGCCCAGGCTCAGTATAAGTAAGGCTCAAGGAGGGGGTAAGTTGAGGGGTAAGGATGGGGTTCTATCCCAGAGCGTGAGGGGTGGAAGCAATGCTTGACCCAGCCACTCAGGCCCCCTGGACATGCTTTGGAAATAGCAACCGAGTACGCATGTGCGTGCCTGTCTCGACTGAATTTAACACCCAGGAGGTGGGGCCACATTTTCTTGCAGAAGTCTGCAGCCTGCTCAGGAACTGGCCAGGGGCATCGTCACTGCTGGACCAGCTCCAGCTCCACAGGGTCAGTGTTCAGTGGTGACCCCATAGGGCGGTCAGACTCAACAGTGAGAGAGAACCGGTCCCTCTCCTCTTTTCTTTCCCCGTGACAATTGAGAGTCACGTCATCCTCACATAGGATCTCATCAGGCCAGAGAAGGGTAAGCCAGAGTGGCACCTGTTGAATCCACTTCTGGAAGCCAAGCTTCCTGGCTTCCTCCTTTTCTGTCTGATGAGGTGCTTTTCTAGGACTCTCTCTGGAGAAAGGGGGTTGAGCGGAAGGGATTACTACGGAGGTGAGCCAGCTGGCATCCAGGCAGGCTGTGCAATAGATTTCTCTGGGGGTTATCTGGGGGCAAACGCCCATTTAGATCTGCCCCAGGGAGCATTGCCTTCCTGCTGGAAATTCACCTGTGATTAGGTGTGCAGCCGCAGGTAAGTGGAACAGGCCGTAAATTGGGACATCATGATGGAACGTAAGTCTCTGGAGGGATTTCTGAGCACCCTCTACATGGGAGACAAAAAAGACCCAGGCGTCTTGGGGGAAAAAGACCCAAGTCAGCAGGAATCAGGCTCAAAACCATTTTAGCTCTTTTGGAAACAAATGGTGGAGATGTGGAACAGAGAAGGGCCACAAATCAGCTAGCATAATAGTTGAGCCACTCAGCCTTCACTGTGCAAGGGTCTCAGTTGTTCTTTGTCATGTGATTGCCGTGTCCGTCTGTCCAGCCTGGGGCCAGTGGACGCAGGCCCCTGGAACTGCCAAGGACCATTCAGACCCTAAGGGCTGCTTCCAGCCAGAGTCAACATGGGAGGTCTTTGCGGGAGAGGAGCCCTTTTGCCTCACGTTTTGGAAGGAAGTTGGGAAGAAGCCATCAGCATCAGACTAGTAAAGTGTTGGGAAGAGGGAACTAGAAGTTTCTAGAAGCCTGTTTTCCGCTTTAACCTTTGCTATGCTCACAGACCTGGGCATTTTCTCCCTGCTGTTAGTGTTTTAAGTACGAACTTCGGTCCTTACTTGATTAGGGTCTGTCTCCAGATTACTGCTTTCCTGCAGGTAGAGATCCTGTCTGTCTGCTGGTCACTTTTTATCTTTATGAGGCACAGGAGGTTGAAGTGTCCTCATCAACTTTTGGGAGACGTAACCACCTGTCGGTATCCAGGCACAGGGTGGGGAGGTGGTGTCTTGGGCTGTTGGGGGCCACTTTGGTTTGGGTTGGGGGGCTGCTTAGGTCGGGGGATATGTGCTTCAAAGCTACCTGTGGCAGGGCCCCCCTGCCCCCCCAGTTTCAGACGATCATATTTCTCGGCCTTTCTTTTCACGATGGACTGCAGCAGGTAGATAGAGAGAAAGGTGGGGCTTCTCAGGCCCCAGGAGATGGAAGGCCAGCGTGGGGAACAGTTGTCATGGCTTAAAAACGTCACCCAAACAGACGTTTGGCGGGCTTGGCATCTGGTTGAGAGGAAAGCCGGGTGAAGAGAAGGGCAAAGAATAATGGTCAAAATGGCGGTGGAAATGGCAGTCCCTTAGGGGTCCCGGGGTGAAGTCTGGTGACAGTTTCTGCCACCATCTCTCGGCCATCCCTCAGTTTCCCCAGTGCCAAGAGCTGCATTGCCCACACTCCAAGACCTCCTGTTTCATCCGGAGTTGGGGCTCCCAGATGTGGGAGCCCATCAGGACATGGGCCTGGGGACTAGGGGCTGGGAAGGGACAATCGGTGTACATGAGCCAAATTTGTAAAAGTTTCTCAATATCAAAGATCCTAATCACCTGCAAACCAAAAAAAAAAAAAAGGCAAAGTGCCAAAACATTAAGTAGACGACAAAAGGGTGTTGGGGGGCTGAACTGCCCCCCACTGCTGGACTCGGAAGGCCATTCTCCCACACCAACCGGGACGAGAGAGGGCCTTCGGCCCAGCTCAGACCCACTAGGAAAGACTGCATCTTTTAGATCGTTGTTTCTTCTACTGAGCCGCGAATGTCTGGAGGAGGGCTCCACCCTTAGGTCCTTTTGTGTCCCTGTCCCCTGTGAGGTTTTTGTGTCCGGCGCCCTGTACCCACCAAATGCGTCTGACCAATGTGTCAGGGATGAAAGTGCCTTCAGAGAGGGACTCCTTCTAGTGCTGTCACCTGGTTTCTTCTATTCAGGCAAATGTTAAAAATACAATCACGATATAACCCCTGGGCCACGGCGGCTCGGGGCCATGGCGGGGCGCCGCTACACAGGGAGTGGACTGCTTGCTGCCTCTGTCCTCACTGTGCAGGAGGCAGGGAAAATTGAGTTGTGGGGTGAAGAGAAAGCTGATGGGATTCAGAAAACCATGGGCTGCTGGTGCTCAAGGGCCACTTCCAGTCCCCCAAGTTCAAAGACCTCATTTTACATCAGAAGCAATAGTGGCCTGGGGTGGGGGGTTGGTGGGGGGCCTGTGCATTTCCTTGGCTCTGTACAGGCCATTCTGAGGCTGGGTGTGGTGTGCATTCACATCTGCAAGCGTAGATCCCTGTGACCCGCTGGTCACAGTTTACAGGGGCTTCCGTGGCTTGGGGCCAAAGAAGGTTTTTCATCTGTGAGGGCCCAGGCATAAGGGACCCAGAGTCAGAAGGGGCAATTCATTTTTGGTAGCATGAGGGCTGCAATTAAGACTGAAGTACAGAGGGGAAGACACAGGAGGCCTTACTCCAGAACACTTCACCCTGCAGAGAACAAACCCTGGACTGGGGAGAAAACCCCCCAGAGGTCAGGTTAGCCTTCTCTCCGATCGTCTCCTGGACCAACCCCTTCCTGCTTCCACCCTTGCTGACTGCCTCAAAGTCTGCCTCCCCACCCACCCCCCAGGGTACCAGGGATGCTATTGCAGAGGCAGAGGCTGAGGGCCTTGGGAAGATTGGATGGTAGGTATCAAAGAGGACAGAGAGAGGAGCAGGGGCCTCCCGCGGCCATGGGGTGTGAATAGAAATGGCACTTCAGAGAAAACAGCCCGATGTGGGCATCGAGAGAAGGGGCCCTGCTCCTGGGCAAAGGCAGACTTGGCTGCGTGCATGACGAGGAGCAGGAGGGGATGGATGATCGGACCTGGGGGAAATAGGATCGGCCTCGTTCCTGGTGTCACGCCCTTTTCCGCAGAGATCCCTGTCACTCTCCGCAACCTACTGGTCAAGAGCGAAGGCCAGAATCACAAGAGGCCAAAGTGGCCAGGCTCTTGGACACTCCACTGAGCCATTGGAGAGAGAAGTGGCACGATTGTTCCCCAAGGACAAGTCAGTTCAGGGGCCCCGGGGTCTCCAGGCCGCACACCAGCCATCCTCTGTGCACTGCTAGGCCCTGCAAGGTGGGAGGCACAGCCTCACCCCTGCCCGGGTCAGCTGGTAGGTGGGGTGGCTGGTTGTGAATCTCTCAGCTGAGAGACACCAGTATTGCTTAGGGCAGAACTGCTCAGCTTCAGGAAATATTCTTTGATGCCTAAAGAGATGCAAGTGAGAGGTGGAGGAAGATCCCAGAGGGAGGAAGTAAGCACAGGATCTGAATGCCCCTTGCTGGGATTTCCATAGAAAATCAAGGATGCAGAGTTTCCATAGAACCCCACTGCAAATGAACTCTTTAGACCATGCTTCTCGGTAATGACCAGACCCCCTTGTGTCATGGCGCCCAGGTCTTCCAAACCAGAAACCTCGATGTCATCGTTGACCCTGGCATAGTCAACGAAATTGCATCAGCTGCGACTCCCCGTGTCTTCACAATGTCATTCACCAACTCATGCCCGCAGCCTGCAGATGAGTTCCAGTCCCCGCTGCCAGGAGCTCGTGCGCTGGCTTCCCACGGGTCTCCCCGTCACCGGGCTCAACATTTCCAGTCCTTTCCATCCACCACTGACAAGCGATTCTCCCCTGCCGCCACTCAGCACCCTCCCTGCCAGGCTCGCAAAACCTTTAAGAGCTTCCCATTGCCCACAGATTAAAGTCCAAACTCTCTAACTTGGTGTGAGCGATCAGAGCATTCAGCGCCCACCCTCTCCTGCCCCCCAGACTCCCTCTCTTGCTTTGTTCTCCTTCTTCTGCAGACAACCTCCATCCCTGTCCAATTGTTGCCTCGATTGTCCCTGAGCACTTTGTGGGCCCCCCTCCCCTAAGCATCAAATTTCACGCAGATTTCAGCTGAATCCCGCCTCAGCAGTCACCCCGACTTCTTTAGCTATCTGAGGAACGGATTCGTTCCCTCCTGCTGCCTTCTAAGGTTGCCTCTGTTTGTCCGTCTCTCTCTCTCTAACGACACTGTAAATTCCTTGAGGGCGTGGATTGGCTGTTCCCGGGGTGAGGCCTCAGCCTTGACAGAGGGGTCTGAAGGCCGTGCCTGCTGGCTGTCCTGGCTTGTGGGCTCAGATTTCCCAGGAGCCCCAGGACTGGGTCTGGGGGCTTGCAGCAAGCATTTAGAGAGGTGCGTCTGTTGGGTCCGCGCTGATGTCCAGTGCGGACTAGAAGAAGCTCAGGCTGAGAGGAAAGGAGCAGGGAGAAAGGAAGAGGGGAAAGAAGAGTCTGTGGGTGCTCCTCGTGTTCTCAAGGACAAAAGGGAACCTGTCGGTACCCATCAACAGGGAATGCCAACACTGCGCCAGCCCCAGACCGGCCTGAGCAGAGATCGCTGTCGGAGAAGCGGGTGGGGCTGGAAACGGTATCGTGGACGCAGCAGATGCTATCGTTTTCCAGGGACTGGATGCTTCAGACCAACGTGGAGCGACCCCCACCGTCCTGGGAGGAATGGGGTCAAAGAGTGGGGATGCAGATGTAGGTCAGCGGCGGGGGCTCCTGCTCTGCCTGCCCAGGGGCCCGTGGCCAGGAGATGGCAAAGCTCTTCTGTCGAAACTGAAATGCTCTTAAGTGATTCTCAGTGTTTCACGCTCCTCAAGCTGGAACCGAACACCGTTCACAGAGGTCCTCAAACCCCAGCCATTCGGGGTGTGGGTGACAAGCTGCCCTTCTCTGGACTCTCAGGGTCAGGGATGGCCTCTGTTAGGGAAGGGCTTGTCTGGGTGCAGAAAAAGGGTTGGGATCTGAGAGATGGGGTCCTCTGCCTGGGGGGAGGCTGGGGGTCCTGGGGAATGGGGTAGTGCCTTCCCTTTCCCCTCCCGGTGCCCACCTCTCCCTGCCCATTCCCCTCCCACCAGAGCTGTGGGCACGCTGCTAAGTCATAAACATCAGGAAGAGAGGCCGGCGGAGAGGTTCAGGGAAGGCAGGCATGGGGAGGGATGCGGGCTGAGGGCTCCCGGAGACTTTGCTGGGAGTCCAGCTCCCTACACCCCTGGTGCAGCCAGATGCCTCCCAGCCTCCCCCGAGGCAGGGGTCGGGAGGATGGTGGGTCTCGGATCAGTTCAGATCTGGAACTTTCCACGGTAACCCTTGATACCAAGGTTGTCAGGGTTTCAAGCTGGATGAGACGCATCACCTGTCTTACACAGCAGTGTTTTTCATACTGCGGGTTGCAGACCATTAGTGGGTTGTGAAATCAACTTAGTGGCTTACAGCCAGCACTTTAGAACAAGAGATTAAAAACAAAAGCCTCAATGTATCACTTACAGAAGAGGTTAAGTGGGTTTTTTTTTTCCAACTGTAGGTACACACCTCTCCATACCTACATCTCTATCTATGCTGTATCTAAATATCTGTACTGGATAGAGATGAAAAATGAATTTCCACAGTTTTGGGGTCAAAAAAAAATGGAAGAGCATCGGCCTAGACTAGGATGTCACTGCTGGACCTAGTAGTAGAGCTTGAAGGGATGTAGAGAGAGACCAAGCCCGAGCCTCAGGGCAGACTTTGGGCTCATGGACCCGACAGCCTGGGGTTAGGTGACCACCTTGCGGAGCCCCCATCTCTCCTTGGAGGGAGGACATGTGGGGGTCACTGGATGAGCAGGACTGGGATGGGAAGCCTCCTTTAGAGGCCTCAGAGTGTATCTCTAGCTGTCCGAATGCCACAGCTGTCCGTCACTGCGGCATTCACGGGAGCTTCTGAGATGTACTGACTGGAAAAAGAGAGCCCAGAAGAACCCGGTAGTGGTGAGGCAGAATGGGAAAACAGGAGTTTGTGGGCAAGTGTCAGCAGCCCTCTGGCAGCTATTTGAGTTTAGAGGATGGGCAGGGGCAAGCACATGTCTGAGCTAAAAGCCTGAAATCCAAGATCTGTCCAAAAAGTTGGAGGTACCGGGGCTGGAGACCTCTGCCCTGGCAGATCATTCTCAAAGGGCCCCGCAGGGAGACCATTCGCCAAAGCACGTGGGTCTGGGGAGGGAAGAGGTTCCCCTCCAGTCGGACTCCTCACTGAAAGCTATCACCTCTGCTAGCAGCAAGCTGCATTGCAGAAAGAGAAAAGCGTGTAAGACTTTGATCATCCACTGCAGGAATGCCTCACAAATTAACTAAGGATTAGAGACTGGCATCCAGGATGCGGAGAGAGAGGAGAAAGAATTTGAATGTGTGTGTGTGTGTGTGTGTGTGTGTGTGTGTGTGTGCGCGCGCACGCGCGCTTGCGTGCCGTGCTCTTGTGTGGTTGCTGGTGGTGACGGCGTGTGGGCTGGGGGGATGAAATGGGCGGGGCGTCCCTGAACCAGGGTGGTGGGGAAGCTACACAAAAAGAGAGCACGTTTTATGGAGGGAAAAATTCTATACTATGTAGTACACGGCCCTGAATATATACTGCATGCTTGATTTAGTTGGGATAATTTTACCAACAGCTGCAAAATTATTTGTGTTTGTGAATTGCTGTGGAGAAAGCAAGGAAGATGAATAATCAAAGGTGTCCATCCCCAGGGTGTGGGCAGCATGCAAGAATGACTAAAATTGGGATTCCAGTGTGGAATGAGAGCTCTGGCTTTTGAAGCTTAGATATATAGAGTGTGTGCTGCTCTTTGCTTCCTTCAAAACCCTTGCTATTCCCCCACTGAGAGAGAAACTTCCCTCATTTCCCCCCCTCCACCCTTGTTCACTCATGTACCCCTCCCCGCTTCCCAGGGCTGCCCAGGTCCCAGGCTTCCCGGACACCTTGAAAAGGGGAGAGAAATTCTCTGCACGATGAGGTGGTGTGGGTTTGGGTGTCTGGTCCAGTCTATGCTACTTCCCCGGCTGGGGCCTGAACCTATGGCAATTTCTGTTTTCTCCTATTTGGGAGGAACAAGGAAGGACCCCCCTGCCTTGGATCCATTACCGAGCTCATGAGAGGCAGCAGAAGCTGTCTGTAAGGCGTTTAGCTCGTTAATGTCGTTTCCATCGTTCCCGGGGACACCCCGAGGTGGCAGTGACTGCTCAGAAGCGGCCGTGTCCCACAACTATTTCCACAAGCACTCTGGAGTGCCTGGGTCGATGAGCGCTGTGCCCGCGGTGGAGGGATCCGAGGACGACCGAGGCCAGAACCTCCACCCTCTCGATGGCTCCAAGCTTGCCTGGGGAAACGTGGAAACAGTCATGGAATGGAAGGGCAATGCCAACTGGGATGAGATCAAGAGTCCATCTGAAATGGGATCTCACTGCTAGTGTTGCCTTAACACGCGGTGCACGTTGCAGCTTGACCTTGTGTGAGTGGGGGACACTTTCTGAGGCCCCTTGGGGGCATCCTCCAGCGTCTTCAACGTTCACTGTGTGGACGCAAGTCAACGAAATTATTCCTCACGGGCAAAGGATCCCATAGGAGGTGGTTGGAGAAAGGAAATTCACTCAGAAACCACGTGGGTAACACAGTGGACTTTCACCAAATACATTTTATAAGAATCAGAGACAGGATGTGCCAGAGGGAGAGAGGGAATCTCTCCCTCTGGTAGTAGGTAGAGAGTACCGAAGGACTCAACCAGGATTCTTCATCAATGCTTTGCGTCCCTGGGTCCCAACTTCTGGGCCGAGGTGACCCAGGACACCGCAGCAAGCTCAAAAGCATGTTACAGAGTATTTTAAAACTTGCAAAGTGATCACAGGGACACTGGCCAGATGCCACGCTGTGGAGTTGTTTGGACCCACGACCTATTAAGGGAACCATCAGGTTCTCTCAGGAGGACTGCAGAGTATCCTTGAGACACTAAGGGCACCTTCAGCCGAGAACGTTTGGCCGCCCTTTATGGGTTTAGTGGGGCTTCAGCTTGGACACAATCTGATGGGACACGTGACAACGTGCCCGCTCATAGACACCTCTTCTGCGAATCCCCTGCTCTGTTTTATCATTGACCAGCTCTTCGAACTTGCTGTTGTACATTTGTTTCTGTAAAATGGTGCCGTGTTTGGTGTGAGCTCGATCCTTATTCAGAGCACCCACCAAGAGCTCAGCACCACCGGCAGCCAGGACTACAGCCTTTCGGGCTGAGAAAGAGCCCGTTAGCACAGTGGCTGTGTCAAATGGACACGACCCAGGTTGGCAGGTTTGCCTTAAAGTCAACTGATGGCAGGGCCCGCTGCCCCTGCTTCCCTGTGGCAGGTGCCAGTGGGCTCTCTCTGCTGACTCCTCCTTCCCTTCCTTCCACCTTCCCCTGCAGGCCCCGAAGTGGCCTGTCCCCCTTTGCACCCCTCCTGGGACTGTGCATTCTGCCTGGGGCTTCACTTGACCGTTGCCTTCAACTGCCGTTGGAACTCTTGCTCGCTAAAATTCTCAGCAGTTGGGGTCCTGGCTCTGCAGCCAGGAGGATCGGACTCTCAGGTCTGAAGGAGACCTCTGTGTGGGGACCCAGCCGCGAGCAGGCTGGAAACGCCCGGTGAAGTTGTCATGAGTCAGTTACGAACGTGATTCCCAGCACAGGGTCTGGGCCAGCCAAGCCTGCACACACCATCTTGTCCCGGCCTGCTCCTTTCCCGGGGACTCTCTCTGACGTAGCTGAAGGAAAACTTGATGTAGCAGGCCCAGCAGAGGCCAGCAGAGGCTTGTGGCAGGGGGACTTTGGCTCCCTCATATGGCCCCTCTCCTCTCCCCCAACCCCCCAGCCTTTTGCATCTTTCTAGGTAGTCAAATATGTCCAGCCCAGTGATGGGGCAGGGCTGTATGGGGATTTATGCACCAATTAATAATCTTTTCCCCTTCTCAGGGCAGCAAAGGAACCAATATCTCCCGGGTGGCAGTGTCCCTTTCTCCCCATCCCCCCAGCCTGGGGACCCTGCTTCCTCAGGCTGCTTGTGACTCACCAAGCGGGGGCGGGGGCTGGGGGGCAGGGGCTGGGCAGGGACAGCTCTTGCCTTGGACACTTGGACTCCGCAGAGTTGCCGCCCACCCTGTGTGTCAGCGTCAAGAGAACATTTTGGAGATGGACAGAGGCTTGGTCTTTTCTATTTTTTGAGTACCTTGAATATTTGAAAAAAAGAAGAAATAAAATGCCAAAAATTGGTACAAAAAATTGTAGGCGGGGAGGGTTTGTGCTTTGGTGAATGCTGTGAAAGATGTAAGCTTGATGATTCACAGACCTGTACCCCTTGGGCAAATAATAAAAATAAAATTAAAAAATAAAAAAAAATAATGTTAAAAAAAATTGTAGGTGGTACGTTCTATTTAAATACGTAATGAAAAATGCTTCTGAAACCCTCAAAAAAAAACAATGGTTAGGTAGGCCCTCATTTTTGGAGCGAAGCTTCCCCGTCTATGCTTTGACGGTCCTTTGTGAGTGAGATTCAGAGCCCGGGGCACCTTTGGGGCTCTGCTCCCCTTCACCTCCATGTTAGGTCTGGGTGCCTTTGGTTGGGGGGCGGGACACCTCCTGCTGGATGGCCCAGGGCCCCTCTCTCCTGGAGACAAAGGCCTTCAGCCTCTTCAGACCAATGCTGTGCCCCTGGGCAGGGGAGCGGAGCTCTTGGGCTGGCCTGGCCTGGCAGGGACGGTCTCCTTGCTGGGCTGGGATGAACATCAAAGGGACATACGTGAGCCATGCCTGGGACATTGTGTTCCCTTCTCCTGGGACCGGGGACTCATCACTGGGTTCTGGGTACCCTCTGTTAGAACACGGGCAAAGGCACTTCTAGGAACAGTTTCTCCTTGGGCCTGCGGTGTTTCAGAGCTGAGAAATCTCTCCACCGTGGGCACCAGCTTTCTGCTGGTTTCCTTCTGTGATGACAGCAGCCGTCAGTTCACCCCATGCCAGGCCTACGTGGGCCAGGCCTTGTGCTAAGAGATGAAAATACAGTGATTATTCACACTGGCGTCCCGGACAGGTTGACTGTTGATTTGGCAGAAGAGTACAAGTGTGTGAGTCACGTCCACGTAACAAAAAGAGCGCTTTGCTCTGATTGTGACAGAACAACAGAGGAGGGGCGCCCATTTAGGGCTGGGGCTCCTGAGAAGGTTCTGGAGCAGAGGGAGACTGAGCTGGGTCCTGATGAAGAAAGGACGTGTAGCCAGGCCGGGAGTGGGTTGTGAGGGAATCCAAGGGATGGAGGGACACTCAGCTCGGGCCAAGGCACAAAGGTGTGACAGAGCACAGGTGGAGAAATTGGGGACCCTGAGTATCGAGGGAACAAGTGGGAGGTGGGTGTGGAGAGGGCCTGAGGGGGCAGGGGTCTTATTCCGTAGAGACTGGAGAGCGAGGGGCCTGGTAGGTGTTTTGGATGAAACTCTTTGGCTGCAGGGTGTAGGGACAGATGTCAGGGAGGGCAGGAGGCAGGCCTTGGCAGTGGACAGGGTGTCAGATGAAGCCCTTAGTGAGGGGCAGGGGGAGGGGGAGGGTTTGGTGGGAGGAGACAGGTGCCTGTACGTGTAGGGGTGGCCCCGGGGAAAAGACTAAGGAAGGAACCGAGTTGGGAGGTGGGGTGACTGTGATAAGGTGTCTCGTGGCCTCAGGGGGATGGAAGGGGAATGGGGTAGGGTCAGGCTGGTGTTGGGCATCAGCCCTTCAGAGGCAGCTCGGTCATTAGAGCTGAGGAGGGAGGCAGCCGGGAGGGGGAGAGGAGCAGGGGAGAGGAGAGATTCCCCAGGAAAGATGTGTAAGTGACAGGCTAGAGAGCGGCCAGTGGGGGCAGGAGGCTGTGGGGGGCAGGTACGAGAGCTTGGAGGAGAGTCCAGAGGGCGTGGTGGGAGGGCTGTCCCTCGCGGGCTGCTCCTGTGTTCTGTCCCACCAGCTGGTGTGGGAGCTGGTGGGGGGCTGGGGGGGTGGGCAGGGACCTGAGCCTTCAGGGCTACTAGCTCCCTACAGTGTCAGGCTCACACTGTGCCTGACACACAATAGCCACTAAATTAGCACATCCAGTGGATTTGGCCATGTGTGTGGGGGTGCATTTGCTGGAGGGTCTGTGGGGGACAGGTGGGAGCAGAAGCCAGATTTCAGCAGAGCAAGGGAGGGATGGAGGAGGCTGTTTTTTTGGTGGAGTTGGGTCAAGTGGGGGGTGAGGAAATAGAGGACAGCAAGTGTCTCTCTTCTTTCTAGCAGTTTGGCTGCGACAGGAAAGAGAGAGAGAGAGTGCAAGACTCGTGGCTGAAGCATTCTCCAAAAATTAAAAATAACTTTTGTTGCTTCCGCTGTCCACCCAAACACCGCACGTTCCTTGTAGAAAAGCTAGGAAACACGTTTAAGGAAGCAAAAAAGCAAAATAAATAAATAAATAAATATCACCTGTAATTCCATCCACTGGCAATGTATACTGTTAATGCTTAGAGTTATTTCCAGACTTCTGTTGTGGTTGTTTTTTAGTAGAAATGGTTTCAGGCAGCACATTCTTATTCGGCAACACACTATTTCTCAAATACCTTCCTCTGTCTGAGCTACTTTTCTTCCAAAACATCCTTTAAAATTTTCTCTCCCTATCTGCCTAATGGTCCAAATGGCTCAAAACACGACAGGTTCAAAAGACAGACACAAGACAGACACAGGGAAAGGCTGCCTTTCATTGGCTCCTCCTGAGCTACTAATACTTAATACTAATAATACTAAGCTGGCCCTGGAGGCAAGTGATATAACCTTAGCACACCCAGTTTGGTGATCAGATACTATTGCAACGTGTGCATGTTCCAAAATTTATGTCAACCGCTTCTCGTCTTAGACATTTAGATGTTACTTAGGTTTATTTTGCTATTGTGCATAAGGCTATGATGAATATTCTTCTAGCTGAATCTTTGCACACATACTCTACTTTCTTAGACTACGTTTCCGGAAGTGGAATTTCTGGGTCAGAAGGTAGAATGACAACAGAAAACTTTTGCGATACCAGGTTTTACCTCCAAGGAAATTGATGTCCATTGGCGGCCCCGCCGCTGAGCATGAGAGGGTTTTTCTCTCCACCTGACCCTCCAGCCGTGTTATGAACACTCACTTCCTCCACCTGTGCCAACTCAGTGGGGCAGAGTGCACACGAGAGCCTCCAACTGTCACTGGGAGCTGCATTTTAGGAGAAACAAATGGCGCTATGGGGACAGTCAGGGGCCCGGTGTCTCGAGAGGGCAGTCCCGAGCTTGGGAAGGGCTGGAGGACAGAGGAGGACCGGGTCGAGGAGTAAGGTGGCTGCATTGTCTGTGAGCACCAAGCCCGGGGACGAGGCCCTTCTTCATTTTCAGAAGCCCCCTGACCACAAGGCACAGGGGGACCTTGAGAGAACGGGAAGCACCTGTAGGGGAGGTCCAGGGACATCTGGTGCATGGGCTGGGCTTCTGTCTGGGTGTTCTGCTTCTTCTGAGCGGCAATACTGTGGGTTCCTTACTTGCAGCATCTGGGTGCGCTGGGAGGCGTTCCAGGAACAGCACAGGGGTAGGGGGCTGAATGCTCTTGAGGGAGCAAAATCCACCTCCCCCTAGACTTTGCCCCTGACCTGGGCCTTGGGGTGAGAGTGTGTGTCCTTGTGCCCTCAGATGCAGTGCTGCATGATTCCTGATTGGGGAAGGGAGGCGAAGGACTGCCTGCAACACGCACGCAGCTAGAGTGAACACCGAGGGAGCCTGCCTCTAGCTCACCCGTTCCCAGCCTTGCAGAGCTGGCCCTGGAAGAGGGGAGCCTAGATGTTGGTGGGTCTTGATTTCCTTCTGCATTCACCCTTCCCTAGAGACTCTCTAGAAAGCCCTAGAAAGCTCTTGCTTCTACCATGAGGCCCCCGAGGCTTCTCTTTGGCTCTTTTGTTTTGTTTTGTTTTTTGCACACTGCAGATGCCAAGCCATTCTTCAGACTAATTAGTGGTCCCCCCCGCCCCCACCAAAGAGAAACAAGGAAATAAGATGATTTGGCTTACAGTATGTAGTTACTTGTCTCCGGGATAGGATTGCTGGTGGTTGCCCTGCCTGGCATCCAGCTTGTCTCCCAAGTTTCTGAGGACACATTTAACTCCTGGCCCCCCTGAGCACCTTCAAGGACTGTGAGCTTCCTTGAAATTTGGAGAGCTGGTGGAGGCTGAAATGGGAGTCCTCATTCCCTAAGAAATGGAGTCGAATCTCGCTACTGCAGCCTGCTCATTCCCTGGTTATTCTCATGGATAATTCTTTTCAAATGCTCCTTTTTTTCCCTCCCTGCCACCCCAGGCCCCGGTTTTGTTTTTTTTTTTTTAATGTCTCAGGCACCATTTCGAGAGCCCTCCCTCCAGCTCGACTCTATATTGGTCTCCTCAACCAGGGCTCCAAGGCTGCTGTCACCAATTAGCACAAACTGGGTGGCTTAAAACAACAGAAATGTATTGTCTCACAGTTCTGTAAGTCAGAAGTCAGAACTCATGGTGTCAGAGGGGTCGGTTCCTTCTGGAGGCTCTGAGGGAGAGTGGGCTCCATGCCATTCTCCTGGCTTCTGGTAGCTCACCTTTGGCTTTCCTTGGCTTGTGGATACATCACTCCAGTCTCTGCCTCTGTCTTCATTTGGTGTTTTCCTCTCTGTATGTGTCTTTAGGTGTCCTCTCCTCCTCTGATAAGGACGAAAGTCACTGGATTCAGAGCCCACCCCCAACCAGTATGATCTCATCTGAACTCATTACATTTGCAAAGACCCAATTTCCAAATAAGGTCACATTCTGAGGTTCTGGGTGGCTGTGGGTTTTTGAAGGTCACCATTCGACCCACTGCGGTCTCTCTCTCAGTCTTCAGCCTCTTCCATTCACCCAATTCATTCCACACAGCTTGTCAGAACCATTTTTCTCAACCTGTGCTTAGCAGGAACACCTAACCCTCACGCCGGAACTCTCGCTGACTTCCCACTGCCAACAGAGTAAAGTCCTATCTCCTTAGCTCAGCTTTCAATGATGCCCCGTAGTCTGGTACCAGCAATCTTTCTCACGTTCCTTTTCTCCACCCCCCTGTACACACTCTGCAGTCCCACTTGAAAGGTCTGGTATGCTGTGGCACGTGCCCGGCCTCCGGCTCAGGCCCCTGTCCCTTGCCCAGGTGCTCTCCTTCTCAAGCATCCATGTCATATCAAACTTTTTCCTCTGAGGAGAACATGGCTAGCCAGCCGAGGTCATGGTCTGCAGACTGGCTTGACAATCCGCACCCCCTGCCCCTGCCCTGCCTGCCAACACTTCACCCCTCCTCAGTGTGGAGCTATGCTACTTTGCTGGAGCAGCATTTTTACCCAAAGATGGGTGTGTGCCTTATACTTCGTTGGGCCATTGGATTTGAAAATGATGTATTGAGTCTTGTGGCTTCTTGGCAGATGACTGTGGGTGCCGCTGGTGTGAGCACACAAGGGATTTAGACCCCAAGTGACTGGGATGCTCATGGTTCAATGCATGAACTCCATACTTGTAGCCTCACGATGGCGGATGTGGATAAAGAGCTCTGTGCTGAGACGCAGTGAGGGCAAGGAGAAAATGGCTGCTGCTTTGAGAGTCAAGGGCCGTGGTCTTTCAAAGGAAGAGGGTATGGGCAGAATGACTGCAGGAGAAGCAGATCCTTGGGGCTGGGTGTCGAGGGGCACAGGGCTCAGTGGGAAGAGCTGCAGTGATAGCTGGAGAGTCCTTTCCTCCAGCCTCCACGATGGACAGTTGGTGGGTGAGATGGCCTGGGGGGTAGAGCTGGGGAGGGAGGTGAAAAGGAGACCTAGAGCACAAAGAATAGGAGAGCTTCCAACCCTTTTTGCTGTCAGATGTCCCGGATGCTTTGAAAACTTGAAAGTAACAAGGAAGTTTTCACTCCAAAGATGGATACTAGTGTCTTTCCCAGCCCCTCCTCAGTGGCAGTGATTGACCATTGGCCACTGGTTCTTCAAACTCTTACGAAGCCCCGGGTGTCTGTGGAGACACACGAGGAACGTAGTTCATCTGGAAGTGGGTCTCCTCTAAACTATCTTGCCTCCTGTCCTTCGCCTCTTCCCTCTGCTTGTGCCTCAGTCGTGTCACAGCCACATAGGCATTGTCCCCGGGGATCAAGAAGTGGTCCACCCCAAAAAGAGTAAAATGGAAGTGTAAAGAATCAGAGAGAGAGTTCTGGGCAGATGCTCAGGGTGTGGGCAAAAGGCTGAGCCCTCTGACCTGTGACAATCCACATTTCAGGCTCCAAGATGTTTCTCATATCAAAATCTTTGAAGCCACTGGAGACCTTCCTTGCTGGGTCTTGGCAATACTCCCCCATGTTGTAGGGTTAGAAACTGAGGCTAAGGAAACTATGCGGGGAAGAATGCCTGCTCATGGAAACATTTATGGACCACTTCTAATGGTAGCTCTCTGCTCCTTGCTCGGTTGACTCATAACTCCGTATGCGTGATTTCACCTGGCTGGGTTCAAAAAACATCTGTCTTATTGTAAAAGCAGTAAACCCTTGACTCCACTATACAATTATAGTTTCCTAGACATCCCATCTAAAAGGTTTGCCAGTATTCTTCCTGACAAATTGCCAATCTGGCCATTTTGGCGGCCAACATTCTGCAGAGTGGATGGATTTAGTCAAATTTCCTTGGTCAGTTAAGTATTCTGTGAGACATATTTGTTTCTAGGTCCTAAAAGCAGTTTTTGCTCAGGTTCAAACAAAACAAAACAAAACAACCCAACCAAGCAAAAAGAAACAACCCAAGTTTGAGTTATTCCTGTCCATATACATAAAGAATATCCATGAGTTTGTAATGTTTTGAGAGTCAGGAAGAGGAGGAGAGGAGACCAGAGGAAAAGGATGCATTATTCCTGATTCTGCTGTTAAGCAGTGATTTTATTTTGCTAGTCCCTGATACTGGAATTTGCCATCCACCTCTGACAAAAGTACAAAGAACTTTTGACACAATGTAAAGCCTGAAAAGAACTTTCAGTGGCTTAGTGTCCTGGCTGCGACTCAGAATTATTTATCAGATTAAAAAAATGCACATGCCAGGCAGGTTGAAGCAGATGCGGTCATTAATATCGCTCTTTTGCCAACAGCTGTTTCCATCAATGGGGGCTGGGCTGATCCAAGTCTAGCCTTACTTCTGAAACATCCAAGGAATCGAGGTAGTTGCTTCTGTGTTTCTTTTTCCAACTAGACAGTGAATTCCTTGAGGGAAAGGATGATGTCCATTTGGCTTTGCATCTGCAGGGACCAGCTCAGTAATTGGCACATAAAAACACTCTGAAAAACAAAAAAACCCTTTTTTTTAATTAGGTGGTTTAAAAACAGCAAGGTCCTCTGTAAATTATACTCCTCTATTTTTTTTCAGAGCATATAGATGTTTGATAGGAAGTGGCACCAGGACTGGCATTCTGACTCCCAAGTGGTGCGGGTACTTGGGATTCCAGGACTTAGAGACAGAGGAGACAGAACGCTGGTGAAAAGGGTAAAGCCAATGGGAAATTATGGCATGGATTTAGGGATGGAGGGTGAATTAGCTTCCTATAGCTGCTGTAACAAATTACACCAAGAGCAGTGAGTTAAAACAACACAGACTTACCATCTTAACTGTTCTGGAAGCCAGGAGCTCAAACGGGTCCCCTTGGGCTAGAGTCTAGGTGTTGGGAAGGCTGTGTTCCTTTGGGATGCTCTAGAGGAGAACAGTTTTCTTGCCTTTTCCCATTTCTAGAGGCTGCCTACATACTTTGGCTCATGATCCCTTCCTCCATCTTCAAAGCCAGCATCTTCAAATCTCTGACTCTGACCCTGACCCTCCTGGCTCCTTCTTTCACTTATAACGACCCTTGAAATCACACTAGGCTTGACTGGATAATCAAGGATAACTTCCCCATCTTGAGGTTACCTGATTCGCAGCCTAAATTCCATCTACGACTTTAATTCCTCTTTCCATGTAACATAACATATTCACAGTTTCTGGGAGTGAGTCAGGGAGGGCTTCCAGGGGGAGGCGTTATTCTGTCTACCACAGAAAGACAATTGGGGGTCATAGAGTCCCATGTCCTTGTGCTACACTTGAGGAAACTCGAGCTCACAGAGTTGCTATGAATTCCAACTGTTTCACCACAGGAGGGGAAGCTCCCTCTGCAGCCGGACCACCTGCACCCAGAGCCCGAAGCAAGACTCAGCAGGAGGCCACTGGTCTCCTCTTCCTCCAGGTCTTCCTTCTACACCTGTGCTTCGTCGCTTTCCTGCCTCGTCCAGGGGAGGGTGCTGAGGTGTGTGTGTATGTGTGGGAGGGGCATGGCACACCTGACCCACCCACATCCAGACCGAATGGAGATTGGTGATTTCATGGGTTCAGAGAATGGATTGGACCCATCCATAAGAGTCCTGTCATTTTGGCAGAAGCATGAGCTCTTAGAAGTACAACGGCCAGGTGCCTAACTGGGGACATTGAACTCAGGGACTGGGGGCCCCAAGAGTCTGAAATCCTGGAATTTCCCTCCTAGGAAGTCCACGAAAGGGGAGCAAGAAGGTGACCTCTGACTGGCTGGTTTACAACTGATAGTGACCTTGCTGCTGGGGCAGGTGCTGTGGGTTTGTCAGCCCAGAGACCCTGTTGGACCAGGGCCGGTTCTGGTGATAGAGGGCTCCCGCTGCTGAGTGTCTTCTGAGGAGATGCTGGTGATTCTGGCATGGGTGCTCAAGTTTAGGCAGTAGGGGTCCAGGAGATCCAAGTGCGGTCTCCTGTCAAGGTCAGAGCCAGAGAAGACACAAGAGGACTTACTGCATGAGACCCCTTTACTTGGAAAGATCTCTCTGGGGGAGCAGATGACCAGGGGAGGGGGCCAGGTGTCATTCCCAAAGTCCCCTCCTTCCATGTCCCTCCATTCTGTGTTGCTGGCCAGCCCTTTTCCCCTCACCACTGTAACGAGAGCTGGAAACCAATGAGAACCTGGCTTCTGGCCCAGGACACAAGGGCCCAGGGACCTTGTTTGGAAAGGAGATTGTTTAGAATTCTGGGATGTAGTCAGCATTGGGAAGAAGATGGGGTGCTGGGGGGGGGGACGGGACCACTGAGGAAGGCAGGCCAGGCCTCTGGAGGAGGCTGACGTGGCTCTGCAAAGTACATGGGGGCCACAGTGTGTGGCTGGCAAAGTCACCTTGGTGTGGAACTACAGAGCTCCCCTCTGTTCCCCGGCAGTTGAGAGGGGGAGAAAAGAACCCTGACCCCCAGAGGTGGCAGCAAAGAAGAGAAGTGAGGTGTCCGCCACCCAGGAGAGAGCCCAAGTCCGGTGTCCAAGCACCTGGGGATGTTTTGATCACCACGAGCAAGCTCTTTTTGCCATTGAGAGAAAGTCTCTAGCCCAGGATTCTGGACCCAAAACCCAGTGTTCTCTGAAAGAGACAGAGCTTAGGGTCCGAAAGGGCAGAGGGAGCTTGCAGGAAAACCTGTGTGGACGGACCTGGGGACAGCACGCAGACATGGGCCTGGGATTTGGCCAAAGCTGGCATCAGTTGTCCCGGTGACTAGGGTAGTCGGGGACGATGGAGTGTGGGGGAGCAGGGTGCGCTTCTGAAGAGATACGGAAGGAAGAGTAAGGAGGGGGGTACGCATTGGCTTGAGGGACATTTGTCTTGTGGCTGGGTGGGCATGACTGAGGATGCTTGCGGGGCAGCGAGGACGGAGCCCTGCCCCCGCAGCGGTGCTGAAAATCTGCCTGCCCTGGAGAGGAGACAGGCCTGATACACTTCGTCTCCACCTGTGGGTATTGACCAGAGGGTGGGGTGTCTGTCTTTCCCAGGGAAGAGTCAATTGAGAAGCACGGTTGCCGCGGCCCTTGGGGCAGCAGCCCCGGTTCCCAGACCTGCCTGTGCCTTCCATGGGCTGAAGGACCAGGGCTCCCAGAAGCAAGACCCCCCTCCCACACCCCACCAGTAGCAGAAATGAGCCCCAAAGGAGTGGCAGACTGCCACCCTTCCTGCACCCTGCACCCTGGACTGGATGTCACATGTAGTTGCCTAGGGCTCCAGGCGAATCTCTCCCTCGGAATCTCTCCCTCTCTGAGACTGGGGTGCTCCTGCCAGCAGTTCCTGGGACGGGAAGGCTGAGCACTAAGGTCCCATGCGAACGCCATGCTCTGCTCAGAAGTGCGCAGGGACCCTCCATGACCCTTGTCCTGTGGGGGCTCCTGACAGCTTCTGAGATGGACAGACTGGAATAAGAGAACCCAGCCGAAATGGAGGTAAGGTCTCTGGCTGAGATGAGGCCGTGGAGGGCCGCCCCTAAGACCCGCTTCCTGATGGGTGAGCGCCGCAGTGCCCCGAAAAGTCCACCCAGGGAAGCCCACAGCCTCTAGGGCCAGGGCGGCCCCCTGGGGACTGACCGGTTCCTCTGTCTTCAGCCGGGTGTGTGTTTCTCAGAGGGACCTGGGCTGGCCACGACGGCATCCTACCTCTGAGTAGAGACTAGATCTTGAGCAGAGAAGGTGCCACAGGCTCTTGTCTGGCACAAGGAGCATCGCAAAGATAGGGGATGGAGTCGGCCATCTCTGGGAGCTGGGGCGGGAATCCCAGCGGTCGGCATGACACTGTCAATTTACTTCTGGTCTCTTGAGAACTGAGAACTTACGAGACACTAAGGTCATTGCTAGGATTTCTGTCCCCAACCCGCGAATTCAATATCCTGTTTTTCACCCGGCTAGGCGCAGGAGTTTGGTAATGGCCATGAGGTAATGTGTTTGAGAGTCTGGTCCGCTACGACCAGCGTCACTATCTTGAAGTTCCATCATGTGTCCAGCTGGCTATTGTTTCAGATGAGCTTGAGTGTGGTTTGTCAAGGTCTGTCAATCTGTGGCCATCATGATTACCTGTAGCCGAGTCATGCTTACGGACTCACTTGGGCAGCGAAGCCACTGCTGTTGGATCTAGGGTTTCCAATTCAGAGCAGCTTGTGGCACAGACGCTGAGCCCTGCTGCCTGGGTTTGGGTCCTTCCTTTGCTTCTGTGACCTCAGCCAAGTGCCTTAATCTTCCTGTCCCTCGGTTTCCTCATCTGTAAAATGGGCTTAGTCATAGGGTTGCTGTGGAGATTGAATGAGTTAATAGATGTAAAACACATAGAACAGTGCTTGGCAGGGACTAAGGACTTAAATGGTAGCTACTATTATTATCCCTAATTTTATTTCTGTTCTTAAAAACTATTCCTTTAGTGTGGATGCTGCAATTTTTTTTTTAATAGGAAAATTTGCTCCTTCGTTTTTCCTGACCTGATAGCATGCCCGGGAAACGAGATAGTTTGTTTTGGGGCAGTTGATTCTGGAAAGATGTCAGGAATAACACATGGAAAATGGAATTTTTCAGTATCTTTTAATCTATACCCAGCAGGAAGCCCTGTGCCCTTTGCAACTGGTTGAGCTTGGTAAATGGTCGATAAATAACTTCGGTATGTTCACCAAATCATTTTTGGTTGTTTCTAGGTACAGAGTATGGGAAAATGTCATTGGAAAGTAGCTAGCATAGAGATCTCACAGTCTGCCTCCCTCCACTGTTCTGATATTCTCTGGAGCCGGGAAGCTGGCATAAAAACCTAATCGAGATTTTAAAGCTGCAATGGATTATATTCGGTTTCTTTCAAAATTCTTTTCATATCCTCCCGAGCGGAGAGGACAGCCAGTTTTCCTATCAAGAGTGAAGAATAGAACAGCATCTCCAGAGAGCCTGAGCTCTGTGCCCATGGCCACCTCCCTGGCTGTCTCTTCCAATTGATGGGATAGTGTCTGTAAAAACATGTTGACAGTATGAAAAGTGGCACATTGGCCTTCATGATAAACAGAAATAAATGTAACATATTTTAAAATTTAAAATCTCCACCAACAAAAGCCACTGTTTTTCTCAGGGCAAATTTCTTGGTGTTCACACACCTTAAATGTTTTACTGTGATCCTAGGGGGGGTTGTTCTAATGAACAAAGAAGCTTTCATTTATATAGAGTTTTTGATGTATTTGTGCTTCATGGTTCACCGTATCTCACCCCTGAGAGAGGCGGGGTACAGGTGTGGAGCAGAGGTCCTCGTGTTCGCAGTCCCCACGTGGAACTTGTTAGTCTCCCCCCTCCCCAGCCCCCAGCTCCCCTGCTCCCCAAGACCCTAGGCTGTTGGGTGCGCCTTTGAATGGAGAGGGTGTCAGAGGTACAGGAAAGACAAATCCTGAGCCTCTGATGGCTGGAGGTAGGGAGGACCTTGGGGTCGTGTGCAAAAACGGGCCAAGACCCCAGCCTGGCCTGGGGTGTCTCTTCCTGTGTTAATGGCATGGGGACCCCCAAGAGCAGTTCCATGGTGGGAATGTAGGCTGTGCTTCTCTGGCGTCCCAAATGAGAGGTGGGGTGGCAGGGGGGACACGGGATAGCAGATGAAGCAGTGGAGACTGAAAAAGACTGTTTATTTTCAAGGAGAGTAGAGTGGAATCAGAAAAGACCATCCCAGCCAGAGGATAGTAAACACGATATTGTTTTTGAGTGCTTATTTTCTACCTGGCTACCTGGTGCTCTCGCTGGGCATGAATTTCTCAAGTCGCAAACCCAGGGGCACATGAAATAGTTCCTATAACTCGGTGTGTAGCCCAGAGTTTTCCTTTCATCCAATAGTAGAAACTGCATTCACATTAATTCTGCCACCCTGGGTTTTCTGAGCACGCTTGGCGTGTAGCAGCTTTATTCCTTCCTAGCCCATCACCCTGGCCTCCAGGGATCTGCCCCTCAGATCCCAGAGCCTTAACAGTCATTAGGGGTTGGGGAATGGCCAGGGGGACAGGAGGGGTGGTTTTGGGAGTCTATTCCCTTGGGTCCCAGCCTTGCCAAGTCTGGGGTGCATGTGAGCCTTCTCCCTGCCACATCTGCCTGTGACCCTCTTGGCTTCCCACTCTTGAGCCCCCACGAGACGGCAGGCCCTCTGAGCCCATTTCAACCCTGGGACAGCACAGGGCCTGTGGGGGCCCACGTTCTCTGGCCTGGCCGCTTGCCTGGGTTCCTGGGAGCCCGCGTGAGTCTTGGAGCGCTCTGCAAAGTCTAGCGGTGGTCTTGCTTTGCTCTCAGTGAGTGTGCTGGCCTTGCCCAGGCAACACCCCCACCTCCATGGTGTAGACCTGGGAGAGGTGGGAATAGGGATGCTTCCAGCAAGACTTCCTCCAGACCCATATTGAGGCCTGGACTCGGCCTCTTCCAATCCTCTCTCCAAAGACTGTTTGGTTTCTCTTTGCATCTTGTCCCTTCTCTTTGTAAGTGGCCACTGCCCGAGGGAGGAGGAGTGGCAGTTAGAGTGCACGGACAACACGGTAGAGTCGTGTGTGTCGCTTCTTCTAGTCCTGTGTGTTTGCCGCGGGCAGTTCTGTGACCAGCACAGTGGAGGTACGCACAGATGGAGGTGGTCTGTCGCCTCGCATGAGCAGGTAAATGGCAGAGGTGGGGTTAGGACCTTCCTAATCCATCTCCTGGGCTGTCTAGCACCCCAAGCCCGGATCTCTAAATGAATGCATCCGTGGGGGTCTTCTCTTCTAGGGACAACATTGCAGTGCCTTGAGCTTTTCCTTATTCTTCAGTGTGCCTTTAAAAGGAATGATTTTTAACAACTAGAAGTGTGTATCTATTTTACCCACTGCTCTCCACCCGCAGTCACTGGTCTGTATTTTTAAGTCTGTTTGTTTTTTGTTGTTGTGTTTTGTTTTTTAGATTGCACATATACGTGAAATCAAACGGTATTTGTCTTTCTCTGACTTAATTTCACTTAGCATAACATCCCCTGAGTCAAAACATGTTGTTGCAAATGGAAAGATCTCATTCTTTTTTTATGGCTAAGCAATATATTCCGTTGGATATCTATACCACATTTCCTTTATCCATTCATCTGTGGATAAACGCTTGGGCTGCTTCCATATCTTGGCTATTGTAAATAATGCTGCAGTGAACATAGGGGAGCATACATTGCTTTGAACTCATGTTTTCATTTCCTTTGGATATATTCCCCAAGATGGAATTGCTGGATCTTATGATAGTTTTATTTTAAATTTTTTGAAGAGCCTCCATATTGTTTTCCATAGTGATGCCAATTTACATTCCCATCAACAGTGCAGGAAACCCTCCTTTTTCTCCACATCCTCACCAGCACTTGTTATTTCTTGTCTTTTTAATTCTGGTCATTATGGCAAGAGTGGGGTAATACCTCACTGTGGTTTTGATTTGCACTTCCCTGATGATGAGTGATGTTGAGCATCTTTTCATGTGTCTGTTGGCCATCTGGATGTCTTCTTTGGAAAAATGTCTACTCAGGTCCTCTGGCCACTTTTTAGTCAAATTGTCTGTTTTTGATGTTGAATTTTAGAAGTTCTTTATATATTGTGGACATTAACTCCTTGTCAAATAGATTTATCTTTTGTAAATATCTTCTTTATTCACGAGGTTTTTTTTTTTTTATTTTGTTGATGGTTTCCTTTGCCGTGTATAAGCATTTTGTTTTGGTGTGTAAAAGTAAGTTTAATGATTGAGTTAAAAAAATCAATTCTCTATAGACTTTCTTAGGAATTTTAAAAACATACTTCAAAGGATCCAGAAGTCCCAGAAATCCTCTGTGTGCACCCTCTGGTTAGATCTGCCTTTCCTGAAGAAATTGTGTTCAAGTCAATAAATGATTTTCTACCCATTCTGTGGTGTTGTGACTTAGTTACTAATTTTTATAGTATTAATTCCTACTCTTCAAATGCATTATTAGTTTAGTAGTTTTCTATGGGCTGGACTTGGAATCCTAACACAACCAATTGCATTATCGTTTTGGAAAAATGTATTTTTTGAGTTCCTCATCAAATGTATAGACATCTTTTTAGAACTCAATCCAGTTTTTGGTGGGAAACTTCTTTTGTTCTGATATTAAATACCTGAAAATGGTTTCTCTGGCACACAATTTGAGGAAAATGTAGTATTTTTATTACCTTTTTTTTTAAAGACTTTATTTATTTTACAGAGAGATCACAAGTAGGCAGAGAGGCAGGCAGAGAGAGAGGAGGAAGCAGGCTCCCTGCTGAGCAGAGAGCCCGATGCGGGCCTCAATCCCAGGACCCTGAGATCATGACCTAAGCCAAAGGCAGAGGCTTTAACCCACTGAGCCACCCAGGTACCCCATATTAGTCTTTAAAAAAAAAGATTTTATTTATCAGAGAGAGAACGAGTGAGCACAAGCAGGGGATTGGCAGGCAGAGGGGAAAGCAGGCTCCTTGCTGAGTAAGGAGCCTGAAGTGGGACTTGATCCCAGGACCCTGGGATCATGACCTGATCCGAAGGCAGAATTGTAACCGACTAAGCCACCCAGGTGTCTCGTATTTTTACTAGTCTTAAGTTTAGCTTCTGTAATAGTTGTACTATTGAAAAATGCAATGTATGAAATTGATATAACAGGATGGATTATAAGAATAATAGGATAAGAGAAATGGACATCTTTTCTCCTCCTCAGTCCAGGAAAGAGAGGCCGGCAACTGGTTTTCTTTATTTTCTTTTTCTAAGTTTTTTCTTTAGTAGTGATGATTTGTATTGCATGTTGTAGGAAGGCCAAAGGGCTTAGGTGAAACTGAGCACTTTAGTGGAACGTAGGGGAAGTCCATTCCAGCAAGTGAACCGGTCAATCTGCAGGCACCTCTACGACCCCTGAGGGATAATGCTGATGGCTGAGGGGTCTGGGAAGGCAAGAAGGGCTCAAAGAAGACTTGATGACAATGATACCATCCAACAACAGTGGGCATTTTCCTCCAAGATGGGGAAAGAAGAGTGGTGTCACATGGCAAGACAAGTGCTCACTGGTTGGGGACCTGTGTTGGACCACATATCTGGACAATTCCTGCTACTGAGGAATTTCACTGATTTCTCTGATATTCCTGGGGCACTGAATATACTTGATGGGTCTAGGTTGTCACTAATTTCTTCTTTCCCTGCCTCCCAGATTGGACGTAGTGGGGATTGTCCATGTGTTGCCCTTATGCGCTGGGACAGCTTTGACTGTCTCTGTGCATCCTTCCCCTCCCTCCTGTGGCTTTGGTGTGCTAGGAGTTTATATTCCCCCTCCCAGCCCAGAGTCTGACCTGATCCCCTACATGTTTTTTTTTTTTTTAACACTAACCAGAGTGTTAAATAGAAATACAACCAGCACAGGAAAACTCAGAACTACTTAAACCCGGGCGCCTGGGTGGCTCAGTGGGTTAAAGCCTCTGCTTTCAGCTCAGGTCATGATCCCAGGGTCCTGGGATGGAGGCCCGCATCGGGCTCTCTGCTCAGCAGGGAGCCTGCTTCCTCCTCTCCCTGTCTCTCTGCCTGCCTCTCTGCCAACTTGTAATTTCTCTCTCTCTGTGTCAAATAAATAAAAATAAAATCTTTAAAAAAAAAAAAGAACTACTTAAACCCAAACCAGAATGCCAAGTGGTCAAGGCAAGGTCAGAATTCCTGACCCTCTGACTTAGCCAGCCCCCAAATAAAAACCAATGAAGCCGATGAAGTGAAGAGGGAAGTACTTAAGAGAGGTCTTCCTTAGGGAGCAGTGGGAGCTGTTGTGTCTCCAAATCAGGAGAGAAGGTTGCACTGTTTTAAGTTACTATTGCTGTATCCAAAACTTAGTGGCTTTAGAATAACAACAGTCATTTATTTTGCTCATAAGTCTGTCATATGGGCAGGGCTCAATGGGAAGAGCTTGTCTCTGTTTCATGTGTCAGCTCTGGTGGCTCTACTGGGACCGGAAGGTTCGCTTTCAGGATGACTTCTTCACATGGCTGCCAAGTCCGTGGCGGCTTTCAGTTCTTTTCTGCATGGATCTCTTCTTGGAGCAGAGTGTGCTTCCTCATAGCAAGGCATCTAGGTTCCAAAGTGAGTGCCCCCAAAAGCCAGGAAGCGGAAACTGACATTTTCTTGAGACCTGCACCCAGAAACTGGGACAGCATCACTTCTGCTGTATTTTATTGGTCAAACGGTCACAGAGTCCAGATCCAGGTGGAGGGGTCAAAGACCCCAACTATCAGTAAGTATTAACACATTTTGCTGCCATGTTTTCCAACTTCCACAAGCATCTTCCATTAAGCTGTGGTGGCTGACAACCTGAGTCGTCTTTGTCGCTCCCATTTCCCTCACCCTTTATGTTTAATGTACTACTAAAACCTGTTTGTCTTTTTTCAGTTTTTTTTATTGTGGTAAAATATACATAAAATTCACCTTTTCAATAATTTTAAAGTATATAATCCAGTGGCATTTGCTACATTTACAGTTGTTAATTGTAAATAATCACCAATATCACTCCATTCCCTTCTGCCCCCAGCCCCTGGCAATGACTCATCTGCGTTCTCTCTGGATTTGCTGATTTTGAATATTTCATATGAATGAATTATACAGTATATGACCTTTGTGTCTAGCTTTTTCCACTTAGTGTATGTTTTCAAGGTTTATCCATGTCGTAATACATATCAGCGTTCATTTCTTTTTACGGCTGAGGGATAGTCTGTCATATGGATACACCGTATTTTGTTTATCCATTTACCAGTTGACGGACATTTGTGTTATTTCCAACTTTTGGCTATGGTGAGTAGTGTTGTTAAGAATATTTGTATATAAGTTTTTGTTTAAACATGTGATTTCAATTCCTTTAGGTAAATATCCTGGAGTGGAATATCTGGGTCATGTGGTAATTCTGTTTAACTTATTGAGGAACTCCTATCGTGTTTTCTATATTGGCTTCACCATTTCAAATCACCACAAGCGATATATGAGGGCTCCAATTTCTCCACATCCTCACCAACACTTGATAGTTTCTCTAGTAAGTGGGAGGTGGTAACTTGTGATTCTGGTTTGCATTTTCCTAATGACTAATGATGTTGAGCATCTTTTCATCACTTTGTTGGTCATTTGTATATCTTCTTAGGAGAAATGCCTATTCAAGTGCTTTGGCCATTTTTTTTTTTTTTAAAGATTTTATTTATTTATTTGACACAGAGCGAGAGAGAGATTACAAGTAGGCAGAGAGGCAGGCAGAGAGAGAGGAGGAAGCAGGCTCCCCGCTGAGCAGGGAGCCCGATGCGGGCCTTGATCCCAGGACCCTGAGATCATGACCTGAGCCGAAAGCAGAGGCTTTAACCCACTGAGCCACCCAGGCGCCCGCTTTGGCCATTTTTTAACAGGGTTGTCTTTTTGTTGTTGACCTGTAATTGTTACATATTCTAAAACTAGACATTTACCAGATATATGATTAAAAATATTTTTCTCCCAGTCTGTGGGTTGTCTTTTTACTCTTTTTATAGTGTTGTTTATTACATTAAAGTCTTAAATTTTCATAAAGCCTGATTTACTTTTTCTTTTATTGGTGCTTTTGTTGTCATATTTAAGAATCTGTTGCCAAATTGAAGGTCATGAAGATTTACCAGTGTTTTCTTCTAAGAGTTTTATTTTTAGCTCTTATATTTAGGTCTTTGATCCTTTTTGAGTTTATTTTTGTATATGACGTGAAGTAACTGTCAAACTTCATTCTTTCACGCGTGGCTATCCAGTTGTCTAGCTAACACCATTTGTTGAAAGGTTGATTATTTCTTCACTAATTGGTGTTGGTATTCCAGCCCCTTCTTCCCCTCTCCTGCTTGGGATGGGATGCTGCCTTCCATCTCAGATGACAAAGCTGGGGCCCACCCCATAGGATGGCCGTGTCGTGCGCTGGGAGGAGCCCACCATGTCCTTGAGGGTTGTGCACAGCAGAGGGGCTCTCCTAGTCCAGAACTGATGATGCCTGTACTTACTGGCTGGGGGATAGCAGGTGAATCGCTTCATCTTTTTGAATCTTCGTCTCCTTATCTGTGAAGTGGGTTTTGAAACTAGTTGCTCCACAGGCTTACTATGAAGATAAAATGAAATGATTAATATACAAACTCCTAGCAAATTCATGCAAACAAAAGAGGCTCAATAAACATTGTGAATTTGCCTTTAATGAAAACTCCAAACCTTTACACTCCTGCAGAGAAGATGTACAGCCGGTGTTTACTTTCACCAAGGGAATAATAACACCTTAGATTTGCAGTTTACAAAGCACTTTGACATTCATTATCATATTTAATCCATGCAACACCTCTGTGAGGAAGGAGGCAGCTCAGCATGACCGTTATCTTTTTTATATTAAAGAAGGAAGAGCCCCAGGAAAGGAATGACTTGCAGAACGATGCTTACCTAACTAGGTAACCAGCAAGTGACAGAATCAGTGCTAGAATCCTGTCACCGTCCCTTCAACCAGAGGGATGTAGAGATATGTCTGGTTGAATGTCCTTATTGGGAAACCTTGTTATGTTTTCTATTTAGATTATTAAAAAATGTCCTGGGGTAGCTATCAGGCCTCAGGCAATAGATTATATGAAGGGCAAGTTTGCAAATTGTTCCCCAAGGGAACCTGTTGCACAATGAGTATAGGGGCAGCTGGAGGGCTTCTTGAGACACGAAAACAATGGATGAAGTCCACAGATAATTAGGAAGAAATCAGGAAAGTGCCCTCGGAGTCTGTTGTGCTTGGTCTAAAGACGTTCATGTGGCTGCAAACCTTTTTTTTTTTTTCCTAGTTGGGAACTCAAGAGAAAGGAAGTAGAGAAACCAGAGTGTTGTAATCTGCAGCCAGAAAGGAAACTTCAGGTCTCTTAATGCTGGTATGAGCCAGGTGATGCCTGTTCTTCAGACAGCAGAGAGAGGCTGGCACCTGAGCTAAGCGGACCCACAAGCAGACCAAAGGGCCAATACCCTAGGGTTGTGCCCTGTAAGCGAGATGCTCGCCAATCAGTTCTGGATGGAAGACTCTGATTAGACCGTGACCAAACTGCAGTTAAGAATTGGAGGGGAGAGGGTTTTATTTTTTTATTTTTATTTTATTTATTTATCTTTTTATTATTTATTTATTATTTTATTTTTATTCTTTTGCCCAAGGGGTACAGGTCTGTGAATCATCAGGCTTACATCTTTCACAGCATTCACCAAAGCACAAACCCTCCCCAATGTCCATAACCCATCCACCCTATCCCTACCCTCCCACCCCCCAGTAACCCTCAGTTTGTTTTGTGAGATTAGGAGTCTCTCATGGTTTGTCTCCTTCCCCATCCCATCTTGTTTCATTATTTTTCCCTTCCTAACCCCCACGACCCCCCACCCTGCCCCTCAAGTTCCTCATATCAGAGAGATCATATGATAATTGTCTTTCTCTGATTGACTTATTTCGCTCAGCATAATACCCTCCAGTTCCATCCATGTCGTTGCAAACGGCAAGATTTCGTTTCTTTTGATAGCTGCATAGTATTCCATTGTATATATATACCACATCTTCTTTATCCATTCATCTGTTGATGGACATCTAGGTTCTTTCCATAGTTTGGCTATTGTGGACATTGCTGCTATAAACATTCGGGTGCACGTGCCCCTGAGGAATGGGAGAGGGTTTTAGATAGCACCTGGCCAACTGTCCCCAGAGTAGCATCTGGAAGCTATAGAAAGAGAAGAGAACATACTGCGTGGAGGAGGCTGGGGCCATGAACGAACCCAAAGGCTATTTTGGGGAGAGCTTCTTGCTCGTTGCAAGGAGGGTAGAGCTGGCTGGAGAAGAGACCCCTGGTCTCTTGCAGCTCAGGGCTGCCCAAGGCAGCCACACCACTGGGCAGAGGGTGCTGCTGCTCAGGAGCATTGATCTGGTTGGCCACTGGTTATGTTTCTTCACACCCTCTCCGACTTTACTCAGGGACTCAAACATACTGTCTCCACTCTTCTCAGATTTCTGACTCAGTCTCCCAATCATCCCCCTACCTCCTTGCCTGCAACATTTGTCCCTATTCCTGCTGCAAGCATTAACTTACTGTCTAGGTCGCCGAGGAAGAAGTTGCTCAATGGAAAATCCCTCCATTTCACGTGTCAGACCTGCAAACCCACCTTTCCTCTACTCTTATCTCTTGTAAGGGGATGCCCTGTCTCTCATCTAATCTGAAAAGTTCTTAATATTAATATAGGTAAATTAATCCTTCTTTTACAGAGTCATATAGGGTTAGAGAATCAATCTTATTTTTTTTTAAAGATTTTATGTATTTGACACACAGAGAGAGAAGGAGAGGGAGAGGGGGAGCACATAAGAAGGCAGAGAGGTAGGGAGATGAGAGGGAGAAGCAGGCTCCCCGTTGAGCAGAGAGTCCATCATGGGGCTCAATCCTAGGACCCTGGGATCACGACCTGAGCTGAAGGCAGATGCTTAATGACTGAGCCACTCAGGCGCCCCATAGAATCAATCTTTTATAACAACCCCACAGTCTGTTCTAGATATCCAGGCTGTCCTCTATTTTAGCTTAAGTACAGATGGTTCTACCTCCCCGTAGTGTTACTCCAAGTACTACATGAAATGTTAGCTGATAGGCAGACTTACCTCCTCCCCTGATTGACCAAATGAAAACAATTCTATTATTCAGAACTACCTGGACTAAAGAATTTAAATTTGTTTGTTATGATCCTAGTGCATGATTGCACTCATTATTACATCAGCTCAATTATAGAAAAACTGTGATTGTGCCAATTTCTCCAAATTCTATTGAGCACATTGATATCATTAGAAGGATGTATTCCACAAATACCTCCAGGCAGGGTACTATTCTTCAGGAATATTTTTAAGGAGATATAATGTACTGAAGACATTGAGGAGTCATACACTTGGAATGATCTAACTAATGGCTCCACAGGGTAATTAGCTATATGGTTCTGGGTCAGCTTCCAAGAGCTTGATTTTTGCAGGGGGAAAAATAACCAAGGAACTGCACAGTGGTATCATAGTATGTGGTAAATCTTAGTGAAGCCAAGGTGGATTGTCTCTGGGTATTGTCACGACTGTCACATTGCTGTTACATCTGAAGAAATTTTACGTCTCCCTGTCCAAGCACAAGGGCATTTTTCTTCATGGATGTCTTGTCTACAAGGATCATAATCATTAGTAAGGTTGGCATAATTTTTGGCCTATTTATTTATTTCTATTTTCTTAAAAGATTTGATTTACTTGTTTGAGAGAGAGAGAGAGAGAGAGAGAGAGAGAGAGAGAGAGAGAGAGAGAATATGAAAAGGAGAAGGAGAGAGAATCTGAAGCAGACCCTGCACTGAACACAGAGCCCAATGCAGGCTTGATCCCACAATCTTGAGATCATGACCTGAGTCGAAACCAAGAGTCGGTTGCTTAATCAATTGAGCCACCCAGATGCCCCGATTTTTGGCTGATTTATAGAAGAGTAATGACTTTGAACATTTTTGTCCATTAGGGAATTTGATCTGAGGTATTAATTCTAAGAAAATGCCATGAATAGCTGTGAAAGAGAGGGGTAAGGAAGGGGACTGGGCCAGTTTATATGATCAGGTTGAGTCATGGTCATTACATACATATAGTTGTAGCAATCCTGCTTTGGATGTTGATTAATAAAGATGAATCTAAAGGCTATTTGTTGATTAGAATATTCTTGAGCAAAATTCTCTTTAGGAGGATTGATTGCACGTACGGCTATTATTTGGGGCTTTCTAGGACTTGGCCGCACTGGTAGGAAAGCTGTATTACAGAGGTAAGCTGATTTTACCTTCAGTAAGGCCTAGACAAAGGAAATCATTATCCGGAGTAACAGCGACATGATGGGCCAAGTCAGAATTGCATGCTGTTGAATCAGCAATGAGGGAAAGTATAACCAAAAGCACAATAGAGGAGAGTAATAAAGGAAAGTTTAGCATAGAGAAAACTCTTGTTCTAATCACCATGGATGGAAACTGGCCCCTCATGTGGCCCTCAGCTTGTTCTGAATCTCTTGAGATAGAAGCCAACTTCTAGGACTGCTTCCTTCTGGAAGCTTTCTTTTTGGGGGAAATCTCAATTTAAGATATGTAGGAGATACAGCTTTCTGATTTTTATCAGATGGGTGGTGTCATGTTGATTGAGTAACGATGTATCTAACGATAATTCTTTGTTGTTTGACAGATGTGCCAGTAGCTAAGAGCACTTCATAAGGTCTCTTCCAGGGAGATTCAAGGGAATCTTTCTCTGATGTCTTTTCTAGCACCCTAGACGACCTTGTTTTAGGTCAAAGAGGGGCGATTAGGTAATTGGAGGGGGGATAGCAGCCTATGTAATGATTGGACTGAGAGTATTGAGTTAGTCCCTTGTAATATCTAGCTTGATGAGCTCATAAAAGATTGGAATCAAGTATGGGTGGAGATATTCTTAGTCACATGGATTTTCCAGTCACCCTTTTACCAGGGTGTAGTGTATGAGTTCCTGAAGAACAAGAACTCAGGACTATAAGACCTATCGGTGGTTAGCTACTTTCAGGTTTGTTTTTAAAGATTTTATTTATTTATTTGAGAGAGAGCATGAGAGGGGAGAAGGTCAGAGGGAGAAGCAGACTTCCCATGGAGCTGGGAGCCCAATGTGGGATTCAGTCCCAGGACTCTGGGATCATGACCTGAGCCAAAGGCAGTTGCTTAACCAACTGAGCCACCCAGTCACCCGCTACTTTCAGTTTTAATATTTTATTTGTTTCTTCTACATTCCCAGAGGCTTAGAGGCAATAAGAACAGAGATTTTGAGAAAAGAGCAAAGCTTCGCATAATTTACAATTAACTATTCCAGTGAAATGTATTCCTCTATTCCTGGATGGGTAAGTAAGAAGGTCCCAAGTAGATCCCACAAAACAATAATATCTTGGCCACAGTGGAAACTAAATATATATCAGAGGAATACTTCAACCCACCTACAAAAGAAACCTGCTATTACGATTACACATACGTAAACTATAGGGGAAGGCAATTGTATAAAATCCATTTGGAGATGTCTGAAGATCCCTTAGGACATAGTTCTGGTCCATACCCTACCTTTACAGCATTCTCCAAATTGTGCTGGTTACAGATGAGGAATGAATTGGATATTCTAGAAAAGTTTCTCAGTCAGTGTTTGTTTAATATTGTCTTTGGTTCGTTCCCGCTGTGATGAGTTGTTTCACAGTATATTTTAGAAAGTATTCTTTTGAGGTTAGCTGGTGTTCCCATTCAGCCATCCTGGCCTCACCAGATCTTCTCCTTGTGTATTCCAGTTCTCCAGTTATTCCCAGCGTCTATTTCTAGAGTCAGTAGCCAAATTTTGTGCATCCGTTATGGAACACTTGAATGACTCTATGGATATTTACTTTTTTCTGTAGGAGATTCTTGCATAAGCATGATTATCAGAGCAACTGGATGAGCATGATGATCTACTAAAGCATTTCTTCTAATTTCTATAGTATCTCATTTATTTTTACAAGAATGATTTCCTTAGATAGCATTAAGACAGCAGTAATTTATGTATTTGTTGTCCATTGTTTGTGTAGGAGTATTTGAGAAGGTTAAGAAATCTCCTTGTTCCATGTCATTTCAAAATCATTTACTACTCCAAAAGCATGTCAGCTCTCTGTGAATATAATTACCCTTTTATTTTTAGCAAAAAAGTGAATTTAGCTATGCCCTTGAAAAAGCTGTATTTTTGATTACCTACACTGATTTGACTTTTAACAGCCAAGGCGACTGTTGAAGGGATTTTTCAAGGGAATCTGTGATAGCTTTTGCATAAGCAGCCTGGTATTATCTCTTTTTATTTTTATTTTTTGTTGTGGTAAAAGTATGTAACATAAAATATACCATTTTAATGATTTTTAATTGTATAGTTAAACAGTAAGTGGCATTACCTTCACATTGTGCACCCATCAGTACCACGCAAGTCTAGAACTTCCTTATCTTCTCCAACTGAAACTGTACCCATTGAACTCTTAACTCTCCATTCCCTCCTTCCCTCAGCCCTGGAAACCACCATTCTTCTCCCTGTGTCTATGGATTTGACTACTCTGGGAATGTCATATAAGTGCAATCATACCATGTCTGTCCTTTCACGTCTGGCTTATTTCATGTAACATAACGCCTTCAATGTTCAATCATGTTGTAGCATGTGTTAGAATTTCTTTCCGTGTTGAGGCTGAATAATAGCTCATTGAATGTGTATGCCACACTTGGCTTATCCACTCATCTACCAATGGACACTTGGATTGCTTCCACTTTTCTTTTTTTTAATTGTAAATCATGCTGCTGTGAACATGGGCATACACCTTTTTCTTTTTAAGGTAAGACCAATTAACAAACAACCTTAAGTGAGAATTTGGTGTGGGGATGCCTATGATATGAATTCTGGGCATGGACAATTCTTCAAAAGCAGACACACGAGTATAATATTCCCCTTCGTGGGGTAAGGATAATCAAGTTGCCTGGTAGAGTTGTCAGAATAGTGCATGGTACTATGAGAAGCGAGAAAGTAACAACATTTTTTTATTAATAGACTAGAAGAAAAATGTTGGCATTTTCAATTAGCCATAGGGATTGTTCTATATGTAGTCCCCTCAGGTTTAAAGACAATCCAAGTGCAGGATCTGAAGTGTTTTGTTTAATTTAGCTGAGGGTACACAATTGCTCTGAGGAAAGTAGGAAAATCTCTAGCTACCAGACCAAGGGACCAGATATAATAGGCAGTGGGTCTTTGATGTGCAGAATGTTTTTGAATTAATACCCCTAGAGCATGGCCTAACCTTTCAAGCACAAACAAAAGATAAGGCTTATGATAATCTGGGAGATTTACTTTAGATGGCTGTCAAAGGGATATATGAAATCACTAAGACCTTTTTATTTTATTTTTTTTGTTCCATGGGAGGGTGTGTGATATTTTATTCTGTCAAGTCATATAGAGGCTTGATATTCCAAAAAACTTTGAGCCCAGTCTCCATAGTACCTAGTTAATTCCAGACATCATCATGTTTTTTTTTAGTGGTTGGTCTTGGGTAATTTTACATAATTTATAATCTCTTCTCAGATAATGACTTTCCTGCAATTAATAGGTCATGGTCTAGACAATGAACTATTGTTTGTTTGTTTGTTTTCAGAATTGGAAATTCTCCCTTGAAGCTTTGTGTTCTGTTTTCAGTAGCTCTGTTATTGAAGTACAGAGTTGGCTTTAGAATCTTCAAGATTACTGGAACATAAGAAGTAGTTATCTACATATTGGATCCAAATGGACCCACAAGGAAACAGTATATCTTTAGATCTTTTAAGTCTTGAGAAAAGTAGGATGGCACTTTGGTGAATCCCTAGAGCATAACTATCCAGGAGAATTGTTGCTTTTCCAAAGTGAAGACAAATACATATCAGGTACCTTCATCAATGGGGATACTACAGAACACTGAACAAAAAAAATGTATTATAGTGCAAGATTTGCCTTCAGGTGGGACCAAGGGGGTTGTGGTATTTGAGTAAGGCATCGCTGGGAAGCAAACTTATTTTAACTGCTTACAGACCTTAGACAAATCTATATAAGCTCAACTGTTAGGCTTTTAAACAGGTAAAACAGGTAGTACAGGGCCGAGCACAAAGAATAATTAATCCTTTTTTCAATTCAACTGGTTGTAATTGGCCTAAGACCTTCTTTGCACTGAGTTTTAGCAGGGTATTGAGAAGTCTCAGTAAATGTTTAGAAGAATCAGTGTGGACTCTTGTGGCTCTCTTCCAAAGAATGTGCTTGCATTTGCTGAGTCTTTGACCTTTAGGGATTCTGAAACCTGGGCTGATTCTTCAGTAGTTTCTTGAGTCATACACAGTGTAGGTCTTTCGATATGAGTATCTTTTATAATTTCTGGGTCTTCCAAATTCATCCTTTGCAGTACATTTTCATTGGCAGTTCTACTCGCTAATTTGTTCCCTACCTATTACATTTGCATGAGTTGTGTCACCAGAGAAGAAGAGAATATTCTCCTGCTAATGGCTTCAATATAGAAGTTTCAGGTAGGGACATGGAAAGGGGCTTACAGTTCTTGGGAATTCTCGCTGTTGGAGTGGCTTTGGTGCTCTGAGAGATCTGATGGTTTGTGATAGTGGTATATAGAGTGGTGCCCATATCAATAAAAAAGATGAATTGTTGTCCATGTATATTTATAAACCATTCCCCTTGGAAGTTTAGGTGAAGGGCAGGGAATCAGTTGGGTTCTACTCTTTCTCCCAGACGCAGCACCGCTGGGCTGACTTTGGACTGTTGTTTTCTGTTTCTTAACCAACATATGGCATGAGTTTTTCCAATGGCCCTTCTGCCTACAGTATCCACAGGTGTCCTTACTCATAGACTCTTGGAATTCTCAGAAAATAGAAAAGCTCTTGCTTTTGTTTTCATTTCAGGGACCAGTTGTTTAATTGGGACAGCCAGAAGTTTGTTTTCATTCTTAGCTTGTTTATTTTCTAGGGCTTTTTGAAAATGTTAAGCCACATGTTGGAGATCCTCTAAATTGGCAATTTCCCAGTCCAATTTATTTTTCTAAGTTTCCTATTTCAGATGTGAGCCTGTTTACCAAAAGAGAGGGCAAGGCTCCTTTTGCTTCAGCGGCTAGGTGTATCTCAGAATATTGCTGAAAGATTCCTGAAGTCTAGTTTTTAGGTCTCCTATTGAGACATATTTATTTTATTTACAACTTTGAAGTTTCATCCAATCTTCTCTCAAGGGGAAGATTCCAGTAACGGCCATATGTATTTCATTTCCTATTTTTATTTTTTTGTCCTCTCAAGACCAGTATCTGAAATATCTGAATTGTGCACAGTTGGCTTATTTAAATCCCCTCTCGGCCTTTCCTACCTTGTTGCCTTTAACCATTTCCCCCACCTGAGGGGCTTATAATTAACTGGACTAGTTGGTATAGATCCAGCAGTCTGAGATAGAAAATAACTGACAAAATCCATAATTTTGCAGATTACTTTTGTCTGTCTGCCTGAGGTTTTAGAATCCTTAATTATAGTCCTTAACTTAAATTTGACTTCTAGATCGGCATGCTACCCTAGCAATTTTGAAAGGATATTGTGAAATGTGATCCTTTTCTGAGAACAAAATCTGGGAAAGCATAGTTCATTCAGGAGGTCAGGGGAAGGAGCAGAAGGACTTGTAGAGAGGTATAGTTGGGTGTCTGTGTGTAAAGGCAATTTGGAGTAGAGAGAAAAAGGTGCAAGGAGAGGAGGTTTCAGAAGGTTTAAGTGAAAGTGAATTCTTTTTGCTGGCTTCCACCAGAATCTTTCAGAAAGGCTATCTCGTAGTCAGTGTTTCATTTCCAGCTTTACTCAACCACTGACTATCTGTCTTTTCTAGTGCTCCTGTTCAATGCATTATTTTTATTTTTTAAATTTTTTAAAAGATTTTATTTATCTATTTGACAGAGAGATTACAAGTAGGTAGAGAGGCAGGCAGAGAGAGAGAGAGAGGAGGGAGGAGGAAGCAGGCTCCCCGATGAACAGGGAGCCCAATGCAGGGCCCAATCCCAGGACCCTGAGATCATGACCTGAGCCGAAGGCAGAGGCTTTAACCCACTGAGCCACCCAGGCCCCCCAATGCATTATTTTTAACATGCTGTAAGTTCCATATAGTTGAGTTGGGGAGAGCATGTGTTTTTTTTTTTTAAGATTTTATTTATTTATTTGACAGAGAGAGATCACAAGTAGGCAGAAAGGCAAGCAGAGAGAGAGGGGGGAAGCAGGCTCCCCGCTGAGCAGGGAGCCTGATGTGGGAGTGGATCCCAGGACCCTGAGATCATGACCTGAGCTGAAGGCAAAGGCTTAACCCACTGATCCACTCATGTGCCCAGAAGGCTGCCCCTCCCCTGCTCCTTCCAGTGCTCGTGGGAAAAAGTGTGAGTTGAATCTCAGGTAGGGATAGTGGTGGGTGGATTGGGGCTGGAGGGAGGGAAGTAGCAGGGAAAAGCTTCTGCCCACCCTGGCCAAGGTGTCTACTTAGGTGCTCGACCAGCTGTAGGAATAGAAATATCTTGATGAGTAAAGTGCGCAAGGGCAAAAGAAATTTTAACTAAAAACTCACATGTGCAAGGGTTTTATTGTCTTGTTACCACTTGTGGACATGCCCATGGTCAATTCTATGACCTTATGGAACTCTTTAGAATGGGTGGAAAATCAACAAACCAGATATTCATGGGATTGTTTTGGGTTGAGGAGGAATGCTCAGAAAAACAGCACTGACCTTCGATCTCTCTCTCTCTTTCCTATTCTGTTCTAGTAGGTTTACCTGTGATAGATTTGTCAGATGTTAGGAAATGAAGCCTGAGGGGGTCCTAAATTTTCTTAAAACAAAGGAAATCTCTTAAAAGAATTAATGATTTCATACACTAATATGAGAATGTAACAAAGCTCAAATCTGTCTTTCAACGCTGGTCATTTGGTAATTGAGTGAATAGCCCCTCCCTCTTGAGGATCTGTCCCATGGTTAGAAAGCATTTTCTCAGAGAACAAAGAGTAGGGTAATTTTCCTAGCATGAGAAATTCCTCCACCACCAAGTTGCCTGCTTCCAGAGCTTCCACAAAGAAACAGCAGGAGATCCTTACCAGTATGAAGCATCGGCATCGGAGGTCCCCACAGCCCCACCCATTTACTGCTCTCCACCTGAAGAAGCCTAAAACATCCCCAGGCCCAGGCCCCAATCCAGATCAATCACACCAGACTCTTTGGGATGGGGTCTGGACATCAGTCTTCCTTTTAATTTTGGTTAAGAAATGGTGCTCAGATTCTTGCCACTCAAAATATGGTCCTCAGACCAGCAGCATCAACGTCACTTGGATGCTTGTTAGAAATGCAAATTCTCAGACTTCAGTCTAGACCTGCTGAAGCAGAAGTCAGAAACTCTACGGGTAGGTCCCAGCACCCTGTGGTTTTTAAAATTTTATTTAACTCTTGTGGCGAGATAGACATAGTATTGATCACTTTAACCATTTGTAAGTGTACAACTCAATGGCATTAAATATACTCACAATGGTGTGTATCCATCACCATGGTTTATACCAAAAACTATTTCACTATCCCCAGTGAGAACACAGTACCCTCCCATTTCTCCCCCATTGTCACCCCCCCACAGCCCCTGGGGACCTCTGTTCTACTTTCTGACTCCATGATTTTGCCTGTTCCAGGTACCTCCTGTGCATGGAATCATGTGATATTTTTCCTTTTATATCTGTCTTGTTATCAAGCATAATGTTCTCCATGCCCATCCATTTTGTATTTTAGCATATATCAAAATTTCATTCCATTTATGGATGAGTACTTAGCAGCCCTTATTTTAACAAGCACTCCAGGTGATGCTCACTCACATTTGAGGACCGCTGACTTAGAGCAGTACTTCTCAAATTTTACCGTACATCAGGATCACTTGGGGGATCTTATTAAAATGCAGGTTCTGATTCATTACCCAACTTATTAGCTGATTTATTAGTATGCCCCCAAGATTCTGTGTTTCTAACAAGCACTGAGTGGATAGGGTTGAGACCCACTCTCTGGAACCATCAGAGCTGTGCCCTGTTCACCCTGAAATGACAGGGTGTGGGTCAGTCTCATTACGGTGTAGAGTGAGAAGGAGGCTCTGTCTACTTCTCATGGACCAGAAAACAGGGACCTTGAAACCCTGTTGTTCTCTGATTTGGCCTTTCTGGGCTGGGAGATGGTCATGAGTCTTGCTGGGCAGTGGGTTGGGAAGGGCTGGAATCTGGAGACTTCTTGGGGAGCCCCAATGACGACATTATAAATGACAACCCGGTCAATGTTTAGTCATTGCCTTGAGATTTTGGGCCTGGCAGTGATGGGAGGGAGGGATAAGGTGAGGCTGGCTGAGTCTTGGGAGGGAGACAGGATGTTAGAGTAGGGGTGGGCACCAGCAGTCCTCTGGGAACCTGGCTGGGGTAGGCCAGTGGCATCCCAGTCACATCAGGTGCCCCTGCACTAGGCAGGAGGGTCGCACTTCTGTCTTCCTTCTTGATTGATGAAATCTGACGTGGGGCAGTGGGGGCAGGGATAAAGGGAAGAAGAATGGGCCACTAGGCCCACTGTTTGCATTGAAATGCTGCCAGATTTGTATTTTCAAAGCACCAGTAATCACCTCTGAGTGAATTCAACCACAAAATATCCTCAACCAAGGACTGTTCAACCTCAGGATATTCCCACAGAAGAAGAAACCACCCCATACCCCCACAAGCTGTTCCAGTCTGACTCCTCGGAAAACGCAAGCTGTCACCTGTGTGTGATCTTGAACTAGGGAACGAAGATAGTTGGGAACATTCTTTTGGAATCTTAATTGTTTTGTAAGGAGAGCGGCTGCTGCATGGGAGAGAAAGAAGTGGACTTCACTATAAGGAAATCATGATTCATTCATATGACAGAATACTTTGAAGCCGTTGGAAATGTATGAAAGGATTTTTAATGACATTGCAGATATGGTCATGATTAAAACGGGAAAGAGGCTCACATAACATATATATGAGTATATACACGCTTGTGTTTATTCTGTGTAAAAACCTTAAACAGTACATATATATATAAAGAAAACAGGAGATGCACTGAGAGTGATAAAGGTCATCATTGGGTGGTAGGAAGCAGTGGTTTTGAATTGCCTTATTTATCGTGTTTGTGTTTTCTACATCAATCGTCATGAGCGTAGCACACTTACTAACAAAAAGCATATTAAAACTATACGGTTAGGGAAATGATCAAAAATCAAAAGATACAGATTTCTATCTATTTTTAATCTTAGTAACAGAGTATTTTAGTGCTTTAAATATTCCACTGTCACCCAATCCCCCCAGAAGTTCTCTCCACAACTCAGAGAGAAAGCCATGATCTTCGACACTGCCTGGATGGCCTGCCCTGATCTTGATCCCATGGCCTCTCTGACCTCTTCTTCACTCCTGGCCTCCCTGATCTGCATCAAGCCCGCTTCTCTCCTGTCCCGGAGCCTTAGCGACGACTGTCCCCTAGGCCTGCAGTGCTTCCCCGCCCAGACATCAGTCCGCTGAGCTGGGCACTTTACTTCCATCAGGCCACCTTCTCAGGGAAGCCTTCCTGCTCTTGCTGTTTTCATTAGCATATGTTGCTATTTAACATATTTTATTTCTCTACTTCTTTATGGTCTCTCCCATCCATTATAATGCAAGCCCCTCTGGGTCAGAGACTTTTGTCTATTTTTTTTTCCCCCCACTCCTGTAGCTCCAGCTTCTAGAACATGCCAGGAGCTGGCCCTTGGAAATCAGTTGTTGAATAAATGGATGACAAAACAAGACAAAAAAACCCTTCTATTTTTGACCTATAAAATCATAAAGGGTAGAAAGCTTGTAAATATCTCTCAACCCCTACTAACAAATCAAAACCATTCACAACCAAGGCACTTAACCCTTAATGGTAGCATGCCATAGTAGCTTTTGCTCTTTCAGTAGTTTATAGAGGTAATTTTCAGGAAATCTGAATATATAAAGTGGTGTCGGGAATATATTAAAAAACCCCCCAAAAAGGCAGCTGAGTTTTGGAATAGCATCATGGCTCAGTGGTGGGGTGTGGATAATAACCTGCCAAAAACCAGTCTGGAGACAGCTGTAAATACCAGCTGATGTTCATTGATTCCCCAGGGGTAGTGTTCTTCTGGGGAGCGCTGTGGTTTGAGTGTGGCCGAGACCACAACTGTATCCTGAATCCAGTCACTTTTTGTCAGCCGCACTGCCGTCACCCCACCCCACCATCTCTCACTTGGACCACCGCATCCCCCCTTGTACTGGACACCTCGCTTTTCTCCTCTGTATCTTACTAATGCTGGGAGAGACAAAAGATTCTCCTGGCAGGTGGGGGCTGGCCTGGGACTCACAGCTGGCCTGCGGTGTTCTTCTGTCCAACGTAAATTCATCACAGAACCCCAACAGACAAACGAGGACAAAAACATGCACAGTCTGTAATCATGTCTGAACAGAGACCATGTCAACAATGTCCAGACCACAGAACTGACCAGCGAGCCTTCCCTCCTGCCTGATACAAGTTTCTGCCACTTCTCTCTGCCAATCTCACTTTTCAGGTTCACTCTGTTTCTCCCACCTCCAAGACAAGATTTATTTATTTTAAAGATTTTGTTTATTTGTCAGAGAGAGAGAGAGAGAGAGAGAGAGCACAAGCAGGGGGAGCAGCAGGCAGAGGGAGAAGCAGGCTCTCCACTGAGCAGGGAGCCAAATGTGGGGCTCGATCCCAGGACTCCGGAATCATGACCTGAGCCAAAGGCAGATGCTTAACTGACGTCCCTCCAAGACAAGACTTATTAAGAAATCCAGTCACAGAACTCCCCCTGCTTCCTGACATCGAATCCAGAGGAAACCCTACTTCCTTGAGTCTTCTCCATAATCACCTCACACAAGCCCCAGTCCTGTCATTTTGAACTCTCTTTAGCGGTGATGCCCCCACGGTTCCCAGGGTGTACGTTCTGATTCACTGCAAGGAGTCTGTCAACCCAGCTTGCTTAACCACAGGTGTGTTCCTGGTGGTCATGGGCTGGAGGGCACGGACAATACCCAAATCAGGTAAAGAGACTTTCCTGTTTGCTTCCCACGACTCGCAGCATGGAAATCAGACTCCTTTCCAACGCTTGGGTTATTTGACTCTGCCTGCCTCTCCGACCTCATTAATTCATTCCACAAGCTCTGTTGAGGATCTGCGACAATCCGGAGAGCTTTTTTGGCACAAGAACATTTCACGCTGCTGTGTGAAGAATGGGTAGGAGCAAGAAGCTAGAGTAGGGGGTTAGGATTATGAGGATTTTAAAAAAGATTTTATTTGTTTGATACAGAGAGAGAGAGAGAGAGAGAGAGAGAGAGAGAGAGAGCGCGCAGAAGTAGGCAGAACGGCAGGCAGAGGGAGAGGGAGAAGCAGACTCCCCACTGAGCAGGGAGCCCGATGTGGGGCTCCATCCCAGGACCCTGGGATCATGACCTGAGCTGAAGGCAGATGCTCAACCCCCTGAGCCACCCAGGTGTCCCGGATTATGAGGATCTTTTAACCCAGTGACACAAATGGATTGGAATCAGGGGGGGGAGAAAGTGAAATGTAGTGCCCAGAATTATGCCAAATGAGTTAAGTTAGACAGAGAAAGAAATACTGTGTGATATCACTTATGTGTGGAAGTGATCAACTCAGAGAAACAGAGAATAGACTGGTCATTAGCAGGGGCTGGGGACAGGGGGGCTGAGGAGATATTGGTCAAAGGGTACATGCTTCCAGTTATGAGACTAACAAGTTTTGGGGATCTAATGTTCAGCATGGTAATTATGTTTAATAGTTATAATATTGATTATATATTAATATATTGATAATAAATATATGTATAGTTGATATATTCTTAAAAATTGCTAAGACACTAGATTTAAATGTTCTTACCACAAAAAAGCAATGGTAATTTTATGATGTGATGAAGGTGTTAGCTAGCACTAAGATGGTCATCATGCTGCAGTATTTAAATGTATCAAATCGGGCGCCTGGGTGGCTCAGTCGGTTAAGCCGCTGCCTTCGTCTCAGGTCATGATCCCGGGGTCCTGGAATCGAGTCCTGCATCGGGCTCCCTGCTCTGCGGAGAGCCTGCTTCTCCCTCTCCCTCTGCCTGCCGCTCTGCATATTTGTGCTCTCTACCTCTTTCAAATAAATAAATAAAATCTTTAAAAAAATAAATGTATCAAATCAACATGTTGTACACCTTAAACTTACACAATGCTAAATGTCAATTATATCTTAATAAAGTTGGGGAATTTTTTTTTTAGGAAGTGGGGGAGGGCCAGTGGGAGAGAGAGAGAATCTTCAGTGGGCTCCACACCCAGCACAGAGCCTGACCTAGTGCTGGATCTCAGGATTCTACGATCATGACGAGAACCGAAATCGGGAGTCAGATGCTGAATCGACTGTGCTGCCCAGGTGCCCCAACACTTTGTACACCTGAACTTTTATATATTTCAACTATATTCCAATAAAGCTGGGAAGAAAACCCTAAAACATAATGCTCAAATTTCTGGTTTAGGCGATAGAGGCCAACACAGTATGATTTTTCTGGGAGAGGGAATTCAGCCGAGACACTAACAAGGATTCTGGAAAAGGCGGTCACTCTGCTGGAAAAGGCAGAGCATCTCGTCTTATTTGCTAAAGAGGGCCCCTTCTAAATTATCTTCAGAAGGGGGTCTCCCCAGATCCTAGAAGGTACTGCAGAATTTCTTGGCTGCCTTTGGCCTGTGGGGCTGTGCCTGTCACTGAAAGAAATTGTTTGAATAATGTACCTATTTCAGGTTCTAGTTTATATGTTTAAGGGAGACATATTTCAGTGGAGTCAGTAACTTATTTCTTATGGCCTTCTGGGCTTAAATAAAATGATGATTAGAGTAATTCAGGGTCTATGAAGTTGTGCGAAACAGCCGCCATCTGCCTTCGCTCTCATTGGTAACTCATTTACTTCTTATAATGGGTTTCCACATATATGAATTAAGTTAGAATGTGGTGCTCATGCTCAGAGGAACCAATAAATGACTCGCTTTTGTGTTTCAACTCTCAGAAGTAAATTATTCAGTATTCATTGCTTGTAGGGTTTAAAGAGAAACTAAATTTATTTGGATTCCCCACCCTTCACTCTCTGACACACTTTCACGTTCCCATCGCAGAGACTTTGTGGAATTGACTAATTATGTGTTTTGCATATTTATAAACACTTTGTTATTTATTAATGGACCATTTCAGAGATAAAATTAGCACTTTATTCACACCACAGCCATTTCTCAAAGGCACTCTGCCTGGTGCCTGAGGAGTTGAGATCTGAGCGCACAAAATGAAAGCTTGGGTGATTGTCTTCTCTGTAAATCCCAACAAGGGGCAAAAGCTGCCTGTGCCCAATTTATCAGGCTTCCTCTCTAGCGCTGCACTGTCTAATACAGTTTTGTAAAGTTTAAATTAATTAAGGCTAAATAAAAAAAAATCCAGTCCTTCAATCACACTAGCCATATCTCGAGTGCTCAAGAGCCACTCAGGGCCATGTTGGAGAATGCAGAGCATTTCTGTCATCACAGAAGATTCTACTGGGCAGCGCTGTTCTGGACTCTCTTGGTGTTGGGGTCTTTTTATGGCTGCCCGGACTGATAGACTTTGGTCTTTATAAACTGACGGGCCAGCGAGACTGAGGGGTTAAGGCATGCCTTAATGGTTATATTTCAAATCCTGAATATATCCCGAATTTGATGACTTCTTACTACCTACAACCTGGTCCCATCACTGCCAACTCTCACCTTTATTTCTAACTCTTGGCCTAGTTTCCATACTAGGACCCACAGTCTTCTCTCCACATTTAATATCCAGAGCAATCTTGCCCAGAAACTTCCAGTGGCTTTGTGTCTGGCCCTGAGTAAAAGCCAACGCCCTTAACAATGGCCTCCTACATGACTGACTCCTCACTGTACTCAGATACCCCTGGTTTCCACTGCTGCAGCCACACTGGCCCCAGTTGTGCTTTCCCCTGTGGTGGCTGTTTCTCTGCCTGAAATACTCTCCTCCCAGATATCTGTACGAATTTTCCTTCAGGTCTTTACCTCCCTGGCCACCCTGTCTAAAATGTCAATCCCCCTGCACCGCCCCCCACCCCCCGAGCATTTCCTTTTCCCCTTCCCTGCTCTCCTGACACTTGTCACTATCCATGGACCATGTATTTCACTAGCGTTGTTTATTTTCTGATTCTTCTACTAGCATACAAGCTCTGCTGCGCAGGTTTCTGTTCGCTTTGTTCACTACGCTACCCCAATGCCTAGACCAGTGCCTGACATATGGTAGGTGTCCAACCAATAGTTCCTGAATGAGTGAATGTACTTTGTAATCCAAGCATCCACTGAACGAGGTGAATGGAGAGGCACGGGTTTTAGAATGTGTGAAGCTCTCACTTATTCTAGATGTGAGACTTTAGTCAAGTCTCTTGATTTCCTCATCAGCAAAAGAAAAATTATAACACCTGCCAGGAAGGACTGTCATTAGGATTTACAAGGGCATTCCTAGCACATAGAGTGCAATAATGTTATCCTGGGGCTGTGAAATACAGCCCGGACTCTTCTTCATCTACTAGTACTTATGTGAAAACCACGCTAGTCTTTCTTTCCCTGTATATTTTAAGATGTCATGCTTTTGCTTTGATCATAAAAACACGATTGTGTGTGTGTGTGTGTGTGTGTGTGTGTGTGTGTGTGTATCCATTTTGGAAAATCTGGACGATCTTATAACTGAGTTTGGCTGTGAGATTTCAGAGCTTATCATTGCATTGGTTTTTAGATGTGAAAGCCAACAATCAATGTTCACATTCTATGAATGAAAATTGCACAGAAATCCCAATAGAGAAAACCAGTGGAAGAAGAGGGTTGTGTGTAATGTGGGGTGGAATCAGCCCGCCGACCTCGGGAAGAACATGACCTGTAGCGGATAGGTTTATACTCGCATCTCAAGAGGGCATTTAGTTCAGCAAAATAATATAGTCCCAATGGCCTATCATGTTGAGTCAATGTTATTTTGAATTTTATTGTTTTTATTGTTATGTAAAAGCCCTATGCTTACAGAGTTTATACTCGGTTTTATGTTCGTACATATTTAGGAGTGTAGCGGGGTTCCACGAGGAAAACAGAAACTGCTCAAAATATTTGAAACAAAGGCAACTTCATGCGGGAAAGCGGCACACGGGGGGTGGGAGTGCGGAGACCTAGATGGGGTGCATGTGTGTTCTGGCCGCTGGTAACAGAAGCAGGCTCCCTCCCCTCGAGGCCGGAGGGACAAAACATGGTGCTTTCAGAGCCCAGCCTGGGGCCACCCGATGAAAGCCATGACAATGAAGGGCCCATCGGGGGCAGCTGGAGTTTTGTAGATCAGTTCTTTCCAGAGAAGCTGCCCAAGGCAGATAGAGACGGGGAGAAATACCACGGTTTCTCCCTTTCCTTGGTTTCCATTTCTTCAATCGTGTTTCCCATTGGCTGAATCCAGCAGAAACCAGTTGACATAAGAGACTGGGAAATACATCTTGTAGGGATCGGTCTCTCTATACACGCCACCCACCTACACACACACTCACACACTCATCCCAGCATCGCAGAGCCAGGGAAATACCTAAGGGCAATCTCACCAAACACCAGCACGTCATAATTGTGTGGATGGGGGGTTGATTCCCTCCTGTGAATCTTCTTTGCCTCCACCTTGTGCGGCAGCTGGGTAGACTAGTGGCTTTGGTCCACCAGCACCAGGGGTGGGCCCTGATTGGTTTCACTGTCTAAATCGAGAAGGGTAGCCCCACTCCCTTTGCCATAGTGATTCTTTACCTAAGTCTTGGCCTAAGATGGGCGACTCAGCACATTCCTCAGGCCCCACTGGTTTCACGCCAGGCCACACTGTGTGTCCCCCAGCTCTGAGCTAGAAAGCATGTTACCCCGAGGCACTCCCAGCAGCCAGTCCTCTGGGACAAGTCTGAGGCTGAGGCACCGTGCTGAGTCACACACACACACACACACACACACGCACACGTGCGCACACACGCACACACGCAGAACCAGAGACTGACTACACAATTCTGGAAGTCATTATACCCCAGGGGTCCTCATTTGTTTGAACTACATTAGTTCCCTTTCTTGTTAAAGCCAGTTTGAATCAGGTTTTCTGTTGCAACTAACACAGTAATAAAAATAATTTAGGTCGGCATTGGGAGTTCAAAGGAAAAGAAAAGTACACTAAGGGGGGTACATATATTGTTCAAGTTTGAGAAACACTATCAACTCCCCAGAGCTCACACCTGCCGTTTCTCCACTGAAGGTGAACACAAGTCCTGCACAAAGCATGGTGCATGCTGGGACACAAGACCTTTGGGGGCCAAGTTGAGAGCGTGTAATGCTTCTGCTGCAGCTCTAAGACACACCCTTTGTTTTGTACCAGAAGCAGATGTGTATGCAGTGAAGTGAGGACCTTCCAAACATTGTGGGTGGAATATGCATTAAGTGTGGAGAGCCAGGCTCTCCTTTTAGCCACAAGGGCGAAATGGGATCCCTGCCACCATGTTGTTCTTTTGGTGGAAAAATCAAGTGCTCAGAACTTTAGTCAGTTAAGAAATTGTCTCACTGGGGCACCTGGGTGGCTCAGTGGGTTAAAGCCTCTGCCTTCGGCTCAGGTCATGATCTCAGGGTCCTGGGATCGAGCGCCGAGTTGGGTTGCCTGCTCAGCAGGGAGCCTGCTTCCTCCTCTCTGCCTACTTGTTATCTCTTTCTTTCTGTGAAATAAATAAAAATAAAATCTTAAAAAAAAAAGAAATTGTCTCACTTCATAAGGGCCAATGCTTGGATGCTAAATCCACTAACAAGAATGTCTGGCCTGAATTTCTTAAAAAGAAAAGCTCGTTGAGATGATTCGCTCCTACCAAGAGAGGAGATGGGTTCTGCAATTCCTGGTGAAAACCCCGGGGTTCAGCTCATAGTGAAGGAGGGAGAGTGGGTTGAAGCATTTCAGAAGCTTCTCCGTCTTTTGGCAGCAAAGGATTCTAAATTCCCATGAAGATTCTGAATGGGGCCCTTTGCATTTCTGCAGACTTATCTCGAAATGGGAGAACTGATTGACCTGAGTGCCTTGCCTCCTCCTCAGTTAACCTGTGGCCAGAGGTCAGGGTCAGGTGCAGCACCTGGGGGAGCACCCCCCAATCCCTCTGCTCCCCTCGGGACAGGATGTGCGTTAGCATTCACCCCTTGCACTGACTGGACCATTGTGGAGAGCTGCTGTTTTTGTTACCCATACTTAGAGTGCACTGCAGGCCATTTGAATTTAACTTTGGTCCCCTCCAAAGAGCAAGCACAAGTGTGTCCCTCTCTTCCCTGGTCTGGATGCTGTGGGTTTTCGGGAGCAGACTGAAGCCTGGGAGGGGGGCAGGGGAGCAGAGAGGCCCTGCTGGACTTTCCCTGGGGAGCAGCGGGCATCGCAAGGAGGCTTTTCATGGAATCCCAGCTCAGTTTAACCTTTCACGTATGCCTTGGAGATCTGCGGTCTCCTGAGCTTTAAACTAGCAGTTTTGTCTCTGATTTGCCCAAAGGGCAATTTTACATTGGGAGCTGTCTCTGAAAACTCCCTTGCTCTCAGGATTTGACTTTCGTTGTCAGGAGCAATTTGAGGGAGCTCGGAACTGACTGCTAACGCATCTATGGAGGGCAGTATCGGCTAAGGTCTGTTTTCTTCTTCCTTTGTGGCAGTGGTGGGGGGACAGAAGCTGCTGGGAAGGAGGTATAACTTGGGCAAAGTTGACAGGACGTTCAAGCAGCATGTTGTTCAGTGTCTTCTTGGGCTCTGTGTCTGAGTCCCCAGTATGTTGCCCTAGCATTTTGGCTTGGATTCTCAAACCCTTCCCTAGTCCCTCGCTGGCCATGGAGTCTCACTCATCTCTGAGCTCAGGAAAACTTCGTTGACTCTGCAAAAGATTCTTTTAAAGACATCCGGGTCGAGAGGATGTGTTGCTGTTCTTACAGCCGGACCAAGAAGCCCAACATCATTCCGAATGAGTGTTTGGGTGGACCACGAGGTCCAGCAGCATCTTGAGGTTGGCACGGCCAGGACTTGGGTCACTGTTGGCACCGGAAACCTGAGTCTGTGAGATGTTCTACCTACCACCTCTGCAGATGCAGCCTTTCCTTTCTCAGGGTGATTAGTTTAGGAAAACCATGAGATGTAATAATAGTTCACGATTTCCAATTTAGGGTTTTTTTTTTTTCCTCCTTCTTTCTTACTTCTCTTTACTTCTCCCCCACCAGGGTCACTGGGCCTTTCAGGGAAGACACAGACACAGTTTAAAGGCAAACAAAAAAGGAGTTTCCTGGATTTTATCCTCCGAAAGTGTGAGCCCCTAAGGAAATACTGGACAAGATGTTGGTAGGGACACAAGAAAGAGAGCAGGGCTTCTCCTGCACAATCTAGAACATGTGTACTTGGTCTGGGAGGAAGAGGAGAGGTAAAGGGGACATAGACTATTTGGGGGGGCCCTTATCCCTGTGCCTTCTCTCCTCTTGGGGAGGCAGCAAGACCTGGAGGGGGACTGGTTGCACACAGTCCACGTAGTTTCCGTGCTGTACCAGGACAGGGAGGCCACAGTGTTACCCAGGACATGGCATGGAAGGGGCAGAGCAGGCTTCAGGACCTGGGGGCGGGGGGCTAGGCACCAGCAAAAGAGTGTCTCCATGAGGATTGTGTAGACAGATGCCCAGAGAGACAGAATGAGGTATGAGTTGGTGGATGTCTGTAGAGACAAATGACTCGGGGCCATAGAGTCAACCTTTCTTCCCTTCCCCCACTCCATCACCTACCTACCAGGTGCCTTGCCCTGGAGCCCCAGAGAATATTGACTCTATGCTGACCCAAGCTGGGGATACCCTCAAATCGCATTAAATTTATACTTCCCACCTGCCAGCACATTCTGTGTGGTTGTGTGAACTACAAGAAAATGCCTTTTTTGGGTGGCCAAGTGCTAGAATGGCGCCCTGCCCCAGGCTGAGTCAGCCCTATGCCAGAGCGTGTGGCTTAGCATGTAGGGCGCGGGCCCAATTTCAGCACCCACTGAAGTCCTCGGCTGTGTGGTGCTTCAACCTCTGGGCCGAATGTGGAGGCCCAGTGTGGGCTGAGGGCCACACCCTCTGTGCGTGACTTTAGGTCCCCTTTAGCTATGTAGAAACGAGCATTTCTTACCCCCTGCAAAAGGGCTGAGTGATTCAGTGATGTTGCGGTTATACTCTGGCCTGGAAATGAGAAGATTTGTTCTGGAAATGCCATTTGTTCTCAATGTGATTGGAAGTAAACAGTTAACCTTGGAAGCTCAGTTTCCCTATCCGTTAAATGGAGCCAAGGGCTCCTGCTCTTCCACCCACTGCTGCAGTTTGGATCAAATGCAGAGATAACCACGAGCCTGCTTGGGGAACGATGAAGTAGGGCTAGACCCCTAAAGTTCACGGAGCCACCGAAGGAGGGGACATGATGGTGCGATCCTTTGTGAGCAAGATGTGAGGGTCGGGAGCCATGGAATCTGTTTTGGTGGCACACTTGGTGAGACTAGAACCAGGAAGAATGAGCAGGAGCACCAAGGTGACCCAGGACGTGTATGCGTGTACGGGGGTCAGCCTTTGCTGGGGGAGAGGAAGTCTGGGGCCACTGCTCTTTGGCTATAGTATAAGCAGGTCCAATTTGTGCCAGATGGCTGGTCATAAGTGGCCACAGCTTTGGGGAGGTGAGGGCTAGACACTGACCATGGTGGCCTGGGTCCAATCAGGAGACAGCAGCCATACACACGATAAACAGAGGAAGCTGAATTTGGAGAATGATTAAGTAGGATGACAGAAGAGCTACAAGGCTAGTTCTTAGTTGGCCTCAGGCCACCTTTCACTGGACACGGAAACCTCAGGAGAGCCCCTCCTGCAGTGTCTCTCTAGCGCCCTCTGCTGAGAGTTTAAGTGGAGTTTATTGTGAAGGACCCTGTGCCCTGGGCCACCCTCCCGCCTTTAAGCCCCACTAGCTGCCTGCTTGGCCTGACCTCCCCAGGGCAACAGCTGGGGTGCTCCTGAGATCGTGAGCTCCATGCCTGGCACAGGGAATCAGATCAACAAACGCTCCACCTGCTTCTCCTCCCAGAAAGGGAACAAGGTCCATACAAGATTTTTCAGAATGAACTATATATGCAACCTTCATAATTTTTCTTGTGATATGCACAGTCCACCTGTACTGTTATTTGTTTTTTTAAAAGTTGAGTCACTTTTAACCCTTAATAAAATGAATTGAAAGTGAAAGTCTGTATCACTTTTGTTAATGGAAAATCAGTATAACTTGCTTCAGAAAAAGGAACAGCAAATACATTGTAACCAGTCTTTGTAAATCAGGCTAGATACTGTAGATAGTTGAAGACATAAGCATGAAGCCTGTTGCTTTTTTGTTAAAAAGGGACATTGGCAAGAAGTACTGCCTGAGAACCTCTTGTTAATTGGATCAGAAGGGCTGAAAGAGAATTGGAAAGGGATACTTTTTTCTATCCAGTATTCAGTGGTTTAATGCCTAGTCACAGGTGCTGTCACTGAGCCCTTGGATCATTTCAGATACCGTGGGAAAGCCTGGACCCTCAGAGTCCTGGACTTGAAGCCACACTCATCTGTCATGGATTCCTCTCTTGGGACACGGGGCAAAATACTTAACATATTGGTGGACATGTCATTTAGCGAACTAAAAAAAAATTGGCGTTATCTCTCAGGCCTTGAGAATATTCCTTAATTCAGAAACTGATGTGTGGATATGTCATATAGAAAAAAACCAGGGAAGTGGGCAAATGAATGTGCAAAGATGTCGACCCCAACATAAAGTCACAAACAACCTCAAAGGCCCAAAAGAGAGAGTTGATAAAATAAATTATGATACTGTCATAAACTGAAGTGCTGTGTAGTTATTATAAATGATATATAAATGTATATATATATTTTTATCTTATTGACACATTAAAAGATTTGATGTGTTGAGGATGTATGATGAAATGGAAATTTTTAAAAATATTTTATTTACTTGAGAGAGAGGGAAAAAGCACAAGCGGGGGGAGGGGGAGAGGAAGAGGGAGAAGAAGACTCCCCCTTGAGCAGGGAGCCCGATGTGGGACTCCATCCCAGGACCCTGGGATCATGACCTGACCCAAAGGCAGACGCTTAACTGACTGAGCCACCCAGGCATCCCCAGGAAATAGAAATTTTAATATGCGTTGATCTGGGAGACAAATGGTAGCATCTTCAGAAGGGTCATCTGGCAGAATCAGTCAAAATGTCACATGTCTCCTGTCCATGACCTAACATTTCTAATAGGACCCTCTCCTACAGGGGTACATTTGTGAGTATCCACAAGCATGATTTCAGACAGGAAACCACAAAAAGTCCTACATCCCTTTCAGTAGGGAAAAGTTAAACACGTTACTGTACCTCCCTAACTGAGTGTGGTACATCAACTAAGCAGAACACGTTCGGTCTCTTGTATGTGCTGACGTGGAGGTGTCCACACTACACTGTTCAGTGAAAAAGACAAGCTGCAAAAACAAAGATGGCATCTTCCCATTAAAAAATGTAGACATGCATATATCGTGAGTTCTGTATGAATGCAGGAACAAAGATCCAGCTAGTCCATGAGTCCATTCAACTGGTAACAGTGGTTACTTGGGGAAATCAGGATTGGAGAGGTAGGATGTTGGGGAGGTAGACCTACATGATGGTGGTATGAGGGGTGACTCTCAGTACTGTTTTTACACCTTAAATAAAACAATCTAAATAAACTGGTAAGCTATCTCTTTCAGGTTAGATTTCATTTTATAAAATTCTGTGAGTGATTTTAGGAAAAAAACACCCAAGGTTATGTGTGTAAATGCACACACCCACACCCAAACCCACAGGTACAGGTGACTTGACCAGAAAAAGGGTTTACATTTACAACATAAGTTAAGAGAGAGAACCAGGTCACAGAATATTATGATCCCAATTTTGTCTAAAATAAGTCTATATCAGTAGATATGTATAGAAAAATAACTGGAAAGGTATGCAAAGAAATGTTAAGAGTTTTTCTCTAAGAGTGTTATGGGTAACTTTTGCTTTTCTTTTTGTTCATCGGTGCTTTCTAATTATCTGTAATGAACCTGGATTAAAAATAAAGGAAGGAAGGAAGGAGGAAGGGAAGAAGGAAGGAAGGAAAAGAAAGCAAGCAAGACAAGAACCCAGAGCCGAGCCCGAGAGGGACGACAGGTGCAGGAAGCAGGTCTTCAGCACAGGTGGGATTCTCACAAATCCCAGCTGCTCTGTCCTCGCCCAACCTGCTTCAGCAGAAGTGGCCGTGCTGTCCACGTGAGGCCCTACCACCCATGTTCTTGGAGGCGTGTCCTGGCCCTCACGTCTCTTACAGGGAAAACCTCGGTCTCGGACATTCCTCAGGCTGCCAGCGCCCCGGGATGTCCTTCCCAGCTCCTCGGGGCGCAGCGGTGTGCAGCGGAGGCCGGAGCTCAGTGTGTTTGGCCTGTCTCAGCAGGTTACACTTTTATTAGCCACAAACCTAGAAAAAAAACCCTCAAGCCGGGGAAAGATTTCTATTTAGGGCTGGGGAAACTAGGCCACTTCTAAGATCAGTGACCTAGATTTGCTGCTATAGAAATTTAAGATGAAAAGGCAGTTGTGACTGCGGCTGGCCGGTGCCGAATCTCTATCAAGGGGCAGGGCAGCGGCGGGAGGAAGGGACAGGGAGGGAGGGAATTCTAAAGAGCTTCTGTCTTTGAAATCTTTTTCAGCCGAGCTCCCAATATTTAGTCACAGAAGAAAGATGAGTATCCCAGCTGTGTATTTGTTTTCCTGGAAATGCAGTGTTTGCTAACTGGCGGCAGGTAAAAAAAAAAAAAAAAAAATCCATTCCACTCAGAGGCCTGTTAGAAAAATGACAGCTTCCCAGGCCCCCACCAGCCATCCACAAAGACGGCCTCGGTGCCTCGTGCTGGCTGCCGGCCGGCTGCTTTGTGTGATAGACTTCAGAGAAACTGTTTGCTTGACTGCATCGATCTGGGGCTCTTTACATGGGACCCCTTGGAGCATCAAAGGTTAATGGACTCTTGGGGCCTGAGTGCCTATGAGTCTGGAGGAGGTGGTGGGGGGGTGTGGGGTGGGGTACGGTTGCCCAGAGGAAGGAAAATACAACGACAGCTGTCCATGGCATGTCTGATTATCCACAGCTGCCTCCTAGAGGCATCTGCAGGGTCAGGGCTGACATTTGGAGGGCGAGATGGCAAACACCCAGGCCTGGAGATTAGCTCAGACTGGGGTTCTGTGCCTTCACCAAAATGTGGAGGCCAAGAGATGGCGGGATTCATAGCCCCAGAACGGAGTTCTGACATCCTTCTGTCTCTGCTTCATCTCTGATCCTTGTGCACCGAGGGTTGACGTGTCCCAGGCCAGGGTCCGAGCCATCAGCGGGCGGCAGAAGTAACTCAACCCGGAGTGCGGTCCTCACGGAGCGGAACCTCTGCAGACCGACCCCAGGCTGGATGGGTTGGTGCGAGCCAGAAAGGATCTGTTGTCCTTTTCAGTCTGTAAGCCTGGCCTGCCCAAGGTGGCGTTGTAGCAACACATTCCGGAAACCCCTTATCGTTTTGGTAGCACAACTGAAAGAGCAGAACAAAGGAAAATCAAAACAAAACCCAAAACACGGAGGAAGGCACGTGTTCCTGGAGATACAGCAGGAAAACCTGAGACCCGGCCTCTCCTCTCTGGAGCGCACTTGGGAACACAGGGAATTCACACTTACTGGGCAGCGTTCATTTCCCTGAGGCTCTGTAACAGATTCCCACGAACTTAGTGGCTTCAAACAATGGGGATACCCCCCCCTCTGAGTTTGGGAAGCCAGAAACCAAGAATCAGCAGGGCCCCACGCCCTCCCAAGCCTCTAGGGGAGAAACGGCCCTTGCCTCCTCCAGCTTGGGGGAGCCGATGGTGTTCCTGTGAATCACCCCAATGATGCATCACCCCGTGGTCACGTGGCCTTCCCCAGCTTTCCCTCTGCCCTTCTCTTACAAGGACACTGGTCATGGGTTTAGGGTTCGGCTGGATGATCTGGAATGATCTCATCTTGAGAGTCTTAATTACATCAGCAGAGACCTTTTTATCCAAATAAACTCACGTTTCCAGGTTCTGGGTGGACGCATCTTTTGGGGGCCACCATTCAACCCACCACGTATTTTCTCAGAACCAGCTGTGAGGCTGGGCAGTTTATGTCCCCGATTTACAGGACTTTTCTCCACAGGAAGTCTCTGCAGTAGGTATCTAGTGCCCATTTTAAAGACTGTGGAACTGAACTGGCTTTCAGGGAGTTTATGTGACTTGTCTAAGGTCACACAAGAGTGGGAGCTAGAAGATAGACTTAGGTCTTATTTCCCAAACCCGTGGAGTTTTAGATACACCCAAATAAGGGTCATTTTCTCAAAACCACAGCTTCTTCAAAGATTCCTGGACCCCTTTGCTTCTAAACTGCTTTACAATCCACACAAGAAGGCCGCCTCCTTGTAGTCTTGTCACAATTAGTGTATCGGTGGTTTTAGGCAACTTTATTTTCATATGATGTGGCACCCAGAGGAAATTCTGCTTCCAGTGAATGGGACCCGGCGTCTGATGAATCATAGCCTATGGATTCCTCAAAGCACTGATTCCTCAATAGCAAAGTAACCTGGTTAAACCCAACTGAGGGCTCTGATATGCGATGAGAGGCCTAGGTAGAGACAAGACCATGCAAAAGCCCCCAGGGCAAGAAGGGCGGTTACACTGGCTGGCATAACCCTTCTGCTATGTCCCATGATGTCTGGAAGGCCTGCAGCTGCGGCCCCATGAACCAAACATAAACATATGGAGTCCATGTGGGAGGCTGCACACCCACAAATGCATCCTTCCTGTCCCCCATGAATTCAGTGTGAGCCACACTCTATGGATTGACTCCCACCAGTCATCTTCTTCTGTCTCCTTTGCTCGCAAAGCCCACCACCCCGCCTTTTTCTGCTAGTAGCCACGTGACATCCGGAAATGCAGGGATTCCTGGAGGGGAACTGTTGACCTCCTGGACACTCAGAACGATGAAAGCAGCTGTGATATGACCAGCTGTGCCTGGAGCTTCCTGTGAGGTAACCGGGGCCATTATCTGAATCTGGTGTTACTTACACACTGTCTGATACTGGCAATTATTACAGCAAAAAAGTAACGTGTCATACATAGTAGAATGCACTGGGGACTTTTCACCAGTTATCTCATTGAATTCTCACAACAATGCTATGAGGCAGGTATTGCTGGTTCCATTTTATAGATGAGGACACCAAGGCACAGAGACATTGAATAACATACCCAAGGACACACAGTAAGCATGAGAGGTAGGATTCGAACTGAGAGCCATGTGCTTAACCACCATACTAGCCTGACTCTCGGTTGAATGGACATCAGGGAATCATTCCTCTCTTTTCCCCCAGAAAGCCCCATTCTACCACCTGCTCTGCTGGTTCATCCTGGAATGGAAAGGGTATTTCTGCCGAATAATTATCCTCAGGTCCTACGGCCTTGGGCACACAACAGATGTTTTCTCATTGGAAGGAGGATGGCACATTTATGACTTGGGAAGAAGGAATATTTAGAATGGCTTCTTTCCTTTGGAGCACTGAGTTGAGAAGGATCCTTCAGCTCTGATCAGCTAGTCAAGTCTGCAGGGGGCTTGGGCAGGATGAGGGGTAGTATGTCTGCTGTGTTTGCCATTCCTGCCACGGTGACGAACAAGACATTCAGTCCAACAGAGAAAAGGACTTGACTGATAAATTGGGTGGCAGTGGATGGAGCATACTATCTTTAAATTAATTTTGCTTCACATGTTATTCCATGGCGGGGGGGGGGAAGAGAGAGAGAGAGAGAGAGAGAGAGAGAGAGAGAGAGAGAGAGAGAGATATTGATTGTGTGTTTGGTACAATATGATATAAATGGCAAGGAGGCTACACCTGTGTGAGATGATTTTCCGTGTCTCTTGCTATCCTAACTACCATATGGCAGGGGAGCCCTGTTGCCACAGGTTAAGGGTAAGCTTTAACTCAGTGGGTTAAAGTCTCTACCTTTGGCTCAGGTCATGATCTCAGGGTCCTGGGATCGAGGCCCACATCAGGTTCTCTGCTCAGCAGGGAGCCTGCTTCCTCCTCTCTCTCTGCCTGCCTCTCTGCCTACTTGTGATCTCTCTCTCTCTCTCTCTGCCAAATAAATAAATAAAATCTTTAAAAAAATAGTCAAACCAATTTTGAAAAATAAAAAACAAAACTGGAAGCCTCATGGTTCCAGAGTTCAAGTTATATTACAAAGCTGTAGTGATCAAAACAGTATGTTACTGACATAAAAACAGACACACAGATCAATGGAACAGACTAGAAAGCCCAGAAATAAACCCATAATTATATGGTCAATTAATATTTGACATAGCAGGAAAGAATATGCAGTAGAAAAAAGGCAGTCTCTTCAACAAATGGCATTGGGAAAACTGGACAGCAACATACGAAGAATGAAACCAGACCACTTACGCCACATACAAAAATAAATTAGAAATGTATGAAAGACCTAAATGTGAGATAGGAAACCATAAGAATCCTAGAAGAGAGCACAGACAGTAATCCCTCAGACATTGGCCATAGCAACATTTTTCTAGCTATGTCTCCTGGGGCAAGGGAAATAAAAGTGAAAATTAACTATTAGGATTCTATCAAAATAAAAATATGCTGGACAGAGAAGGAAACAGTCAACAAAACTAAAAGGCAATCTATTGAATGGGAGAAGGTATTTGATAAAGGGCTGATTAAAGGGCTAGCTGATAAAGGGCTAGTGTCCAAAATAAATAAAGAACGGATACAACTCCACACCCAAAATAACCCAATTAAAAAATGGACAGAAGACTTGAACAGACATTTCTCCAAAGAAGACCTCCAGATGATCAACAGACACATGAAAAGATGCTTAACATCACTCATCATCAGAGAAATGCAAATCGAAACTGCAATGAGACATCACCTCACACCTGTCAGAATGCCTAAATCAACAACACAAGAAACAGTAAGTGTTGGAGAGGATGCGAAGAAAGGGGAACCCTCTTACTCTGCTGGTAAGAATGTAAGCTGGTGCAGCCACTCCGGAAAACAGTATGGAGGTTCCTCAAAAAGTTAAAAATTGAACTACCTTACAATCCAGTAATTGCACTACTGGATATTTACCCCCCAAATACAAAAATACTAATTTAAACAGATACCTGCCCCCCTACATTTATTGCAGCATTATTTACAATAACCACATAATAGAAGCAGCCCAAGTGTCCATCAATAGATGAATGGATAAAGAAGATGTGGTGTACAGATACATAATGGGATATTATTCGGTCATAAAAAATGAAACAGAGGGAGATAGAGAATATAATGCTAAGTGAAATAAATCAGAGAAAGACAATTACCGATTGATTTCACTCACATGTGGAATTTAAGAAACAAATGAGGAAAGGAAAAAAAAAGAGAGACAAACTAGGAAACAGACTCTTCACTATAGAGGACAAACTGATGGTGACCAGAGGGGAGGTGGGTGGAGGGTGGGGAAATTAGGGGATGGGATGAGGGAGGGGACTTGCCATGATGAGCACCAGGTGTTGTTTGGAAATGTTGAATCATTATATTGTATACCTGAAACTAATATTAAACTGCATGTTAACTGGAATAATTAAAAATATTTGTTTAATTATTAAATAATTAAAATAAAAAAGTTTTTATTTATTTATTTGAAAGAGAGAGAGCACGAGAGAGCACGAGCAAGGGGTAAGGGTAGAAGGAGAGGGAGAAGCAGACTCCTTGCTGAGCAAGGACTCTGATGCAGGACTTGATCCCAGGACCCTGGGATCATGACCTGAGCCAAAGGCAGACACTTAACTGACTGAGCCACCCCGGCTCCCTAAAATAAAATCTTAATTTAAAAATATGCTCTTAACAAATGAAAGCTAGTCCTGTTTTGCTACTACCAGGTTCCAGGGTGTGGGTCAGAGAGGCACACAACACCTCCCAGGGCCTGTCGGGATCTCTGCAATTTCGTAAAGCTCCAACCTGCCTGTCCTTGTTTCCATTTCCTTCTCTGGATCCCTTTGCCAAGGATTCTGGCAAAATTGGACATAACTGATGCTTGTCTCCGCAGCCTTTCCTGCTGTACCTGTTGCTCTCTGTGGAAGCTCTCCACAAGTCTTCCGGGGAGAGGGTCCCGAATCCGACCACTTTTAAGGAGTCAGGCCTGCCTTTGCAATTTATATTCTGTGAACTCACTTCAATTCTGTCAGCAAATCCCAGTGCTATTTTAGAGAGGAGGGAAACCGAGGCCCGGGGAGGTCAAAGAACATTGCTGGCTTCCTCCGGAATGAGAACTTGCGTTCAGCGCGGGTCTGAAGTCCACGGGCTGCCTGCCACCTGCCCACTGACCCCTGTTTTCTCTGCCTGCCCCCTACAACATCTGCTTTCAGTGGGCTCTATTTTCCTAGCCATTATCTTTTGTTCTTGTTCATTTCGTATTCCATTATTTCCCTCTGTGGCAGGGTGCTGCCTCTTTAAAATACAAATTCCATCACACTGCCCCTTAGCCTAAAATTAGTCATGTTTCTGCACTGCTTGCTGGACAGAATCCAAGCATGGTCTCCCAGGCCTGATCTGGCCTTTGCTTTCCCGGCCATTTATTCCCAGCTCTGCCCCTCCCCTCCATCCCCACCCAGGATTCTCTCCCCCTGGGCTCTGCACAGGCTGGTTGGCAGCACCTAGGGTTCCTTGACTCTTTCTTACCATCACTGCTTTGCCCTGGAAAGTCTCTCTTGCCTGGAATGAGCAAGGTTCTGCCCAACTCTGAAGATTCAGCCAAGGAGTCCCTGCTATGGGGCCCATTCTCATAGTGGTTGCCCCCCTGTGCCGGGCTATTCTGGGCAGGACCCCTCACAGCCAGACAGCTGGGACCCTGCCCACCCAGTGCCTGCACCCTCGCTGAGACCATGCCCTGAGCCTCAGGGCCTAGGAATATTCTATTCAGAGGGCTCCTGCTTGCTTCCAGGGCCTGAGAGGTTGGGCTGCACACCTTGAGGTCAGGGGAATGGCCACGTTTAGGCGGTCATGTGGGCTGGGCAGGACACGAGTGTGCATGCGAGGCCTTCTGTGACGTCCCATGAAGTGTGGATGGGAACAGAAAGAGGATAAGCTGGGTGTGGGAGCACCCTTCTCCTGGTGCTGCAAATACTATGCTTAGCCTGCACTAATCGCTGATGCTTTTTCCCTCCTTCCCTCCCTCCTTTCCTCCCTTCCTGCCTCCTCCCCTCTATTCCTCCCCTTCCTTCCTCTCTCTGTCCCTCCTTCCTTCCTTCATTATGCTACAAAACACATAACACAAAATTTACCATCATAACCCTTTTCTTTTTATATGGACATGCTAACACTTGTGGCTGAGCTCTTTAATACAGCGACACCAGAAGAATTCTGGAGGTCAGACCAGACCTGAGCAGCTAAGGCCAGGGAGTTCAATTTTGGTCGAGAAAGAGTGAAGTCTGGGTCAGAAGGCCAGTTCTGGGTGGCTGCTTGAGGAAGGCTTGTTCAGAATGCAAGGTCAGAAGACAGTATTTTTGAACTCTCATCAGCACCTTGAAAAGAACTTTTAAGTTGGGGTCCAGGAAGGGTTGTGGCCAAATCCTTGCCAGCACCTTGTTGCTGAGTGCTATGCCAGAAAAATCACCTCCTTACCTGCCTTGGTTCACTTTCCAGGTCCAAACTCGGTCTATCCCTGGTCAACACACTTTAAAAGAAGTAGTGACGAGCCAGGGGTTTTGAGAGTAAGGTAAACAGGGGTCTGGATGTGTGCCATAGAAGGAGCTGGAGGTCTCTGTTCTGAGGACAAGATTTAGGGGCCAAGGTAATTGTCGTCAAATCAATGCTGTATATATAATTCATATAGAGCAATAATACCATGTGAATAACGAAGGAAAGAGCTCAGTGTTGCCCAATTTTAATTAAATTTATTCTTAGATACTGTCTGTATGTTGACAAATGTAAATTGTGTACTGTTTTAAATCACATCTTTAAAAAAATAAATTTTGAACAGTTTTTTGCCTGTATATAGAACATGTTTTTATTATGTATTTATTTATTTTTTAAAAAGGTTTTATTTATTTATTTGAGAGATGGAGAAAGATAGCGAGACAGCACAAGCATTGGGGTGAGGGAGAAGCAGACTCCCCGCTGAGCACGAAGCCTGACGTGGAGCTTGATCCCAAGACCCTGAGATCATGACCTGAGCTGAAGGCAGACGCTTAACTGACTGAGTTACCCAGGCGCCCCTATTTTTATATTTTGAATTCAAATCTGGTAAACTTAAACTCTCTTATTAATTCTAATTATCTGTAGATGCTTTGGGTTTTCTACATACTTCATAGTATATTCAGTGAACCCTGATGACTTTGTTTCTTCCTTTCTAATCCTTGTTTATTTTCTTTCTTGAAGAAAGAAAATTCTTTTTATTATTCTGGTTTTTTTTTTTTGAGGCTTCAAGAGCAGAGGGTCAAGTTAATTATGCTTCTTAGTTCATGGTGCATGGTGAATTATCATAATTGATTCATGCAAGCCACCTCTCTTGCATTATTTATTTATTCCCCATTTCTGGCACTCCCCCTGCCCTCCCCATACTCCAGAGGCAACTGCTCGGGTATGTGTAATCTACGTGTGTGACTTTGTATGTATTCTTGGAAGACAGACGTTATTGTTTGGTGGGAATATATTTTTAATTTACACAAATATATTTGTATTATATAGATCATTCTGTTTCTTTCTTTCTATATTAAACAATATATGAATACTTAACCTATAGTTTCTAACTAGTTCATAGTAAATCTATCATATTTTGCTTCTTCAGTTTCTCAGTAATGTATGCCCAGAGAAACCTCTTTGCCACACAAATTGAGCTGCAATAAACATCCCCATAAATATCCCCTTATAGACATGCATAAGAGCCTATTTGGAATCTATAGCTGGGAGTGGAATCATGGGCTCATAAGGATGCATAGTCCTAATTTGATGAAGTAGTCCACACGGTACTTGTGAACACCTGTCACCAGTCATGTATGGTGTTTCTGTGTTCATGTGACCTCCAATTGGTGGCATGTGCCGTCTTCCTAAAGGCACCAATATAATACATGTAAAGGGATATTTCATTTTATTTTAACTTGCATTTCTTTATCCTAATGAGTAGGAACATCTCTTTATATACTTTTTAGTTTGGGGGTTTCTGTTTCATAAAATGCTGGTTTATTTTTTTCCTCATTTTTCCATTGGGTTCCTGTTCTTTTGTTTCCTGTTGATTTACAGACATTCCTTTTATATTCTAGATGTTATTCCCTTGATGATTTTAGTCATTGCAAATATCTTTTCCTATTTGGTCCACTTCTTATTAAGTTTGCACAGGTTGTCCGACATAGAAGAGAAATCTTTCATTTTTTAAATTTATTTTTTATTGTTATTATTATTTGCCCCAGGGGTACAGGTCTGTGAATCATCAGGCGTACACCTTTTACAGCACTCATGGTAGCACAAACCCTCCCCAATGTCCATAACCCATCCACCCTATCCCTACCCTCCCACCCCCCAGTAACCCTCAGTTTGTTTTGTGAGATTAAGAGTCTCTTATGGTTTGTCTCCTTCCCGATCCCATCTTGTTTCATTATTTTTCCCTCCCTACCCCC
>LNAC01000581.1:187401-286786 GCA_002007465.1 Ailurus styani
ATATCGAGTGATGTTGAGCACTTTCTCATGTGTCTGTTGGCCATTTGGTTGTCTTCTTTGGAGAAATGTCTGTTCATGTCTTCTGCCCATTTCTTGACTGGGTTATTTGTTCTATGGGTGTTGAGTTTGATAAGTCCTTTATAGATTTTGTTTACAAACCCTTTATTTGATATGTCACTTGAAAATATCTTCTCCCATCCTGTCAGTTGTCTTTTGGTTTTGTTGACTGTTTCCTTTGCTGTGCAAAAGCTTTTAATCTCGATGAAGTCCCAATAGTTCATTTTCTCCCTTGCTTCCCTTGCCTTTGGTGATGTTCCTAGGAAGAAGTTGCTATGGCTGAGGTCGAAGAGGTTGCTACCTGTGTTCTCCTCAAGGATTTTAATGGATCCCTGTCTCACATTGAGGCCTTTCATCCATTTTGAGTCTATTTTTGTGTGCGGTAAAAGGAAATGATCCAGTTTCATTCTTCTGCATGTGGCTGTCCAATTTTCCCAGCACCATTTGCTGAAGAGACTGTCTTTTTCCCACTGGATATTTTTTCCTGCTTTGTCAAAGATTAGTTGACCAAATAGTTGAGGGTCCATTTCTGGGCTCTCTATTCTGTTCCATTGATCTATGTGCCTATTTTTGTGCCAGTACCATACTGTCTTGATGATGACAGCTTTGTAATAGAGCTTGAAGCCTGGAATTGAGATGCCACCAACTTTGGTTTTCTTTTTTCAACATTCCTCTGGCTATTTGGGGTTTTTCCTGCTTCCATATAAATTTTAGGATTATTTGTTCCATTTCTTTGAAATAAATTGATGGTATTTTGATGGGGATTGCATTAAATGTATAGGTTGCTCTAGGTAGCATGGACATTTTCACAATATTTGTTCTTCCAATCCATGAGCATGGAACGTTTTTCCATTTATTTGTGTCTTCCTCAATTTCTTTCATAAGTACTTTATAGTTTCCTGAGTATAGATTCTTTGCCTCTTTGGTTAGGTTTATTCCTAGATATCTTATGGTTTTGGGTACAACTCTAAATGGAATCATCTCCTTAATTTCTTTCTTCTATTTTGTTGTTGGTATATAGAAATGCAACTGATTTCTGTGCATTGATTTTATATCCTGACACTTTGCTGGATTCCTGTGTGAGTTCTAGCAGTTTCGGAGTGGAGTCTTTTGGGTTTTCCACATAAAGTATCATATCATCTGCAAAGAGTGAGAGTTTGACTACTTCTTTGCCAATTTAGATGCCTTTTATTTCTTTTTGTTGTCTGATTGCTGAGGCCAGGACTTCTAGTACTATGTTGAATAGTAGTGGTGACAGTGGACATCCCTTCCGTGTTCCTGACCTTAGGGGAAAAGCTCTCGGTTTTTTCTCTTTGAGAATGATATTTGCTGTGAGTTTTTCATAGATGGCTTTGATGACATTGAGGTATGTACCCTCTATGCCTACACTGTGAAGAGTTTTGATCAAGAAAGGGTGCTGTAGGGCACCTGGGTGGCTCAGTTGTTAAGTGTCTGTCTCCTGCTCAGGGCGCCCAGTGAATAATCCTTTTAAGGTGCTGTTGGATCCTATTGGCTAGTATTTTGTTGAGGATTTTTGCATCTGTGTTCATCAAGGATATTGGCCTGTAATTATCCTTTCTGATGGGGTCTTTGCCTGGTTTTGGGATCAAGGTAATGCTGGCCTCATAAAAGGAGTTTGGAAGTTTTCCTTCCATTTCTATTTTTTGGAACAGTTTCAGGAAAATAGGTATTAATTATTCTTTAAATGTTTGGTAGAATTCTCCTGGGAAGCCATCTGGCCCTGGGCTCTTGTTTGTTGGGAGATTTTTGATGACTGCTTCAATCTCCTTACTGGTGATGGGTCTATTCAGGTTTTCTATTTCTTCCTGGATCAGTTTTGGTAGTTTATATGTCTCTAGGAGTACATCCATTTCTTCCAGATTGTCAAATTTGCTGGTGTAGAGTTGCATATAATATGTTTTTATAATTGTTTGTATTTCTTTGGTGTTGGTTGTGATCTCTCCTCTTTCATTCATGATTTTATTAATTTGAGTCCTTTCTCTTTTCTTTTGGGTAAGTCTGGCTAGGGGTTTATTAATCTTATTAATTCGTTCAAAGAACCAGCTCCTAGTTTCGTTGATTTGTTCTACTGTTCTTTTGGTTTCTATTTCATTGATTTCTGCTCTGATCTTTATGATTTCTCTTCTGCTGGGTTTAGGCTTTCTTTGCTATTCTTTCTCTAGCTCCTTTAGGTGTAGGGTAAGTTGTGTACTTGAGACGTTCTTGTTTCTTGAGAAAGGCTTGTATTGCTATATACTTTCCTCTCAGGACTGCTTTTTCTGCGTCCCAAAGATTTTGAACAGTTGTGTTTTCATTTTCTTTTGTTTCCATGAATTTTTTAAAATTCTTCTTTAATTTCCTGGTTGACCCATTCATTCTTTAGTAGGATGTTCTTTAGCCTCCATGTATTTGAGTTCTTTCCAACTTTCCTCTTGTGATTGAGTTCTAGTTTCAGAGCATTATGGTCTGAAAATATCCAGGGAATGATCCCAATCTTTTGGTACCAGTTGAGGCCTGATTTGTGACCCAGGATGTGATCTATTCTGGAGAATGTTCCATGTGTACTAGAGAAGAATGTGTATTCTATTGTTTTGGGACAGAATGTTCTAAATATGTCTGTGGTGCCCAGCTGGTCCAGCTGGTCCAGTGTGTCATTTAAAGCCTTATTTCCTTGTTGACCTTTTGCTTAGATGATCTGTCCAATTCAGTAAGGGGTGTGTTAAAGTCCCCTACTATTATTATATTATTGTTGATGTGTTTTTTGATTTCGTTATTAATTGGTGTATATAATTGGCTGCTCCCATGTTAGGGGCATAGATATTTAAAATTGTTAGATCTTCTTGTTGGACAGACCCTTTAAGTATGATANATAGTGTCCTTCCTCATCTCTTATGATATTCTTTGGCTTAAAATCTAATTTATCTGTTATAAGGATTGTCACTCCAGCTTTCTTTTGCTGTCCATTCTCATGGTAAATTGTTTTCCGCCCCCCTCACTTTAAATCTGGAGATGTCTTTGAGTCTAAAATGAGTTTCTTGTAGATAGCATATTGATGGGTCTTTTTTTTTAAATCCATTCTGATACCCTGTGTCTTTTGATTGGGGCATTTACCCCATTTACATTCAGGGTAACTATTGAAAGATATGAGTTTAGTGCCATTGTATAGCCTGTAAGGTGATTGTAATTGTATGTTGTCTCTTCTTCTTTCTGGTCTGTTACTTTTAGGCTCTCTCTTTGCTTAGAGGATCCCTTTCAGTATTTCCTGTAGGGCAGGCTTGGTGTTTGCAAATTCCTTTAGTTTTTGTTTGTCCTGGAAGATTTTTATCTCTCCTTCTCTTTTTAATGACAGCCTACCTGGATATAGTATTCTTGGCTGGATATTTTTCTCATTTAGTGCTCTGAATATATCATGCTAGTTCTTTCTGGCCTGCCAGGTCTCTGTGGATAGGTCTGCTGTCAGTCTAATATTCTACCATTGTATGTTATAGACCTCTCGTCCCGAGCTGCTTTCAGGATTTTCTCTTTGTCACTAAGACTTGTAAGTTTTACTATTAGATGACGGGGTGTGGACCTGTTTTTATTGATTTTGAGGGGGGTTCTCTGTGCCTCCTGGATTTTGATGCTTGTTCCCTTTGCCAAATTAGGGAAATTCTGTACTATAATTTGCTCCAATATACCTTCTGCCCCCCTCTCTCTTTCTTCTTCTTCTGGGATCCCAATTATTCTAATATTGTTTCATCTTATGGTACCACTTATCTCTCAAATTCTCCCCTCATGGTCCAGTAGTTGTTTGTCTCTCTTTTCCTCAGCTTCTTTATTCTCTATCATTTGGTCTTCTATGTCACTAATTCTGTCTTCTGCCTCATTTATCCTAGCAGTAAGAGCCTCCATTTTTGATTGTGCCTCATTAATAGTTTTTTTATTTCAACTTGGTTAGATTTTAGTTTTTTATTTCTCCAGAAGGGTTTTTATTTCTCCAGAGAGGGATTCTCTAATATCTCCTATGCTTTTTTCAAGCCCAGCTAGCACCTTGATAATTGTCATTGTGAACTCTAGTTCTGACATATTACTAATGTCCTCATTGATTAGGTCCCTAGTCGTCAGTATTGCCACTTGTTCTTTTTTTTTTTGTGGTGAGTTTTTCCACCTTGTCATTTTATCCAGATAAGAATAGATGAATGAGAGAACAAAATGCTAAAAGGGTAGCAATGAACCCAGAAAAATATACACTAACCAAATCAGAAGAGACCTGAAACTGGGGGGAGAAGAAAGAGGGGGAAAAATAAGAAAAAATCTATATCTATATCAATATCATCTATATCTATATCTATATCTATATCTATATCTATATCTATATCTATATCTATATCTATCTATTAGACTGGTGAATTGAACAGAGCCACACACTTAGTTTTGGGTGTATTTTTGTCTATTAGAGGAAACTACCTCCCAAAATTTTAAAGAAAGAAAAACTTATGTATATATATACACAAGTAAGGGTAAACATGATGAAGGGATGGAACATAATTGTAAAGCCAAGAACTAAAAAAGATTCTAAAAAAGGAATTGGTAAGAAGTTGGCTGAAAAAAGAAAAAAAAAGCAGAAAGCATGTGATCAGGTTGGAGACTAGAACAAAACTATGTGGTGGATTTAGGGTGTATTTTGATCTACTAGAAGAAATTGTATCCCAAAATTTTAAAGAAAAAATTAAAAAACCTGTATGTATACAAAAAATAAGATTGACTACAATGAAGGGATAAAATATGACTATAACAATGAAAATTAAAAAAGATTTAAAAAAAGCTATTGATAAGATAAAATAGTTAAAAAGCATTAAAATAGGATTGAGGAAAAAATAAAAAAAAGCATAAGAAAAAATAAAATTCAAAGAATTTAACTTTAAAAGACTAAAGGATCATGGGAAAAAAGTCATGAACTCTGTGTTGCTTTTCCCCACCTCTGGAGTTCCACAGTTCTCAGTGATCCAGTGAACTTGGTCTTGGCTGGATGTTCTTGCTGATCTTCTGGGGTGAGGGACCTGTTGTAGTGATTCTCAAATGTCTTTGCCCGAGGCGGAATTGCACCACCTTTGCCAGGGGCCAGGCTAAGTAATCAGCTCGGGTTTGCTCTCAGGAGCTTTGTTCCCTGAACACTTTCCATACAGCTTTGGAGGACAGGACTGAAAATGGTGGCCTCCTAATCTCCGACCCAGAGGAGCCAAGAGCTCAGGACCTCACTCCTCAGTGTGTCTTAGGAGAAAAACAGTCAGTCCCTCCCGTCTCCCTGGTCTCCTGCTGCACTCCGAGCTCACCTGGCCTGTGATTGAGCATTTCTATCTCTGGCGCACGGCCCTGTTTGGAGTCTCAAACCCAGCATATTCCTGTAGCACGCTCTCATGCTGCTCCTCCTGGAGGAGGAAGGTGAGTCTCCCCGTATCTACCACTTGTGGGGTCCCTGCTCAAAGAGCAGTGGACTGACTGTGCCTTGGATCACAGTTTAAGGTAATCCTGAGCTGAGAGACCTCTTCTCAGTTCAGCTCCCCACTCTGTAGTCAGCTTCCCCACTCCTATACCTTGGAGCTCTGTCGCTCTCAGACACCCCTGGTCTTTCTGTGACCCCATGGGTCCTGAGACCACACTGTCCCCGCGAGGGTTTCACTCCCCACTTAGCCTCTGGGGTGATGTCCCTCAGTGGAGCAGACTTCTAAAAGTTCCAATTTTGTGCTCCGCTGCTCTCTCACTTGCCAGGAGCTGGCCCCTCCCCCCGGGGTCTATCTTCCTGTCACTTCAGATTCACTTCTACGCACATCCTACCTTCAGAAAGTGGTCAATTTTCTGTTCCTAGAATTGCTGCTTTCTTCTCTTCAGTCTCCTGTTGAATTTGTAGGTGTTCAGAATGGTTTGATAACTATCTGGCTGAACTCCTGGGACCTGATGATAATCAGTCTCCTACTCCTCTGCCATCTTGTTCCTCCCCCGAAATCTTTCATTTTGATAAAATCAATTTTATCCCTGTGTTTGCTTTATGATTTATACTTTTGAAAATTTTTTTACAAAGTCCTTTCTTGCTGCCAGATCACAAGAATGTTATCGTGCATTTTCTTTGATTAATTTTATGTTCATATTACCTTTCATATTTAGGTCTTTGATCCATCAAATGTCCATCTTTGTATGTAGTAGCAGGTTTAAATTCAGATTTAATGACCCATTCTTTGCCAACTAATTCATAGTGGCACTTTTTTCACCTATTCAATTCCTAAGCACACCCATGTGTGTGTATGTATGCATTTATATGTGTGTGTATTCATGGGTACGTATACATAGGTTTAGCCTGAATTTGTAGGTTTGACCTGAGCTCTTCATTTTCTCCCATTGGTCTATTTTTTTTTCCTCTAGTACTAAATTTTTTTTAAAGATTTTTAATTTTTATTTATTTGATAGAGAGGGAGAGAGAGATCACAAGTAGGCAGAGAGGCAGGCAGAGGGAGAGGGGGGAAGCAGGCTCCCTGCTGAGCAGAGAGCCCAATGTGGGGCTTGATCCCAGGACCCTGAGATCACGACCTGAGCCAAAGGCAGAGGCCTAACCCACTGAGCCACTCAGGCACCCCTAAAATGTTTTTGTTAATATATAAGTATGTCTTTGTAGACTCTCTTACTTAAATTAAGCCAAGACCCTTTCTTAACTGTACTTTAAAAGATGATCTACTGGGGCATCTGGGTGGCTCAGTTGATTAAGTGTCTTCTTTTGGCTCAGGTCATGATGCCAGGGTCCTGGAATGGAGTCTTTGTGTCAGACTCCTTGCTTAGTGGGGGACCTGTTTTTCCCCCTCTCTCTGCCTGCCTCTCTGCTTTCTCTCTCTCTAGATCTCTATCTCATAAATAAATGAATAAGTAAGTAAATAAATAAATAAATAAACAAAATCTTTTTTAAAAAGGAGATTTACTGATTCACAAATCTTTATTCTTATATGTTGTAAAGTAAATTTATTTAGTTCCTTAAAAAATCCAAATAGAGGGGCACCTGGGTGGCTCATTCGGTTAAGCGTCTGCCTTTGGCTCAGGTCATGATCCCATGGTTCTGAGATCAAGTCCTGCATCCACCTCCCTGCTCAGTGGGGAGTCTCCTTCTCCCTCTGCCCCATCCCCCCTCATGCTCTCTCACTCTCCCTCCCTCTCAAATAAAAAAACAAATAATTAAAAAATACAAACAGAATTTTGATTGCATAGGCTTTATGTTATTTTGAGCAGAATGTATATTTTGTAATATTAAGTTATAGCACTAAAGGAAATGAAATGCCATATCTCTGCATTTAACTTTAAATATTCTTTAAATATTCTTTATTGAATTTTAAAATTTCTCCATAAATGTATGTTCTTGGTGAAGCTTTTTCTTTCTTTCTTTTTTTTTTAAAGATTTATTTATTTTGTGGGGGTGGAAGGGCATAGGGAGAATGCGAGAGAGAATCTCAAGCAGACTCCCCACAAAGTGGGAAGCCCCACATGGGGCTTGACCACCACCCTGAGATCATGACCTGAGCCAAAATCAAGAGTCAGATGCTTACCTGACTGAGCCACCCAGGTGCCCTGGTGAAGCTTTTTCTTACTTTCTAGTTGTATTGATTCAGGGAATTATGTCTTATTTTTAAATCTATTTTCTTTATGGTTAGAGGGTTATGTAGAGGAAAACTGAAACTGATGAGTCTTGTAGATTATGTCTCTCTTTGGGGCTCTGATTAAATGTATATGAGGCTACTCTTGTCTCTATATTTCTTATATTTTCTTTCATACTTACCACCTGTTTCTCCATGTGCTGCCTTTTAGATAATTTATTCAGCTGTAACTTCCAGTTAATTAATTCTCTTTTCAGCTGTGTCTAAGGTGCTCCTCCTCTGCCATGTATTTTTAGAAAAGAAAATTTTCCCAGTGTTATCTTTTTTTTAAAGGTGGGTGTACTGAGATATAATTTACAGCCAGTAAAATTCTCCATTTTTAGTTGTTTGGTTTGATCGGTTTTGACAAAATTATACAATAGTGTAGTCATCACCACAATCAATACATGGAACATTTCCATCCTCTCAAAAACTTTTCTCCAGATTTTTCATAATCAATTCCCTCTACCCTCTCCTAGCTCCTGGAAGCCACTGAATTATTTTCATTCTTTACAGTTTTGTCTTTTCCAGAATGCCATCTAAATGGAATCATATAGTATATACAGCTTTTTGTGTTTGGCTTCTTTCACTGGGCATGCTTTTGAGATTCATCTGTTTATCAGTAGTTCATTCTATTTTACTGCTGAATAGTATCCCATTGTATGGATGTACCACAGTTTATCCATTCTTCAATTGACAGAATTTAGTTGTTTCCAGTTTTTGGTTATTATGAATAAAAATGTTGTGAACACTTGCTTACAGGTATTTGTGTGGACATATGTTTCACTTGTTATACATAAATACCTTGGAGTAGGATTTCTGGATTGCAGGGTGAAGGTATGTTTAACTTTATAAAACACTGCTAGAACATTTGTCAAACTTTCCATGCCATTTTGCATTCCTACTGGCAGTGTATGAACATTTCAATTGCTCCACATCCATGTCAGCACTTGATATTGCCAGTCTTTTTAAGTTTTGCTGCTGTAGCACATGTATAGTGTTTCTGCAATATATTTGCAATTTCAATTATTATATTTTTCACTCTAGAGGTTCTGTTCATTTTTCTTCAAATCTGCCTTATCCTTTTTAGTTATTCTTGTTCCTTACTTGACTTGCCTTCACTTTTAAAAAACATATTAAACTTACTTTATATTCTGTGTCCAATAATCCCCTTACCTACCATGTTTTCGGGTCTCATTCTACTTTTTTTTTTTCAGCTGGATCTGGTTCATGATTTCTTGTTGTAGACTGTGAACTCACATTATTTGGATCATTATCTGAGGAAATGCTTTGAGGAATGGGTTGAAGATGACTTCCCTCTGATAGGGAAGGCATTGCTCGCTGTCAGGTGTCTGGGGAATCACCAACCCAGGACTATTTGAACTACATTCTCTCCTTGAGGTTCTTCAAATCAAGCAGGTAATTTGATTTCAGTCTGTGAACCTGCATGAGTCAGACTTGAGATTACAAAGTCTCAGGGGAGATGGTTTTTCTTCTCTACTCACCACAGAGGTTTAAGACAAGTCATTTTCCTTGTGGTCCTCAAGGGGTGGGTTTGTTTATAGATCATTCTTACACTAAGGGGTAGCTTTTATGGTCCCAGCTTTTCATTGGGGGTGTCAAATTACATGCTCTACTTTGAGGGAGACCTGGGCTTTGTTCTGCCAGCAGGAAAGGAAGGAGGGGAACAGAATTGGGCAGGCAAAAATCCTATGTGCTGAAAACACTATCTTACATTAAAATCACATTAGGGGTGCCTGGGTGGTGTTGTTGGTTAAGCGTCCAACTCTTGGTTTCAACTCAGGTCATGATCTCGGGGTGGTGGGATCAAGCCCCATGTGGGTCTCTGTGCTCAGGGTAGAGTTGACTTCAGACTTTCTCTCTCCCTCCCCACTGTGCTCCCTCCCTCCCTCTCTTCCTCCCTCTCTCCCTCCCCACTGTGTGTGTGTGCTCTCTCTCTAAAGTAAAATAAAAGAAAATCACATTAAATACACCCTAAGGTGAGGAAAAGCAAAGGCAAAGAGTAGGAACAAAAACCTTACAGGCTTACCTAAAGGCATGGTGTGAGTTGCCTCTAACACATCACCCACGTCCTCCAGCAACAAGACTCGTACATCACACATTCTAGACATGTTCCTTAAGTCCTTCACGGGGTGCCAGTAGAGGTCAACTAGCAAAGCATTTAATTCCCCTCCTTTTTTCCCCTTTAAATATGACTAATGCATGGTGGAAATAATATGGTAGAAATTAACAGGTCAGGTATAGGAAAACATCTGGGACTGTCAGTTACTGCCAGTTCTAGTAGAGACTGAGGACTCTTTCAATATAACAGTGTTCTGTAAGCAAGGTGTATTTATTTCTTTCTTGTTGCCCAATGAACTTGTTAGGATAAATTACCAGAAGCAGAATCGCAGCATCAAATGTATGCTGATTTTTAAATAAAAATAAAATTAAAAAGAAGAAAGAAATGTATGCTGAATTTTAAATTTGGAGAGGTATTACCTAATTTTTCTTCAGTTACTGTCTTATCAGCAGAGTATGGGCATTCCTTTTCCTCCATATGCGAGTCAAATACCAGATAGAATTTAAAATTTTTTTACACAGTCTTATAGTCTTGTAACAGGTCTCACAAGTTAGTTCTCTCATCTGTAAATATCCAATCAAATTCTATGTTCAAACTTCTACTGGGCCGGTTTTTCTTCTTTTGAATGCTTTTCTCTATTCTCCATCTTTTCAAGATGGCATCTGGGTATAGGTATAGGTGTATGTGATATGCCAATAAGGCAGGCAACTGGTTCCTGGAGGGTCTTTTTGCCATCAGCTGGATTCTTGATGACTCCCCTGGAGAGGATCTTTGTGCTGGCTGGTCAGTGGGTATCTTACTGGTAGCTGCTGCTTGTATCTGTCAAAGGTGGGACGTATTTCTACCCCAACCCCCACTGGCTAGGCCTTCCTTGGGGTCTTGTGGACCTTGCAGATCTCTCTTCACTTTCCATCTGGCCACCTACTTGGTCCATCTCCTCTGCAACTTCTGCCTTCAGTGGCTCACCTTGTTCTTCCCCTCTGTAGGGTCACTTTAGGCCTGCTGACTCACAACGTTCTACTTCCTTCTGCATTCCTCAGTGGTGAAGGTTCTGGTTGCTCTCGCACTGGAGAAGCATCCTAAAGAGGCCAACTTACATACTTGGAGGCAAGGCAGATAGACTGCCCAACCCAGCACATAGTAGATGTGCAAACGATGTTGATTTTCCCTCCCTTCTTTTCCTGCAGTAGGCAACCACGTGTCTGGCTCTGATTCTCTCACCAACCCAACATGCTAGAATAGTGGATTAAAGAAGAAAAGGAAATGGGTCCACTGGTCAGAGATAAACACTCCCCCACCTCCGCCCATAGCTATCCATCTCGAGACTTTCTTCCGTGACTATACATCTATTTTAGGATGCACGTAGAGGGAACCTCCTTTCTCTGCTCTTCATGTTTCCATGTCATAACGCCTCCACTAGAGGAATACTCCAGCCTTTCTCTAGTGCCTCACTTAGTCCTCTGAAGACAAGGAGCTTGGAGAAACTCAATACCTTCTCGTTCCTGAGACACGAAGAGAGCCCCTTCTCTGTCTTGGGGCTCCCTGCTGTGAGTCTTATAGGGACAGGATCTGGTCCTGCTGAGAGAGCCTGTGTTTGGCCTATATCGCCTGTGATCAAGTAGGCAAGGCAGTCAGTGGTGGGGTTCTGTGTTGGGGAGCCATAGTCAGTATCTCTCTCTCGCTCTCATACAATCCCCTGTGGATGCATTAAGTTGTTTTCACGTTTTACTATTAAAACACAGCTTTGTAAACATTCTTGTACATATTTATTTCCTACTTGTCTGATGAACTCATTAGGATAAATTGCTCAAAGCAACATCACAGGGTCAAATATATGCTAATTTTAAATTTGGAGAGGTATTACTTAATTTTTCTTCCACTACTCTCTCTCCAGCAGTGTGGGAGTTCCTTTTCCTCCATACCTTTGCCAACACTGACTGTAATTAATTTAAAAAATCTTTGCTCATCTGCTAGCTGAAATATTGTTTTAATTTCCATTCATTTTATTACTAGTGAGCTTGAACATCTTTTTCAATTTGTTTTTCTAGCTTAATTTGCTTGTGCATGTTCTCTGCAAATTTTTCCATTAGGGTGGTTTTTCCCTGATTTGTAAGATTTGTTTTTGTGTTAGGGATCTTGGTCCTTTGTCGATGGCAGATTAGAGGAGTGGGTGAGAACTTGGGTTTTCGAGATGTGGCTTTGGACTAAGATACTTAAAGTCTGCTGTCACTTTTTCATCTGTAAATTAGTCCTTATTGGGCAGGTATAAAATATTATTCTTTTCCTCTCACATGTGCCACCTCAACTACACCCCTCCAGGGATAACTGGGAGGTAGCAGCCATGATGGGATGTCTACATAATAGTGACTTATCCAGAGAAGAAAGGAAACATAAAGAGAAGAATCAATGCGGGGCACATGTTAGAGAGAGAAGATTGAGGGCAACAGCGCCACTCTGGGGTGTGGGGAAGATAGATGGGCTAAACGTTTTTTTTTTTTAAGATTTTATTTATTTATTTGACAGAGAGAGAGAGAGAGAGAGAGAGAGAGAGAGAGAGAGAGAACGGGAACATAAGCAGGGGGAGTGGAAGAGGAAGAAGCAGGCCTCCGCCTGAGCAGGGAGCCCGATGCGGGGCTTGATGCAGGACTCGATCCCAGGATCCTAGGATCAGACCTGAGCTGAAGGCAGACACTCAACGATTGAGTCACCCAGGCGCCCCTAAACATTTTTTTAAAAGACATTCTTCTGGGTGTTGTATACTTTCCTTTGTAGACTGTGGTTCCGCTCCCCTCCCTGAGCTATTTATTCAATAAAATCCTTTTTCTGAGCTTTGATTCAGAGCACTATTTCTTTAGTACTTACCTCTGTGTGACGCTGGATTTAAGGAGAGCAAGAAGGCCACCTGACCATGGTATTAACTGAGACAGGGCACGTGAGGTGCACTTTGCAAACATTTTCCTTAATCTGTTATTAGTCTTTGTACTAAGTTTATGGCATTTTGACATAAAGGAAAAAAGTGTTTTAACTTCAACTATTTTAAAATAATATCTCACAAGCTTGTGATGATGTATTTGTTGGCAGGTAACAGGAGATGTAATGCAGACGGGCTTAAACCATACACAGATGTATTGGCTAATATAATGGGAAGTCTAGCAGTGGGATGGGCCTCACACCAAGTGCTCAGATCTTTCCACCTTTCAGACTATCAGAAACATCTTAAGGCTGATTTCTTTTGTTGTTCTAGGACACCTGCCAGTGATTAGGGTTTCACTCTCCTCTTATTCATGTTTAGGGCAGGGGATTCAGGGGAGAAGAAGAGAAAGTCTGACTTGCCCTGTGGTTCTCTCTTAAAAGAAAGAAATTTTCTTCCAAAACACTTCTATCAAACATCTCACTGTATCTCAGAAGGTGCAGGTGCCCTATCACGGAAGCCAGCACTGGCAAAAAGGAGGATATTATGCACTTGGCTTAAAGTGGGGTTCTCACAGTGTGTTCCCAGACCAACAGCATCAACCCTTCTTTGAAATAAAAGTTCTCAGGGCTCCACTGCAGATCCATGGATCAGAAATTCTCTCCAACTGGTTCTGATGCCCCATCAAGTCTGAGATCCACTGGCTCAGGGTCCACCACAGGAGCTGTGTTGGTTATGTCCCTTGAATCACATAGGGTAGTTAAGAGAGGGATAGATCCTCACACCGAAAAAAGCTGAGGTTCTGTGAGGGGGGAAGGGATAAATGAAAAACTGGAGAGGTACCAACAGAATCCACTACATGGGACAAATGGCCCATAATTCAAACCCCAGATGACCTTTTAAATTTAACTTTTTATTTTTTAAAAAAATTTATTTATTTGAGAGAGACAGAGAGAGAGAGAGATAGTGACAGAAGTAGTGAGAGAGAGCACAAGCTGGGAGGAGAGGGAGAAGCAGGCTCCTGCTGAGCGGGGAACCTGACATGGGGCTCAATCCTAGGACCCTGGGATCATGACCTGAGCCGAAGGCAGACGCTTAATGATTGAGCCACCCAGGTGCCCCTAAATCTAAAATTTTATTTTATTTTATTATTTTATTTTATTTTTCTTAAAATATTTTATTTATTTATTTGACAGAAAGAGAGCGATCACAAGTAGGCAGAGAGGCAGAGAGAGGGAGAGGGGGATGCGGGCCTCGATCCCAGGACCCTGAGATCATGACCTGAGCCGAAGGCAGACGCTTAACCGACTGAGCCACCCATGTGTCCCTAAATCTAACATTTTAAAGTGAAATATTAATACATGTACATAGCAAAATTTTCTAACTGTGGAAAGGTATAGAGGTGAGCATGTGATGCTCATGATTCTATGCTTGCTTTTCTCATTAAGTGTATCAGGGAGATTGTTTTTTGCCCACACCCATAAATCTGTCTTTCTGAAAGTTCTATATCATTCTGTTTCACGAATATGCCATAATTTATTCTGTCAGTCTCCTACAGTTTTTTCTAATCTTTTGTTAATATAAACAATGCTGCAGTGAACATCTATATCCACCTATCTTTGCTTGAGACCAGATACATACACGTGGAATTTCCAGCTCACAGGGAGGTCCATTTTAAATCTTCATAGTTATTTTCAAATCATTCCCCGTTGGGATGGTACCAATTTACACTCCCACCAACAGTGTATGAGTTCCATTCTCCATCAGCTCTATGTAATACCACACTTCTAGATTTTTGCTTCTCTGAGAAGCAAAAATTTATTATTTTAACGTACATCTTTTTAAATTTTTTTTATTTATTTCGCAGAGGGAGAGAGATCACAAGGAGGCAGAGAAGCAGGCAGAGAGGGGGGAAGCAGGCTCCCCGCTGAGCAGGGAACCCAATGCGGGCCTCGATCCCAGGACCCCGAGATCATGACCTGAGCCGAAAGCGGAGGCTTTAACCCACTGAGCCACCCAGGTGCCCTTAATGTACATCTTTTTATGCGTTATTTAAATCATCATTTCCTTATATAGAAGGAAGGTTGGGTGAATTTTCATATTTTCTTATGCATAAAATTCATCTTTACATCTTTCTCGTGGGGCCGGCCACACAGATAATATATATATATGGTTTCCTCGAAAGTTTCTGGCTTCAGCGTCATGAGAAGACGGGTCTTCAGAACTCCAACATTTTAAAGTGACGTTCTAATAGAAAAGAGAGTAAATAAGTCATCTGTGCAGTGATAAAGAAGGTCAGTGCTGTTCTATTTGCAAAAATGTGATTGTTCAAGACATTTTGGGAATGCATGTCTTGGGATTTCTTTACCATCCAAATGCCTGGGTAAAAAGGTTGTGAAGCCTTCCACTGATCACAGACGTTCTGTGGTTAGTCTGAACTTTTGGTGGAAACCTGAGTTCTCTGTCTGTAGGACGAAGTGTTTACCGTGCTGGCTCTGGAGGAATCCTCCACAGGACGCCCCCTCTCTCCCTGCTGTTGTTTGCTTCCCATTCCCGGTGCCTAGCTGGTCCGCTGTAGGGAGCTTTCAAATACCAGCTCCTCTGGGTCTTGTTAAAATACTTTATCAATGCCCATCTTTCTCTGCAGGGGTGACCTTTAACTCAGCTTTGCTGTCACTACCTGACTTGGATAACCTCCAAAGGAAGGTTGCCATGGCGATCCTGTATTCAGCTCAACCAAATCTGGCTTCTGTATCTTATTAAATGTTCCCTAAAAAGGAAATCACACAGAGACGCGGGCGATGAGGGTCATTCACATGTAACCATGATGTGCTCTTGCCTTGTCTCCCTCCCCAATCACCAGATCACCAGCCTCTCCTCCAGACGCCATGGATTCGGCCACCGAGCTGCTCCTTCTTTCCCTAATCCCAGCTGTTGTGGTAAATGCTTACATTTTAGGGGCGAAGGGGTGGGGATGATTATGGCAAATGTCAATTTGCCTTTCAGAAGACATTCTTTTGCGGCTCAATTTGAACACCACTGGCAAATGTCAGAAGTAGCTGTATAATGAGGCCCTGTTAGAGACACTAATTGGATGGATATTCTTTTTCCTTCCTTTTTTTTTTTATTGTGGTGTTTTTCTCCTTTTCCTGGGGACTCTGTTTTCACAGTGACTCTCATTAAATCTGAGGAGATAATCCCCTTTACACTACAAGCTCGCTGCTCCTTGTTCTGGGAGAGGAGCTGGAATGCGCAGTTGCTGCTGGAGACTTTCAAGAGGTTGTTTTGTATTCACCCCATGGTTAAAAGAAGAGGGGAGAAGGCAAGAAATATGTGACACTCCAGCCTCTGCGGCAGGATAGATCAGGTTCTCAATCCTCTGCTAACAGTCAGTCTGGCGAAAGGGATGTGTGGGCATCAGCGAAGATAAAGATCGCTCCTGGAAAGGGCAGGAGCTGCCTGTGGTCCACAGGTCCCCTGCCTTTAGAAGTAGAAGCCCCACATCTGCTCTGAGAGGACGGGAGGTCTGACTCTCTGGCTGGCACACAGGGAAGAGGGGATGGGGTGTGGGCAGGAAGAAGAGAGGGCTCTGTTGGTCCTCACTTCCTTCCAGAAGATCTTCCCCTAGGAAGATCTAGGGCTGCTATAACAAAATGTCAGACTGGGCAGCTTAAACACCATTTATTTCCTAGCAGTTCTGGAAGCCGGAAGTCTCAGATCAAGATGGCAGTACAGTCCTTCCGAGGCCTCTCTCCTTGGCTTGCAGATGGCTGTCTTCTTCTTGTGTCCTCACATGGTCTCCCAAGTGAGTATCTATGTCCTGATCGCCCCTTCTTTTAAGGACGTGGATTGGGGTCTGCCCCTAGAACCCCATTTTACTGTGATTACCTCTCTGAAGACCCTTTCTCCACATACAGTTGCATTCTGAGGTGCTGGGGCTTAGGACTTCAACATAAGAACTTTGGTAGGCCCCAGAGACTCACCTGCTCCTGACCAGCCCTCTTTTCTGGGCCACTTTTGTCCCCATGCTGTGTTTGTGGAGGGGAGCAACCAGCATTTTATTCTGGGAGCATGTCTCAGAAGCAAACCAGGACAGCGTCTGGGATCTCATTTTTACTAGATGTCAGTTGCCATCATGATGGAATGCTAACAAAATTTGATGTTAAAAATAGAGCAAAGTATCATGTTCCAATAAAATAATAAAAGTTGTAGGTTAGGTCGCTCATTATACCCTCTCTTGGTTCTCTGATCCCTTCTGTTGCACTCTGTAGAGCCCTAATTAATACAGTGCATGCAACATTATTGATTTATTGTTCAGTCCTGGTGTTGGAAGCTCCATCTGGGCAAGAACCGTGATTGTCTTCTTCACCCTGTATCCTGACCACTTTACACAGGGCCTAGTACATAGCATGTGTGCTTAAAAAGAAATGGTGAGCAAATAATACATAAATAAATAAATTTAAAAAAGAAAAATAAATGGTGAGTATGGACTATTACTCAGCCATCAAAAAGAATGAAATCTTGTCATTTGCAAGGACGTGGATGGAGCTAGAGTGTACCACACTAAGTGAAATAAGTCAGACAGTGAAAGACAAATACCATATGATTTCACTCGTGGAATTTAAGAAACAAAACAGATGAGCATAGGGGAAGAAAGAAAAAAAAAGAGAGGGAGGCAAACCAGAAGAGACTCTTGACTATAGAGTACAAACTGAGGGTTGCTGGAGGGGAGATGGGGGTGAGGGGAGGGGGTAAATGAGTGATGGGTATTAAGGAGAGCGGTTGTTATGATGAGCACTAGGTGTTATATGTAAGTGATGAATCACTCAATTCTGCACCTGAAACCAATATTACCCTATCTGTTAACTAACTAGAATATAAACAAAAACTTGAAACAGAAAAATAAAGAAAATGATGAGTAAATGAGCTTATAGACATTCTTGGTCTTCCTCTATTAGAAAAATGACCACGACTCAGGTGCTTTTCTGGTAAGTCAGCTTCCAACTTCTGCATCTATCTGGAAAATTGACCCACAAGTTCTGAAGGAGGACCTTCCACTGGAGAGGGGTCCCCACCATCCTCCAGCAGCCTTGGCCCCAGAGTTAAACCCTGGTTCTTCTCTTTGTCTTCTAAGGGATGAACACAAACATGGATCTGTTTTTTTTTTTTAAGATTTTATTTATTTATTTGACAGATAGAGATCACAAGTAGGCAAAGAGGTAGGCAGAGAGAGAGGGGGAAGCAGGCTCCCTGCGGAGCAGAGAGCCCGATGGGGCCTTGATCCCAGGACCCTGAGATCATGACCTGAGCCAAAGGCAGAGGCTTTAAACCACTGAGCCACCCACGAGCCCAAACATGGATCTGTTTTAAGAAACTTTCCCAAAACTTGAAGGATTTATATTAAAGAAAATGAAACCCTAAAAGTGGTCCTGAGTTTTCACTTCCTCAAAGTGTGTCACCTCGAGGTCTCAGAGTTCCTGCCTCCAGCTCCCTCCCCTCCCCAGAGCAATCTTTTTGTTGGGCCCCAGGCCTGTCCCCAGGTTGTAAGGCCCCTTCTTCCACAGTTGAATCAATATGGTGTTATCCCCTTAGCCCCCACCTCAGTTCTGAAGCACCCTCCTTGAGCCCCCATGCCTGGCCAGGCCAGAGCTGGTGTTGAAACTGTCTTTGGAGGAGTATCTCCTGCCTTCGGTGAGATTCTCCTATTAGGTTATCGCACCTGGAGACCCACATGCTGATCATAGCATTTGCTTCTGGATTGTCAAGCACACCCCATTTCAGGACACCTACATGGGGACTTGTGTCTGCACCCTGGAAAACAGTGAACAGAGTGGCTTTTCCCAACACCAGGCAGAGTCTGCACCAAAGAATAACCACAACTTCTGCCCCAAAGCCCCTAGAAATGACTATTCCTGGTTTGGGCTTCTAGCTCTCTGAACCTCAGAGACATTGGGGTTCAGTGTCAGGGACCCTGGTTTTGCAGGTCTCTTTGTCCATAAACTAGTGTCAAGGTGATATCCTAAGATATGAAGGGACAGTGGGCTGGCCCATGAAGGCTCAGCTTATAGGGGCAAAAGGGTTGCCCAGGGAGGCGTGGCTGGCATAGAAATGGCATGGTCTCTGTCCCCTGATGCTTACCCAGGGGACTCAGATCAGGTCCCTGTGCAGAATTAAGTGGAGTAGGGAAGAAGAGAGGGCCCCAGAGTCAGTCCTAGGTGGTCATTACCCTTCTAGTCCCCTCTCTTCACTCTGCAAACACAGGACAAAATCAGGGCCCACCGTGTCAGGTCCTAGAGACAGGGCTTTCCTGGGGCAGGGGTAGCTGAGGCCTATGCCCCTCTCCTCAGAGGAGTGGAGGGGGTCTTGAAGAATCCTCTCCAGGTCTGCCTGCCCAGGAAGAGGGGCAAGGAAAGGGGCTGGGGTAAAGCTAACCATTATGACATTGGAATTACCTGAATTCTCCAGGTCATCAGCTTTCACTGTGTAGTGCTGTGTAAAGGATTGCACACAAATGTTCTCATCCAATTCTTACAGGCAGCTGTGAGTTACTAAACAGAGAAATGGGAGACTCCAGGAAACCCAGATCACACTGCTAGGTTGAGTCATGGCAAGACTTGAAATCTTGATCCCCTGATTCCAAAACCTGCCGTCTCAAGGATTCTCGATGGGTTCTCACCACTTTCACTAGTGGGTGGAGAGAGAGACGGCTCGAGAGAGGGTTCTTAAAAACTCACACCTGAGAGGTGGAGACTGATAAACAAAAACATCTTCATTGCAACAGCAGCTGCGGTCTCAATTCCCTGGGTCATTGGAAGGACCGCAGGAGTCTGGGGGCACCCATCCTGAGCACCTGCTGTGTTTTGTATCAGATGAATGAAGGTACCAGCTGCAAGTGTTCCGAGTTCCTTGTGAGCTCTTCCCATAAATGACTAGCTCTGGGGAAGGCCAGATCCATCTGCACAGGGACATCCTTTCCCACTGCCCATTCTAGTTTATAACCTGGTTCGTAGGGACAGGGTCCCAGGTTCTCCCACCATGACCGCAGGCAACCCTGTCCCCATCCTTTCAGGCTTGGTGCACCTCCTAAAGAGGGTGGAAAACAGACCCCACCCTGGCTTGCTGCTGTGTGGCCACCTGGAGGGGGGTGTCCTATTTTTACGAGACGTTAAGGTTTTGTCCTGTTGTTGTCACTTTACAATCCCTGTCTTTGCTGTCCCTACTCCACCGCAACCACAAGACCAAGTCACCTCAAACTAAACACAATCAGTGGGGTCCCACAGCAACTGCATTCCAGGGGAAGCCAAAGCCCCAGGCAGCAAGCGTGTGCATGGACACACCGAGGGTAGAAGCTGGGAGCCGGGTGACGACCCCTAGCTGCACCGACCCCACCCCAGGACTGGGCAGAGCAAAGTCATTCCTGGGCCTTCTGCCAGGCATAGAGGCAGTGGAGAGCTGGCCTGAAGGGCATTGAGGAAAGGGACAAAGGAAATGCCAGCAGCTGTCTGAGTTGACAGTTGACACCAAAAACCAGATGGCACCCCCCACACCCATGCTGTGACACCACAGAAGTCCTCAGGATTTGGGTACAGTCACAGGGAGGTGAGGACATTCTGAACTGAGTCAGAGTTTCTCTCTGCCTTGTGGAGTGATGGCTCAAAACAGAAATAAACCTGAGTTACAGATGGATAGGCAAGTCTCATTACTTGAAACACTGAACGAGAGACCCAAGGTCTAAAGGCCCTTTATTCAGGAAGCAGAACTCTAGCCTTTTTTACAGACTGGCTGTCTGAGAAGGAAGGAGGGGCTGGTTCTGAATTAGGGGAGGGGGATACAGACTTGTATGGGTAGAGGCAGAGTAGGGATGGGGAGGGAGCGCCTGGTGGTGGTGGTGGGGACAGTTTCATATTTTTGTACCAGGGCAGGGGGTGAGGAGACACAGGCGAATGTCTCAGCATAATGTAAATTATCCAGGACATGGCCACCATAACGATTTTCTTGTAGAATCAAGAGAAAGCTCCGAGCCTGGTCAGTCAGGCCCCCTCCCTGGGCCTACAGCTCTGCTCTGCACCTCCTAGTTCACACAGCTTCTTTGCTTTTTACATCCGTGCCCTTGGAACTTGCCTACACTGGCACTTGCTGTGCCAGCCACTGACAAATATCTTCTCAGTGAATGCTCTGATGGGTGTGCTCTGTGATAAGGGAGTCTGAAATAAATTGTGCTAAGCCTCATACTCGGTGTCAAAACGAGGAAAGAGAAGGAACCAGAAAGAAAGAAAGGAAGGAAGAAAGAAAAAGAGAAAGGAAGAAAGAAAAAGGAAGGAAGGAAGGAAGGAAGGAAGGAAGGAAGGAAGGAAGGCCACGATTTTCCAGCAAAGGAAATCCACATTTTATTCTTTCAGAGTACATTCTTTTAGAATGGATACCGGAAAGCTATAACTATCTTTTAATTTCTTTGTACCTTTTACTTCCATCTTGAAAATGCCAGAAGACATAGAACAGGTGCAGCGGCTTCCATGACCTCCTTCCTATCAAGTAATGAGCAAGGCAGGATCACCTTGCACATGCTGTGTGGCTTGTCACAAAGGGAAGGTTGCTCCTGACCAAAGTGTTCTACTAACACTCTCTCTTGGAAATGATTCAGGCGGGAACTCCCTTGAACTCCACCTTCAGTGATGTCTAGGATGGTGTAGTGTGCTTAATGTGTGCAATTATGAAAATGGCTCTTGTTAACAGTAAGCCGTGTTAACAGAAAGCCTGGCTGCTTTCCACAATAATTCTGTTTCCTTGCAAGAAGCCAGGGGATGTGTCCATGGGTGGTCTGTCAGGACCCTCACAGCTAGAAGGTGAAAAATGGGCTGAAAAGAGTAGATTTCCAGCAATGGTGCTTAGAGCCTTTACAGTCCTTAGAGTCTTCAGTTTGTTCTTCAAAGGAGAAGGAAGCCATGAAGCCCCTCCCCCGCCTCTTTTCAAATGGAGGGGTTCTGTTAGCTGATTTAATTTGGAGGGTAAAGATCTTTGTTGCTGAACTAGGTTTGAAAGCCATGTGGCTAGGACAGCTGTGAAAGGACCATAAAGCACAAAGCCTTCTCTCCACAGGGAAAGGTGGAGTGTGGGGTTTTCGGTTAACTTCGGCCTTGATCAGAAGTGTCCTGGTCGGAGTCTCATGATAGTGTTGAGGAAGCCAGTCCCATGGGTGGAGAATGATGTCATGGAAGTGATGTGGAGTCTTCTGCTAGTACTGCTTTGACTCGGGGTCATGACTAGATAGAGTAGCCCTGGTTTGAGTTAACTAGTACTTTAAGCAGCCTGGGCCTTCCCATTGAAATACACAGCAGCTTGGGTGGGGGTGTTCACAGGGACATGTTTGATCCCAGCATAGGCTTTGGGGGCAGGAATACCGGTGTTCTTGGTCAGTCATTCACTGACTCTGTGACCGTGGCAACTAACTCTTTGAACTTCAGCCTCTTCATCTGAAAAGTGGGGAGGACAGAGCCTATGTTAATGAAGTTATTGTAAAATGCAATCAGATCATTCACATGTAATGTACAGCATGTTCTCTGGCACAAATCAGAGTCTCACTGAACCATCATTATCATCATCATCATCATCATCTTGGGAGTGGATGGCCGGTTGTTCATTGTCTGAGTGGTGCAGGGGCTGCAGTGAGCCCTTGGGGATGTGAAAAATGATACATGGGAGCACAATTATTCAAGGATGAACTTCAAATTCTGTCTTGCTACTTCCAGAAGGGTAAGGTTTTGCCCACTGGTCCCTTGATGATAAGTGGCCCTTGGAGATTTTCTGGAGAGGCATGAATAAGATGACTCCATTAGGCATTTTTTTTAAATTGTGGTAAATTTGGTATACAAGGTTATATAAATTTCAGGTAGATGACATTATAATTCAACATCAGTATGCCACAGAGCAATCACTCTTAAAAGTCTAGTTACTGTCCATCCCATAGTATTGGCACTCTCCACGTGTTTCACTTGCCTCCTCCCCTCTCCACCCCTCCCCCTTGCTGGTAACCACCAATCTGTCCTCTGTATCTATGAGTTTGTTTTTATTTTGTTTTGTTTTTTTAGATTTCACATATGTGTGAAATCGTATGATATTTGTATTTCTCTGTCTGACTTACTTCATTTAACATAATACCCTCTAGGTCCATCCAGGTTTATATTTATGTATTTTGGATATTAATCCCTTTTCAGATATATGATTTGCAAAAGTGTTCTCCCATTCAGTAGACTGCCTTTCATTTTGATGATGGTTTTTTTTTCCCAACTACACAGAAGCTTTTTAGTTTGGTAGAGTCCCATTTGTTTATTTTTGCTTTTGTTTCCTTTCTGTTTGGAGTCATAGCTACAAAAATACCACCAATACCAATGTTGAGGAGATTACTACCTATATTTTATGGTTTCAAGTCTTACATTTAAGTCTTTAATACACTTTTGATTCCATTTTTGTGTATGGAATACACACTCATATGCTATGAGATAGTGACCTAGTTTCATTCTTTTGCATATCGGTGTCCAGTTTTCCAAACACCATTTATTGAAGAGACTGTTCTTTCTTTTTTTTTTTTTTTTTTTAAAGAATTTTTTTTTTTTACGATTTTATTTATTTATTTGACACAGAGAGAGATTACAAGTAGGCAGAGAGGCAGGCAGAGAGACAGGGAGAGGAGGAAGCAGGCTCCCCGCTGAGCAGAGAGCCCGATGCGGGCCTCGATCCCAGGACGCTGAGATCATGACCTGAGCCGAAAGCAGAGGCTTTAACCCACTGAGCCACCCAGGCGCCCGAAGAGACTGTTCTTTCTCCATTGTATATTCTTGGGTCCTTGTTGTAAATTAACTGTCCATTTACATGTGGGTTTAATTTTGGGTTCTCAATTTTGTTCTATTGTTCTATGTGTCTGTTTTGATTATTATAGCATTGTAATATCATTTGAATCAGGGACCATGATACCTCCAACTCTGTTCCTCCTTCTTAAGATTGCCTTAGCTATTTGGGGTCTTTTACGGTTCCATGCAAATTTTAGAATTATTTGTTTTAGTTCTATGAAAAATGCCATTGGAATTTTGATAGAAATTACGTTGAAACTGTATATTTCTTCCAACTCATGAGTATGAAATATATTTCTGTTTACTTGTGTCCTCTTCAATTTCTTTCTCAGTATTTTTCAGTTTTCAATGTAGATATCTTTCACCCTTTTTTGTTAGATTTATTCCTAGGTATTTTATTCATTTTGATGCAACTATAAATGGGATTATTTTTGTAATTTCTCTTTACAATACTTTATTATTAATGTACAGAAACTCAACATATTTCTCTGTGTTGACTTGGTATTCTGCTACTTTACTGAATTCATTTATTAGTTCTAACAGTTGTTTTGATGGAGTCTTTGGGTTTTCTATATATATATAGTATGTCATTGGCAAATAGTGAGTTTTACTTCTTCCTTTCTGATTTGGATGGTTTTTATTTCTTTGTCTTGCCTAATTGCTATGGCTAGGACTTCCAATACTATGTTGAATGACAGTGGCAAGAGTGGACATTCTTCTCTTGTCCTGATCTTTATATAATATAAAGATCCCACACAACTCAACAACAACAACAATAATAACAAAACGATTAAAAACTGGGCAGAGGAACTGAATAAACATTTTTTCCAAAGAAGACATGGCCAACAGGCTCATGAAAAGATGTTTAGCATCATTAATTATTACAGAAATACATGTCAAAATCACAATGAGATATTACCTTACACTGATTAGAATGGCCACTACCAACAACAGAAGACAGAACAAGTGTTGGAGAGGATGTGGAGAAAAGGAAACATTCATACCGTGTTTGTGGGAATGTAAATTAGTACAGACACTATGAAAAACAGTACGGAGATTCCTCAAAAAATTAAGACTAAAAGTACAATATGATCCAACTATTTCATTTCTGGGTATTTATCCAAAGAATACAAAAATATCTGTTCCAAAAATATGTAGGCACCATTACTGATGGCAGCATTATTTACAATTGCCAAGAAATGGTAACAATCTAAATCCACTCATCAGTGATGAATGGATAAAGAAGATGTGGCATATATACAATGGAATACTAATCAGCCATTAAAAAAAGAATGAAATCTTGCCATTTTTGACAACATGGATGGACCTAGAGGGTATTATGTTAAGTGAAATAAGTCAGACAGAAAGACAAATATCATATGATTTCACCTGGCCTGGCTATAATGTGCAGTTGTGCTGTGGTTGCAGGACAGGCAGGGCTAGTGGCTGGCCCATCTGTGACCTGCTGTTGTGCTGCAGAGGTGGACACTGTTCTCAGCTGGGTAAGCCCACCAGCTCTAGCATGTTAGAGAGATAGTTTCAAAATGGTGCCTGCCATTACCAACATTAGCAAAATGGAATGAGGTTGCAAATATGGTGTCCACCAATGTCTCTGTCCCCAGAGGAAGTCTGAATATTTTCCTGCCTCTTTGGCAGGTGATTTAAGGTTAATAAGTGGTTCTTTTTCACATACAGTATAGGCACTTTTCAAATTGATGCTTCGTGCTGAGTCCTAGGGACTCCTAGATTCCTTGAGAGAGTCTGTGCATGAACCCTTTAAGACTGGTTTCTCTGTTCCCTACAGTTCTGTGGTTTTCTTGGACATAATCCACAGTGTTTTTCAAAGCCTGGCATTTAGGGGGCCTATTTCTCTGGTGAAGGATATAAAGGTTGAGTTGCCTGATGTGGAGCATAAACCCCTCCTCCTCAGGATGAAGTTCTGTATTTTTGAGATCCCTCCCAATTATGATGTGCCATGTCTGGGATGTGGTTTTTTAATTTTTTTTTTTTTTGGTGTGATGGTGTCTTTATCTCTCCTACCTGTCCTGATAATGTCCTTTTTGTCCTTTGTTGTGGATGCTCTATTCATTCAGTTTTCTGGTCCCTTTCAGAGGAAATTATTCCATATGTAGTTGTACATTAATTGTATCCATGGGAAAAAGTGAGTTCAGGATCTTCCTACACTGCTGTCTTGAACTCAACTCCCCATTAGGCAGCTTTTAAAAGAGCATCTTTTGAATCCTCTCTTCCAACCTGGTCTTGGGGAGTTGAAACAGGATCAGCTGTACCCAGTGTTGTGAACTTCATCAAATCTGGCCTGTTATAGAAGCCAAAATGCTTAGTGGATTTCCTGGGGGGGAAAGAGCACAAAATAACAGAGAGTGGCTTGAGAGAAGAAAAAAAGGCATTTATTCTTTCAAGGAGAATGTTGAACATTCAGTCCAAACACCCCCGTAACTAATTCATTACTTTACACCAAGCAGACATCTTTTAAATTAGGCGGAATACAAATGAGTCTTGTTTTGTGCCATTAATTTCAATGGCTTTACACAATATTTGAATCACTGGTTTTTCTTCTCTTTTGGAGGCAGACCAAATCAGGCTGAATCCACTCACATTAAAAGCCATTCATGGGACCCAGCCAGCCCCATCTTGCAGATGGAATGCCATATGTTTTGGCTTGCCCCCCCATATGGAACAGTAATATGCAATCCAAGAATAGAATGCACTATTTCTCTATATCTGCATTGCCGGTCACCTCTAACCCATAAGGACTTTCTATTCTGGACAGAGGTAGACAAGTTCATCTGGAAAAGATTCAGATAGATGCTGAGAGTCTGAAGAGATGGTTTTTGTTTTCTTTGGCCCTTTCCAGACTCAAGACCTCAAATAAAATCAGTTCAAAGAATTTAGTGCATCCGTAATATGGCACTTGGAAGTATTCCATTTTTACTTTTCCAGGAATATGTTAGACCTTTTAACTTGAAAGCATAACATTTGACTTCTTGTTAAGGTTTGGAGGCTCTGTAAATAATGAGTTAAATTGTTCTGGTCCTTTCAAACATATTTGAACTTAACTTGATGGTTCTTGGGGGGCTCTCAAAATGCAAAAGCAGAAGTACAGAGGCAGGAAAATATGGCATCTGAATCATATGTATGATTCGAATAAACTTTGAGTGTTTGGGAAGACTTGACAGGAGGAACAGAGAAAAGGTAGTAAGGGGGGACTGGCTCATTTTCCTGTTTACATAGGTTGAGGTGGTTGAAAGAACATTGAATAGAGAGTCTGGTCTTCTCTCTGCTGTTGACTAACTGTGACTTTGAGCAAGTGCTAGGATTATGTTCTTCACCTACAAAATAAGAGGATTAGGGAAGCTTGGGTGGCTCAGTCAGTTAAGCGTCTGCTTTCAGCTCAGGTCATGATCCCAGGATCCTGGGATGGAGCCCCACGTCGGGCTTCCTGCTCAACAGGGAGTCTGCTTCTCCCTCTCCCTCTGTTCCTCCTTCTCCCTCTGCTCCTCCCCCTGCTCATGCTTTCTCTCTCTCTCTCTCTCAAATAAATAAAAATATAATAAAAAAATAAAATAAGGGAACTAGGTAGAATTGGCAATGACAAGTAGATTTCATCTCTCATGCTCTTGCACTGTTGGGTATTGGCTGAGGCTGGGCTTAGTGTATATAGTAGTGAGACCAATCAGATGTTTGCTGTCAGCCTGGGATCTGAGAATGATCATGGTCACCATTTATTTGGTTCAGAATTGAATGTCTCTAAGGTCCTTTCCAGCAATAATATTTTGTAGCTATGTAACTATGATTCAGTTTGTTCAACAATTAACATTAAGAAGACTAGGCACCAATTATCATATGATCTCTCTGATATGAGGAACTTGAGGGGTGGGGGGTTGTGGGGGGTAGGGAGGGAAAAATAATGAAACAAGATGGGATCAGGAAGGAGACAAACCATAAGAGACTCTTAATCTCACAAAACAAACTGAGGGTTACTGGGGGGTGGGAGGGTAGGGATAGGGTGGATGGGTTATGGACATTGGGGAGGGTTTGTGCTATGGTGAATGCTATGAAAGGTGTAAGCGTGATGATTCACAGACCTGTACCCCTGGGGCAAATAAAAAAAAAGAAGACTAGGCACCGTTTGGAAACCTCTCAGTGACTGAAGAAGTGTGCTTGAGCTTCAAACCATTCTCTAACATGAGGAGTGACTACATACTAACCCCTATGTCCATCCACCCATTGTTGTGAAGCTTTACTCCTGAGCTAGGGAATAGTTCTAACAATAGTCTATTTGATGTCATGGAAACACAGATGCAGCTAATCTAGAATTCTGATTTTAATGAGATCATAAACCAAAAGCAAGGGGCAAATAATGGAATTTCATCATTTTTCAGATCACCAAGGTGTGGCCCACATCTTCTTGCAGCTCTTTAGGTTTCAGTCAGCCATAATCATGGCCCTTGAGTTACCAAATATCTATTTTCTGGGTCATTAGAGATTGAGCTTTGAGAGATCTAGGCCCCTAAGATTGCTTGACACTATAGGATGGATTTTCAGGCAAGCTGCCTAAACCATTTCTTGTGTCAGTGTATTAAAATGCAACTTTCCACCCCTCTCTCTATCTCACTTTTTAAAAAAGATTTATTTATTTGTCTGAGAGAGACAGTGTAAGTGGAGGAAGAGAGAGTCCCCAAGTGGGGATCCATTTCTCAATCCTGAGATTATGACTTGAGCTGAAACCAAGAGTTGGATATTCAACCCACTGAGCCACCCAGGTGCCCCTGCCTCTCTTTTAGCTGAGATGCCACAGGCCAAGAACAAAATAAGATCAGCCACGCACTCTTTTGTTCCAAAGCTGGGAGCTACACATCTGTGCAGGATTTGCAAAGGGGGTGACCTAAAACCAGGTCCTGATCCTTAGCCCATCACCCATCTCAAGGGTATAGAATTGTTGAAAATGGCAATTGAAAAGAGACGATATTTTGGGGGAGAGTTGTTGGTGTGTGATGTGACCTGCCCCATACTCCAATCCACCCACAGTAGGAGAGAGGAAGCAGAAGTGAGATCAGCTTCTGGAGGACCACCTGGAAAGCTGTTCTTCCCTAGAACTGGGGGACAGTGGACTGTGGCCTGATAGGCATTGGAGCTACAGATTATGGAATAAAGATTAAGTTAGAGATTGAGGCATCAGAGCTGGGAGGATAGGGGCAGCTGGGAGGCAATGTTATGGGTTTTCCATGAGTCCAAGGGATGTAAAGAGGAGATTTGGTCTAGAGACTTAGCCCAGGAGGTACCATGGGAAGGATGATGGACCAGATGTCTGGTGATCCTTGAGTCCTTCTATATTAGCACTGGAAACCAAAACAGCATTTGAAAACTTGTACGTAGACCTGTACCCCTGGGGCAAATAAAAAAAAAAATAAAACGTGTGTGTGTGTGTGTGTGTGTGTGTGACCTTGTGTTAGTCATGAGAGAATATGCTTATGCTTTTTTTTTTTAAAGTTGAAGATCTAATTAGCTTTATTAAGCAATTTATGAATTGGGCGGTATCCCATTTAGCAAATAGAGGGGAGTTCCTTTAGACTTATATTTGGAAACAAATAATCTCCAGTTCTCAGGGACTGAACACAGCATATTCAGTGAAGATTGCTTTAGAACTCTGCTCCACACTCAGGGACCTGGGTTGATGGAGGTTCCATCATTCTCTAGTGGCTTCATCTGGGTCATGTTGTTTCTCTGGGCACCCTAGTAAAGGAATAGGTAGCCAGATGGTTGTGTGTGTGTGCTGGTTCTTGTAGGTCTTATTCCAAGAGTAGTGTGCCACTTCTGCCTATAGTCAATTGGCCAGATCTAGTTAGAGTTAGGTTCTGCCTCACTGCAAGTGGGTTGGAAAATGTGGGAGAGCAGATGGAATGCATGCTGACCATCTCTGCTTTTGCCACAGTTTTTTGGCTATGGGCTCCAGTGTACAGTGATCTGGCTTGAGCTGGTCAGATTTCCAAAGGTGTCCTTCTAATCTTTTACCTATAGAGTGAGTCCTTGTAGCCAATGCTCTGGAAGGAGAAAGAAGGCTAAAATGGGGTGTGTGTATCAGGGGGAACTTCAGCATAGAATATGCTTAGAGTCACTCAGTCCCTCTGTCCTGAACCTGTGCCTGGTATCCACAGTTCTTTGGATTTATTCTCTCCAGTGTTAGGTATGTGATGAGCCATCACCCAATTTCCATGGAGGGGAGATGAAATCAGAGGGTTTAATCACTTCTTTAATGTCTCTTAATCAGTTTTCGTGTTTTTAGCCACGTCTTCATCCCCACATTCACAGGCACCTGGTACCACCTCTCCTGCTGCCAGCTGACAACATAGTTAAGTCAGTTCCCATTCATGCATCTGCTTTACATCTTCCAAAATTTCTCTTGTTTTTTCTTCCATTATTTATGTGCCAGAAGATTTGTATCCTTTTTAAAAAATCATTTTAATAGGGTTTATAAAGTAAGTTAAAGTAAATGTATGCTTTCAATCCCCATCTTTATTTATGCAGAAGACCTGTTCTCACAATTTTTATAAAACTCATTTTCTTAATAAATGATAATGCCTACAATCTTATATACATCTTATCATTTCAAGTTGATATCATTGGAACTTGGGCAGCTCTGTCCTACTCTCATCCAGGAAGCAAAAAAGGGCCCTTTCCTCACCCTGTTTTCTTTCTTTTCAGTACGGGTGATAAGTAGGTACCTTAGCTTTGGAGCATTTTTGTAGATGACAGACCATAGTGAATTCAAAGAAGCTTAGTAGTGTAGGTCTGAATGTGGAGAAGGAGTCTTCTGTTTTACCACCTGGAACACAAATTCATCCACCACATATGTCCTCAAGCCCTGAAACTGTTGTGATGTGACTCTGGTACCATAAACCTTCAGGGTGTGAAGAGTAGCATATTGTGGCTTTATCATGGACTTTTTCAACATAGAAGAGGCCCACCATCTCTTAATGTTTAAAGAGTTTATTTGATGGTTTATTGAAAGCCTGATGAGAGCCCACTTTGTTCTCTTTATAGGGAGCTGTAAAAGACCTTATTTCCAGAAACACATTGTAATTTATGTTTGTTTGTTTGTTTTTTTCCCCTCGGAGAATATGGCAGAATGAAAGGAGATTTCAAGGAGATGTCTGTGGAACACAGGCGTACTATATAGAAGGTACAGCCTGGAATAGGCTCTCACAGGCCTTATTTTGTCTCCAGGAGAAATGGATGATTGTTTGTACTTCCCAAAGGGAGGACAAACATCTGCCTTGTGCTTGGGATTTGGCCTCTCAACCCTGGTATAGTGTTTAGAAGATGGTTGGGATTCTGTTAACCAACTCTGCTTTTAAACCGACTCTGGGTACATATGAGTCATCTTGGGCTCAGCCCCTATATTCAGATTTACATGTGAACATTTGACATTATCTGGTCCCCTGGTACATAGCTCAGGCCCTTCTGAGTTAAGCTCTGGTGGCAGCTGCTCTGTGTTAAGCACAGGAAACATGGCCTAGAATTATGAGCTCTCTAGGCCAGCTTCCCGTCTCTGCCACAGACAGAAGGAAAAGTTTGGTTTGAATCTAGTCTATGGCTTAGTGTTTTCCTGGGAATCTTTACTGTAACTGTAATGGAAGTCCCATTGTTTTAAAAATTCTCTTTCATGACTGGCAAGGACAATGCCTGAGTCAAAAGCAGGCAAGACTCCTCTTTGTCTCCCAGCTCTTGAGAACAGCTAGACTCCCACATTGTGCATGCTGTTTTTTAAATTAATTAATTAATTTTTAAGTAGACTCCACACCCAATGTGGAGCCAAATGCGGGGCTTGAACTCACGACCCTGAGATCAAGACCTGAGCTGAGACCAAGAGTTGGATGCTTAACTGACTGAGCCACCCAGGCGCCCCATGCATGCTGTTTTTAAATACGCTGAGTTCAAAGTCATCATCTGTTGCAGACAGAAGTGTAGCTCATGTCTCCCTTCGGGAATGAAAGCAGGGATGAGCCCTGTTGGCACCTGTGTTGTTGGGTGTGAGATCATAAGCACCAGCTAAATGCCACCACTTAGCCATGTGTCTTTACATATTCATCTCACCTCGCTCCCTCTCGTGTCTTTTCACCAGTCTTAATGATTGTCACTTCAGCTTATTATCTTAAATATTTTGGAAAACGTGCCACATTGTAGAATGGGCTTCTCTTCCATCCCCTAGCCCCACCTCCCGATATGATTTGGGGTAGATCATCTTGTTAGTTTCCCCTTTCTTTGTAACCAAGGAAGCAAACTGTGAGATGCCCCACTATTTACCATGCCCCGGTTATTCCTGCCACCTGCCTTTTCCTCTTGTAGGTGGGGGTGCTGAGATTTAGGACCTTGTCACATATCCTTCCTGCTCACTGGCAGGGTAAGAGTAATGCCCTCACTTGGGATAGGACACCATGTCTCCTTGAGATTCTGGTGAGCTTGGTGGGATCCTGACTGATGATGTCATTAGGTGCTGCGGCTGCTTCTCATATCCAGGTCTTTTTTTTCTTCAGGGATGAAGAAAAAGTGCAAGATCCTGCTCACCCAGCTCAGCGATCTATGGAGCTGCTGCTACTTTCATCCTTAGCTCCTCTCTTCTATCCACTTGACTTCCACTGGTGAGCAGCAAGAGGCTTCTCTCTTCCCTGAGAAAGATCAGGAGAGAGCAAATCTGGGCCTCAATGGACTGCCATAGTTGCCACTCCTGGGAAGCGGTGACATTTCCTTGAGGACTGGGCCAGTGACCGGCGTTAGAGTAAGACGAGCTGCAGACAGACTAAAGACACTGTGAATAGAAGTGGGACACTGAGGTCTCACTGGCCACACCTTGGAAGAAGGTGAAGTGGGAATAGAATGAGGGCATGAGGGGGACTCAGAAACAAGCTGCCCTTGCAGGTCTTGGGGCATTTTGGGTGGGTACCTGCCTGTCCTTTCGGCCCTGGCATGGCAGACCTAGTTCATTGCCGGCTCCCAGTGTGTCTCCCATGCCAGGGTCTCATGCACCCAAGTAACCTCACTTGGGGTGGCATTTTGAACTAGAGGGGAGGCTGGACAGGTGGCAGCAGGGCTTATTCCCTTGGTGGCTTTTGTAACTTGGTGGGATCGGCGGCAATGTGGCAGTCAGCTGCCTGAAACTTCCCCTGTCCCTCGCTACTGCTGAGGAGGGTGGAGCCAACCCAGAGGGGACAGTGAAGAGAGTCAACATTCAACTATCAAAATCCTACTCATTCCTCAAGTCTCAGCTCCTTATCATCTCCTCTGTGAAGTCCGCTCTGAATCTCCCCAGGGATTTGGGCTGGTGTTTCTCTTTTATTTCATTCTGCCACTGGTTGTGCGTAATTGTTCCTCCCATCAGACCTGAGCTTCCAGGGTCAGGGACTGTGTCTCCCGCAGTGCCTGGAGCAGAGCTAGGTCATTGCCGGCTCTCCGTGTGTCTGATATTGAATGAGCAGCTGGAAACAGTCATGCTTAGGCACCTCTCTTTGTCCTGTTCCTGTTGGTGAGCCCACTGGTGGGGGCTGTGTGCTGTGTAGGAGGGCTACACCCCACAGCCCTTGAGCTGGAGGGTCACCAAGCATTGAGGGTATGGGGAAGAAGGGGCCAGAGTGTCCCAGCCCTTCCTCCCCTTGTGGTCCCTGTGTCTGTAGGGGAAAGGAGAGTCATCTTCATCTTCACAGGTGCACTGACTCAGTCCCTAGGGCATGTTTCAAAGTTCTACTGCTCCTCCGGCATAAAGGCACCAAAGGGAGAACCGACTAGCAGCAGAGGAAGGAGCTGACCTGAGTGGGCCAGAGAATTAGCAGCAAGGGAAACAGTCCCCTAAGGTAAGAATTCAAATGTCTCCTCCTCTGTGAGCCACCCGTCCTGAGGTCCTTCTCCCTGGTGTGCCCTCCTGGGAACAGAGTTCCTCACTCTTTTTTCTCTGCTCTCCCTGGACATTCTGCTCCTTCCCCCTACATCTGCCCTTACAGTGCTGTGCTCTGTGTCTGCCCACCCTCTGCCATTCCCACCACCGACTGTGAGCCCTTCAGGAGCGAGGACAGGCTGCTCATGTGCCGTGACACCCAGACAGAACTCCCCAGTGCTTGTTTGTTTGTTTCTTTTTTTCAAAAGTTTTTATTTATTTAATTGAGAGAGAGAGAGAGCACATGAAAGAGAGGGAAAAGCAGGCTCCCCGCTGAGCAGGGAGCTTGATGTGGGGCTGGATCCTGGGACCCTGAGATTATGACCTGAGCCAAAGGCAGATGCTTAACCAGCTGAGCCACCCAGGTGCCCACCCCACAGTGTTACTTAAGTGGGTGAAGAATGAATAAGGGGGGGGCATGCATGCATGAATGAATGAGGTCAAACTGCTGCATGGATTAGGCAGGGAGAGATTCCTAGAAGGAATTCTCCCTCTGAGTTAGATCCCAGCTCTGCCATACTGGCCATCTGACAAGTAATGGGCCTTGACTTCCTTATACATAAAGTGGGGATAATACTATTGACCCCAGAGAGCAAAGTGCCCATGTAGTGGCAGGCAAACGATAGACACTCAACAAATGGCAGGTCCCAAGACTACTTGAGTCAGGGTCTTGTTGCAGGGACACCAAGGCACTTAGGAAAAGGCCTCTTCCAGCGTGCGGTGGGGAGGGAATTTAGTGCCGACTGGCCCTCAAAACTCCTAGTTATCTGCTGCTCTACTATGATCCTAGCTGTAACTTTCAGGGAGAGGAAGGCAGAGGAATGTACCTCTTTTTTTCAGGAAGGAAAACAAGGCTGGGGAGCCCATCTGCTGAGTAGCTGGAGAGAAGCAGTTTCAGGAAACTGGGAAGCATTCATTCTCTCAATAGATATTCATTCATTATTAGGCACCTACTGCATTCCAGGCCCCACCACTCACTTCTGCAACAGGTATGGAGCCAGGATGAGCCATAAGCATCACGGACTAGTCTTTGCCCACTTGGCCTGAGCCATGCGGAGAAGGCAGCGAGTTGCCACGCATGGCTGGCCTTCCAGGAGCAAAGGATTCGAGGTACCTGGTCAGGCTTAATCACAGGAGCACCTAAGCAGGCAAATTCTCAGTTTGCAGATGGGGAAACAGGGATGGGAGGTCAAGTGGCTGGACCCATGTTGCTCAGATAGGATGCGGTGGAGGAAAAGTTGGGGCGTGGGTCATCTGGGGTCCCTTGGTTTCCTCAGTGCCCTCAAGGAGGCCTGGAGGTCCCTTCTCTGCTGTAACCCAGCCTCGTGCGCAGATGGAGTTTTGAGGCAGGCTGTTGGAGCAAGGGACTTGACTGGGACAACTGGTGACATCCGGCAGAGTTCATAGGAAAGCTCCATGACCTTGCCCACACTCTCTCTATTCTGTTCCTGCTCTTTACTCATTCACTTCTGTCCTCTGCTCGCTTTTACTTCTCCTTTCCAGGCTGGCCTCTGCCAGGGGGCGCTTCCACGTTTTTGTAGCAGCCTGTGGCTTGGCTGTCCCCCATCTCATCCCCAGACACTGGGCCAAGTGGCCCGGCATGTGCAGAGGGTTATGTCCAGTCCGAACTTCCTCGCCAAGTTCAAAAGGCAGCAGCTGCAGCCTTTTGACAGCTGAGCCTGTCGCCGGCCCTGCACAAATGAGCATTTCCACTCTGTGGGCCTGGTGGCGGTGGCTGGGAGTGAGAAGGGGCCGGGGGCTGGGACTGGTGTGGGCACGGCCCCCGTGGGAAGTGGCCGCATCACTCGGTGACAAGGCAAATGCAGTCCCCAGGGCACTGACCTACGCCGGGCAAGGTGAGGTGGAGGGGCTTCCTGCACCACTTTGGAAACTGTGGGCTTAAGTTCAAATCCCAGCTTGACCACTGCCCAGCTTTTTGACCTTGGGCAAATGAATAAATCCTTTGAGACTTAGTTTCCTCATCTGCAAAGTGGGGATGATTGTAAAGTCCACCTGCAAGGGACCTCCGTGAGGACGGAATGAGTTCACCCACGTAAAGCACTCTGTGAGTGTTCAGTGAGTGTGCCTGCCTTTTCAGGTCCTCTGCCACTCCCTTTGTCCCTGGCCCAGCTCCCACCCTCCACTGTGCCTCACAGATACTCTTCCAGGCAATCATTTCCCATGAGCAGTCCTGGCTGATCGCCTTAAGATGCCAGTCCTGCTTCTTATGCCTCTCAGTGCTTCCGCAATTGAATTTGCAGTCTGTACTCACATGAGCTGAACATCTGCTCTGGGTCAAGGATGTGTCCATGGAAAACAATGGGGGAAAGCCAGCCACTTCTCCGGGCCGGGCTTCCATGAACACACCAGGGAGACGAGGCTCTGGTGTCCTGCCCCCTGGTGCAGATGCTCAAACCGCCCTCTTGTCTGGAGGGCCTGGGAGCTGGGGATGATGTGCGAAATAGTTATGAACCCAGAGGGGTCCTGGCCGGTCGGAATGGATTCTGGTCATGGTGTCGGAGCACGGCACTCTTGGGGGAGGCAGGGGGCTCAGTGCAGTAGCTCTTAACCAACTGGCCAGGAAGTATTTTTAACAATTGATGTTGTGGCTTGAGTGTGTTCTGGGTCTATAGCAGCTCCGCCATGGGAAGGGCCAAGGCGAGCGGCAGCCCGTGCGGAGTCTGGGTGGAAGGAGAACCAGTCTGTCCTCCACCTGCCTCCTGTATGCAGACTTATCCCGTGACCAGATAGCAGAGCTCTGGGGGCTGGTGCTTAGTGTTGGCTTTGGCATCAAACCATCCGCTCAGGAGCTTTGGCATCTTGAGCAAATTTTGAGCCTCTGATAACCTAGGTAATATGACCCATACCATGGAGACAATAAAACTCACAGGGCTGTTTGTAAGGATAAGTGTTCTAGAAAACGCAGGGCCCAGAATGCAGGGCCTGGCAGAGCACACGGGAGCAGCCCCCGCCCCTCTTTAGGGGGTGTTCTTTTCATTAGAGAGGAGTCCTCCCCACTCTGGGGGTCAATGGGCTGCATGTGTCCCTTAAAGCACCTAGGCCCATACTTTCATTCAGGCAACAGGAGTTTATTAAGTGCCTACTGTGTGCCAGGCACAGTTCCTACCAGGCAGGGCCCAGTCCTCCCAGAGCTTATGTTTTGGAAGAGGAGGCAGGCAATGCCAGGCCTTTCCTCCTGCTGCAAGCACACGGAAAAATCCCAAATCCTGGAGGTAACTGACCCATCACCAGCATTAACAGAACCCATCAGACAAAACAGAGCCAAGCTTGAAATCAAAGAAGGAAAACTCCAGAAGCCGGAAACAAAGGAACGACCTCCAACCAGAAGCCTGTGTGAAGCTGCCGTGGAAGAAAGAGGTGTAGGGATTCTGGAGCTGGGCCTGGGTCAGCCGGTCCCAGCTCAGGCTGCACCTCAGCACCCCCTCGGAGGCTTCTAGATGACCAGGCCACGTCTCAAACCAATTGCATCAGAGTCCCTAAGGGCAGGCCCAGGTACCAGTGGGTCTGAGAGCTCCCCACTGCCGCAGTGGGGTGGGGCTGGGGTTCTAATGGTTGCTCAGACCAGGCATGAGCCAGGATCCCAAGTAGGACAGGAGTCGTGAAGTTCTCTGGGTAGGTGAAAAGGGCACTGGAAAAACTCTACCCACCAGCTTCGCTAATGGGGTAAAAGGCTGGCCGTGTACCTGGGGCTGCAGGGGACAGAGTGCCATTTGGGAGAATTCAAAGCTGGTCTGTGCTTCCTAAGAGTGCCAGGGAAGTGGTAACATTGCCAGCCCATTGCCAGAGCCCGGGGCCAACACATTAACCATAACCTACCGCCCAGGGCACAAGCTACTGCTATAAGAAACGAGTTCCCACTGAACATTCTAGAAGGGCAGGCAGACAATAAACAAGGGAGCAAACATGCCATTGTTTCTCAATCCTGGCTGTGCACGAGAAGGAGTTTTTAAAAAATACCAATGTCCCTAATCAGTTTCCAGAGATACGGATTAAACTTATCCAGAGTGTGGCCTGGGCATCAGGGTCTTTCATGAAATTCTCAGGGCTGAGAACTACAAAATAAATGAGATAATTCACGTAGTTTATATAAGCCAGCTAGCAGGATAATGTGAAAGATAATAGAGAGTAATTAGCTCAGGGGGACCAGGGACGGACTTCCCGGGAGGTGACATGCAATATGAAACTTGAAAGACGAGCAGGAGGCACTTTGCAAGGAAGCAGGGGAAGCAGCTTTCCAGGCAGAGGGAAGAGCACGAGCAAAGGCCCTGAGACTGGAATGAGGCTGGAACGTTTTAGGAGAAGCAAAATGGCCAGTGTGGCTGGAATGTTGTGAACCAAAGGAGAGGCGCTTTCAAGACCGCATAAGCCATGGAAGTTTGCAAGCTTGCAAACGTAAGCATTTTCTTCCAAGAGCAAAGGAAAGCCACTAACATGTTTAAGCAGGGCAGTGACATGGGGAGAGTCCTGCAAACTCACAGCTGTATGCGCTTGATCTGCTCTATGCCCAGAACCTCCTTCCCACCCGGCTTCTCTCTCCCCCCATTCTTTTTTTTTTTTTTTTTAAAGATTTTATTTATTTATTTGACACAGAGAGATCACAAGTAGGCAGAGAGGCAGGCAGAGAGAGAGGAGGAAGCAGGCTCCCCGCTGAGCAGGGAGCCCAATGTGGGACTCGATCTTAGGACCCTGAGATCATGACCTGAGCTGAAGGCAGAGGCTTTAACCCACTGAGCCACCCAGGCGCCCTGTCTCCCCCCATTCTTTATTTGCATTGTTCACAGTGACTCTGTGAAGGAGGTAGGTAGGTGTCCTATCCGTGTTACAGATGAGATGGCACCAACGTCGACTGGCTTCCTCCGTGCGCTGCTGCTCCTGAGTGCAGGCGTCTGGACCGTCTGGAGCCTGTCCCAGGGCCCCTGGGGGCAGATGGGTTGCTGCCGAGCACCAGCGGCCACAGTTGTCACTAGAGTGAGTTACATTCTTGCCGCCCCTGGTTGGAAGGGTGACGCACAATGCTGGTTCTCCTTGAGCAAAACAGCTCGCCCCAGAGTGGTCCCCTTTGCAACACCCAACTTCCATGAAGAGCTAATTATTCTGATTGTTAGTTGTCCCTTCACAGACTCTGACCAGCGGCTCTACTGTGACAACCTCATTTTAGGAAATGGAGGTGCTTTGAACCAAATCAAAGAGGCGTTTGGCGGAGCCAGCTCCGATGTGACTCACCTCAGTGTTTGGCACTGGGATCTTCACTGCTGGGGTCCACGCAGGCCTCTGGGCAGCTGCCCCACTGCTTGGCTGTGGGCTCTCATTTTCTACTAATTCCCCAAGGACTGGCTGCTCGCAGCTGTTGCTGGGTCAGTTGTGGAGAAACCTCTCTAATATTAGAACATGCGGTCATGGCTGGAGCGTTTGGGTCCTTCCTGACACAGCCCTTGGAACCCCCGGGAGACCCGTTTCACACCCCAGGTTCTAGGGAGCGGAGGGATGTTGTGAGGAAGACTAAGAAGGGCCACAAGGGACCTTTAGTGGTCCCACTGGGTGGTTTCACAAGGCTGTGGCTGTACACACCGGGGTGATTCTGGAAACTGGGTGATCCCGAGCTGGATGGCTCGACGCACAGTATGTGGAAACTGGCTCCACCACCTGGATCGCTAAGGAGAGATATGAAACTCCTATCCTCACCATGAAGCCCAAGGGCAACAAACACATTGCTTCCACATAGTAACCATGGAAACCCCACTACCCGCCCTCTGTTGTGGATAACCTGCCACTGGAACAGATCCCTGGTGTTTTTGCTTCCCGGAAAGATGGTGCTGAGTGCTCCCCAACCCCACCCTTCCTGCCATCCCACCACATTACCCCAGCCAGGGCTTAGGTTCCCAAGAAGAGGTCCCAAGCTCACCAGGCTCCTGGTGGATGCCAAAGGGAAGAGGCCTGGGGAGGGGAAGCAGAAGGATGGGAAGGAAGACAGGAAGGAAGGATGACATCCGGCAGTGCTGGTGAAAGACAGGCAGGCTAGGGCAGTCTGTTGGTGTCATCGGGGATGCTATTAAGGGCATTCATGAGGCAGCACGCATGTCTGGAGTCCCATCTGACTGGCGTCAACAAATGTCCCTGTTCCATTCATTCTGGAAGGGGAGCTTTAATTGGGCGTGAAGAGATTTATCAAACAGCAGCCCCTTGGAGCTGTTGGTCTCTTCGCCATCTGGACGGTTGGCTTCGTACCCTGTGACAATCGCAGTGGGAATGATTTATGAGGTCCCACAGCTCCACCCCCTGGGTCGGGTAAAACTTGAATGGCTTTTGTCCTCCCCCCAAAGGAGGGAGACTTAGCCTTTGTTGATGGGCACAGAAGCTAGGGTTCATGTTGAGGTATGTCTGACTCTCTGAAGGTGATCCCAGACCCATGGCAGCTAAGACTGTGCTTGGCATCGGTTTCCAATTTGCAGTGACCCAGCCACAGGATTACTAGAAGATGCTATGGAGTGGGGATAAGAACAGGGTGCAGATTCTGCCAGTGAGCTACAGGGCTTCATGCAGTTTTTTGGCCCCGATTTTATGACCCATCCAATAGGAATAATGATTTCTGCGTCTGACCAACTCATGTGATTTTTTGGGAGATTCTTATGACATTACAAATGGAAAACGACTTCATTAATTATATAGCCCTCCACAGGCATTAAGGATTTAATCCAACAAACATTTATTGAGCAACTGCTGTGTGCTTTGCACCACTCCTGGTGCCGTGATGGACACAGATGATAAAACACAGTCCCTGCCCATGGCGAGCTTACAATCTAAGAACGGTCATAGGACAAGTGCACAATAACTATAATACAAGGCAGAATATGGTAAGTGCCATGAGAAAGGTACAAATAAAGTGCTATGGTGGTTCAGCGGAGGGAGAGATCCCAGTGGTTGGTAGATCAGGGAGGGCTTCATGGAAGATGTGGTTCCTGAATGGGCCTTGAAGGGAACAGAAGAGAGGGTCCTGGGAGATGAGAACGGCAAGTCCAAAGGCACAGAGACAGGAAAACCAGGCACCCCTTCCAGAAATGATGATTCTCGATGGACCAGTGCAGGGTATAAAGAAGGAACGGGGCCTTATCAGGTGATCCGTAATGTCAGGGTGGAGACTCGTACCTTATTTTGTGGGCCAGGGGAACTTTTGAAGGTTTCTGAACGGCTGGAGATAAAAATCACTATGCATGTGCAGGACGGACAGGGGTGTGCAAGCATGCCCAGAGGGGAAATGGGGCTGAGGGGAGGGGGAAGAGAGCACTGCTAAAATTGTGCAAGCAAAGGAAGCAAGGGCAGAGCTGGTGGGGAGGGGTGACAAGGGAACCCATGGGGAAGAGTTGAAGATGACTTTAGGGTCTCAGACTTGGGTGGTTGAGAGGCTCACAGGGATTCTAGAAAGAAGGGGGGATCTTGGAGGAAGGGGAAGCAGAGATGATAAACTTGGTTTTGGATGTATGGAGTCTATGGTGCCCCGGAGCAGGTGGGGTGGAGACACAGTGGAAGGCACCAATGTAGGAAGTGTCCGTGCGGTGGGAAATAATGATCTGACCCACCCCGGGTCCTTTTTAGATCAAGGGAAGGGTGGCAATAAATAAATCATAAATACATAAATAAATAAATACATAAATAAGTGATGAAGAGACGTTGGGAACGGGGGAGAAACACCATGAGTACATGGCATCCGGGCACGGAGGGGACAGGTGTTCAGCAGGGGTCGCTGTGGAGCTCAGGGATGTGGGGAGCTTGGCGATGCAGCAACACGGAAGGTGCTGAATTGCAGGTCCTGGAGCATGGAGGGGCTGGTGGTGCAGGGAAGGGGAGGGAAGAGGCTGAAGGAGCCGGGACGGGTGGAAGAGTGTGTGCTGGTGGAAGTGAGGACAGAGGTGGCAGAGGAGTGGCTGGGGTGTGTGGGAAAATGTCACAGCCCAGAGGACAGATGTCACGTCCTCAGAAATGGGTGGAAGGAGAGGCGTGGGAAGGAAACGGGTCAGGAGATCTGGAGGAGAGATGGTGTTTCAGATGGTTCCCTCTCTTCAGTAAGGACGCAGCCGACGGAGGAGGGGTGGTCATTTGGGGGCTTGACAAGCATGTAGGTCTCAGAGGCTCCGGAATGGGTGAGGGCGGGGTGATTGGGGACTGATTAATGGTCAACAGGAGGTGACTAGAAGGGTCTCCTGCTCCCAGGATGGCTGTGACCACTGCAGTTACAAGGCAGTGGACCAGGGTGGTGGGGACAGGGTGCAGGCGGGGACTCTTTGGGGCCACCCAGGCTAGCTGGCCTGTTCATTAAGCTGCTCTAAATGGGCAGAGGGGACAGGCTGCCTCCTGGCTGTGCGCCCAGGTGGAGGAGCAGGAGGAAGTGGGGAAACCCAGGCCCCTGGAGCTCCTGCCATCTGGTGGCTGGTGCATTTGGTCAGCGCAGGACCTATGATTTGGGGAAAGGAGGAGTGCGGATGGTCCTGGCTTCCCAGGGCAGGTTCTCAGGGCTCCTTCTACTTCAACAGCCACTGGTGTCCATTTAAGGAACCAAGACCAATATGCGACAGAAGGAAAACCAGCTCTTTCATGGAGCTCTGGGCTTGAACTGCCCCACAGGGTGGACGGCTGGCTGGTACACAGAGTGTGAGGCTGACTCCAGGAACCGGCATCCCAGCTCCCCTCCAGGACTCACCACTGGGATATTCTGGAGTCCAAAGCCCTGGTTAATCCACCAAGGTCCAGACAATTCCACCTGCTCCCCAGGGCACTGCCAGCTTCAGACATTAAATATCTTCCAGGGCCTTTGAGGTCCTCCAGATAAAAGGCTCTGGAGAAGTGTAAAATATGATACTAATTATTTCCACTTCTTGCGAGGGAGTCCAAACCACACGGTTCCCACAGAAGCTGTTAGGGCTGTTGCTTTTTAAAATATTCATTTTATAATGCAAATCCCAAATCTCAGACTTGAAGCATCAACGGCAAGGACAACAAGGGAAGAAACACAGAGATGCAGGGCGGCAGTCGCAGTCATGGCTTGGAGCCGGAGCGGCCACGTGCGGGGTGAATGGTTCTGAGCATCCTCCCACCGCCTCCGTCTGCTGCCCGCCAGCCATTAATTTAGAGCAAACGTCCTGGTCTGAATTGCCGCTGATTAATTATGTCCGGTCTCATGTGCTTGGGAGCAGATCTCTGTTACTTTTCTTAACTCCCTTCACCTTCAAGATAATGGTTTTTTACTTATCTTTCAAATATGTTTTAAAACACTGTTATTTATCAGGCAAGGGAATACATCCAACAAATCAAGCTGCCCAATGCTTGTCTATATGTGACCTCTGATTCCAGCCCCTAAGTGATTGGTATGGAGCCCAGATTTCCCTGGGGAGATTATGCCCAGTATTTGGATACTGCATTTGGCTTTGGGTTTAAAAAAAAAAAAGTCTTCATGATTAATCTTCACAGGGGGCAAACGGATTTTGTGAAATTCTCAAATCATTGCTTCCGTGGGGAGGATGGGTAGGTGGGGGTGGACAGTGGAGCCTCTCCCTGCAGAATGGAGAAATTCAGTTGGAGTTCAGTGCCAGCTAGTGTGACCGTCAGGATAGAAGATGACGACAAAGTGACATGGACGCAGCGGTCTAGCTGCAGAGGCCCCATGAGCACATGATGCAGAAAGCAAACAGTGGTTACAGAGAAATGAAGCGAGGTGCTTAACACCCTTTCAGGTCTCAACCTCTGGGGCTCTGTGAGGCACCCAGAAAGGCAATCATATGTATTTTAAAAAGGATGGCATTTATCTTGACGGTGCCCTTTTAAGCTTTTGCTGTGGCTTGCCTGGTGGCAGAAGGGGACAGGATGGCCCTTCATGTGACATTCCCATAGAGCAGGAAGGGGGCTAACCCAGCAGGTGACATTCCAGGGTCCCTTCCTCCTTGGTGGACTCCAGTTGCTTTAAAGAACACTCACCAAACCACCACATTCTGGACACTCTTCTGCCGTATTGTGGGGTGGAGTGTTGCCCCCAAGATGGAGATCTCAATTTTTCCAAAACACCAGAGGAACACCCCAAGTCTCCAGGATCATCTGCCTGCTCTATCCAGGTTCTTGGTGGTCCTTGCAAAGCCAGAGTGTGGACTGTCCATGGTTTCTTCTCCAGCCTTCTCTCCATAGCTGTGGAAGCCTGTCTGGGACAGGTGGGTCCACTGTGAGTCATCCCTCAGACAGTTAAACTCTAAGTTTGTGAACAAGGCCCATGGCTCTGAAGTGGCCTCTGCTTCTTGGTGTCCTTGTACTCCTTGGCCAGGCTTAACCCCTCAACCTCCTTCTCCTCTGTTAATAGCACCATTTTAGACTTGGGTCAAGTTGTCCCCTCTGGGTCTTTGTTCACCCAAGAATCCATGTGTCTCAGAGGCTTGGGGCAGCTGCCAAGAGGTGGCTCTCCATTCATCCATGAGCCCAAAGTTCTCTCCAACCCAGATCATCCAAAGTCTTTCATGTCCAGTCCTTCTGCCCCTAAAGATGGACTGAGTCTCAATCCAGTTTGGGTGGGTTCTCCACACCTTCTTCCTGTGGCTTATCTGCCTAATGCTAGATGAACACCACACAGTTATAAATACTCAGGTCAATATATATATGCAGGTATAGATATATATATTCTGGTCACTGTTTTACACTTTAACAAAGAAAACCACTAGCCTGCTTGTTCTATAGTTTGCGCCACCCCGACTCCCATCTGCCTGTGGTGTAGCTGGCAGGAAATGTGAGCCACTGAGTCCTACGGGGTGCCCACTTTACGTGGCCCCATCGCACTGGCCAACAGTCAGTTTCAAAGCCCCCTGCTCATGCAGGCTCTTGAGGGCCTTGAACTCCAAGGGCATGGTGTGGGGGCTGGCTTGGGAGGTGTAGCCATACTTGAGGCTGTCGTAATAGTGGTACTTGACGGGGTTCTGGTTCTGATCTAGTGGAAAGGGCCAGAAGCCATAGAGGTAGATCTGGTTGCAGAAACGTGTGGCCAGGGTGTACATCAAGAGACCGGTGGTGGGTCTTTTGATGTGGACCTTGTTTGTTAGCCAGTATCTGGAAAAAAAAACAAAAACAAAGAGTGAGAAAAGAAACATGAGTTTGTGAATCATCTTTTCCAGGAAGAGGACAATTTTAAACTGTCCAGCAGCCTGTCTCCATCACTCCAGGAGCTGTGGAGAACAATCCAGCCACTGACTCCCAGTTCCCTTCACAGAGGACTGACTACCTACCTTTATTAAGCAACAGAACTGTTCCTTATTCTGTGAACTTCCACATATATGACTTTTATGGAAACATGATGAGCCTGTTAGGAGGTACAGATGCAGAAATGAGGCTCAGAGACAAAAGTGGCTTGTCCCACGTCACCTAAGTAGAAAGGGCAAGACCTTGACCTGGGCTCAGGCCTGTTGAAATCTAAAGTGGGGGCAGGCAATCCTTTTCTATGAAGAGCCAGCTGGTAGATATTTTTGGCTTTGCAGCCATGCTCCTGGTCTCTGCAGTGGGAGCAGGAGAGAGAGCCACAGATGACATACGTGGGTGTGGCAGCTTGCTGCTCAGGCCACTGTATGCAGACCCACAATTAGGGGGCAGCTCTTATAAGGTGTCCCCCATCTTCCCTTTGTGGAGGGTCCCATGGTGCTGCCCTCTGCACGTCACCATTCCTGACTCCAGCAGAGACTGACTTTCTTGTCTCTTGAGCATCATAGGATTTCCTTCCCATCCCTGCCTGCAGGAACCCCAACCTCTGATGCGGGTTGCCCACCTCTGACCATGGGTGGCTGCCTTGAGAGTTAAAGGAATCCCAGATGGTGCTCTGGCCAGTGAAACCAGATTCTGCCATGCTCTCTTCTCAAGGCCTGTCGTGGCACTTTGTGTATCTCCTTCTGATATGGGAGTTCCTGCTTCCTACCTAGGAGTCTGGCAGGGGTAACACGAGAGCTATGGAGAACTGGAGAGAGCATGGCATGGGGCTAATGGACACCAGAGCTGGGCGAGGCACTGAGCTACCTCTGCACATAGAGGGTCTCAGTTTACCTTGACCAAGAGAGCAGTGAGGAAGAACCCATTTCCATTCCACAGATGAGGAAACAGAGGTCTGGGGAGCTACCAACTTTTTAGACCTGAGTTTCAAGTGACAGTTCTGTCAACAGCTACCTGCATGCCTTTGGGCTGATCACTTCTCCCTGCTGGAACCTAATTTTTCACATCTATATTTTGATGGGCCACAGACTAGGGGATCTCCAAGTTTCAACACAATCTAGACCTTTCTCCAGAAGTGGAAAAAGGTCCATTCTCTTTGCCACCAATTTTGGCTTTCCACTATGGTTCTTCTCCTTGGATTTAGAATTCACTGGGATGTGCGGTTTAACCTCTTTATTTCTCATAAAAAAGCTTCTCCTAACCCTATGCTGAATCCCTTTCAATGCAATGCGTATGCCTTGGTGGAAAGGTGGAGTTCCTTACCAACAACTCTTCACTACTGTGTGTCTACACCAGACACTGGCTGTGTTTTTCTGTCCTCAAACTCTCTGTGCCTCATCACACCTGCTCCAACTGCTACTGTGAGAAACATCCAGTCCCCAACCCCAGTGTGGCTCCTGAAGACACCTCACCAGTGACAGGTGTGACTTTATAGTCAAACGCACCAATTAAATTCATGCCAGAAGCAAACGTATGCCAGGCAAAACATTTACATATTGCTGAAAGTTGAAACTGTTTCATAATCTTCACAGTGCTTTTAGGGAAAAGTTGGGTGGGCAGGGGGAAGATTTTCTAGAAGCTCCAGCATGCCCTTCCTTTTGCAAGTGGTCCTTTCTACAGACCCGAAAATGAAACACTAAGACCTTCCAGAAAGTTAACCTTAAATCCTTTTTTTTTTTTTTTTTGGAGGAGATGTTAGCTTTTGAAACAGACAAGGTTACGGATTCCTAGTAATCCATATAGTTTTAGTAAATCATGTAATATTTGATATAATGAAACATATTTCAAGGACGCCCACCCCATCCTGTGAACATGATTCTTGGGGGCACTGTGCCAACCTCCAGGAGAGCCCCTAGACAACCAGTCTTGTTGTAAGCCTGTCAGTTGAAGACCACTTTGCTTGCTTCTCTTCCTGTTTCATTCTGTCTGGGCCAAGAAACTTTCCTATGGCTGAATTTTTCAACCCAGAATCAGATGGCAGGGACAAAGGCAGGGAGCAAGACAATGGCTCCATTAACCACAATCACAATTGGGAAGTAATAAGGAAAAGCCTGTGTGGACATCCCGCAGACCTCCATCATTTCTTCCCTGAACTGCTGAGAGGCTTACTCCCAGCTGATATGTGGAAAGCATGTTCTGGCTCAGGGGGGTGCGTGGTGCTGAAGTCGAGGCTCATGAGGTGAGGTGCCCTTTCTGAAATCACTTGCACACTGTAGGTTCAATGGGGCTGAGCTGAACTTGGGAAGGTGCTGAGGGGCAAAGGCAGGGAAGTGGAAGTAGGGAAGAATCCCAGGATGGTAGCAGCTGATGTTTGGATTGCCCCACACATCCTTGCAAAGTGCTCATCCACCTTGGCTTAACCAACTCCAGTAATGGGGAGCTCACCCCCTCCTAAGCTAGTCCATTGCATTTTTGGTTCTCACTCAATGCTTCTCGATCTAGGCTGTACACTGAATAGCCCAGAGTTTTAAGAGGACCAATCCTAAGTGCAACCTCTGTGTGTAGGCTGGACACTGGGATTTTATTTTTTTTTATTTTTTTATTTTATTTATTTTTTTTTTATTATTTTTTTATTTATTCATTTGACACAGAGAGAGAGATTACAAGTAGGCAGAGAGGCAGGCAGAGAGAGGAGAGAGGAGGAAGCAGGCTCCCTGCTGAGCAGAGAGCCCGATGTGGGCCTCGATCCCAGGACCCTGGGATCATGACCTGAGCCGAAGGCAGATGCNATAGCCCAGAGTTTTAAGAGGACCAATCCTAAGTGCAACCTCTGTGTGTAGGCTGGACACTGGGATTTTAAAAACCTCCCCCAGTCATTCAAATGTACAGCCAAGGCTAAGATGTCCTGCTCTCCCTGGTGGGTGGTTCTGCTAAGAATGAGGTATATTTAGAGAAAATATGGGAAAAGAGTAAACCTCAGGAATAGTTGTTGAGTTTTAAAGATGATTGAGCATGGGGCACTTGTCTAGCCCAGTGGCCTGGCAGGGGATATACCTGAGTGAGTAGGGAAATGGGATGGGTGGAAGGAAAACCAATGCCTGGCCTCAGGGTTGACAAGGCAACAGGGAGTGGTGGGGACTGTGGCATCTAAAGGGGTAGCCAGTTTTATTGTTGTCCAGTATAGTGGTGCCAAATTGTGTATCAGAGATCTGGATTTTTATGCCACTTCTCTAAATTTTTGAATGTTGGCAACTAATTTAAAAAAATTAGAAACATCATGTGAGGTCCATTGGATGAGTCAACAGAACATATCTGCGGGTGATCCATGGGCCTCCTAGACTGAACTTGTTCTCTTGTTTCTGGTTCCAGAGGAAAACATGGGAGTCCAGTGAGACAGGCCCCAGTAGAGGCACTCCTCATGCTGCTGGTTAGACAAGGTTTAGAAAAAACACAGCCTAGTCTCCCCACTCCTGGTTTTGGGCCTTTTCCACCCCATGATGATTCTAGGAGGGCTGTGGCCAGACATGATCCGGCGGTTGACCCTCCCCAGGGACGTGCAAGCCACTGCAGTGTCTCTGCCCGAGAGCCCAGAGCTACATGCTCCCAAGCAAATTCAAGCCCTAACACAAGTCGCAAATGTCATATTAGGGATTTGTGGTTTGTTTATTTTCTGAATGTGAGGCCTTAGCCTGAGAAGGCATTCTGAAATGAATTTCTTTTCAGGACATCTATGCTGTGCTCAGAGACGGGGGAGGGAAGAATTGGATCTGTAGGAGGTCTGAGGTTACAGGGACACGTGCTGTGCCCTGCCTGCAGGTGGGACTTTCCTCCTCGTGTGCCTGTGGTGAACTGTCTTCCCATCCCCACCAAAACTAAACACATGAATTACATCTTCCTGGAAATGTTCCTTTTGTTCCACCCTCTTCTTCCTAGTTCATGCTGAGGTAATCATTTCCTCTTATTATCATGAACTTTGCTTCTACTTCTCCTGTTGTGCTTATCAATCCAGCCTGATAACTCACAGTTGTATGGGTTGGCCTCCCACACAGAACAGTGCTGGTATCTCCCTGGGGGGAGGGGTCATGCCTCACACCCCTGGTAGGGGGTTCAGAGGCACCTGGCTCCCTGCATGGTGCAGCCAGGGCACTGTGGCATGGACAGAAGTGCTCAACAAACACTCCATGTGCCCTACCACATCTCCCAGCATCCCTTGCAATGGGGCTGCAGTCACATGACCACTTCTGGCCAAGACTGGTGACAGGAAGTGTGTCCTTTGGGGGCCAACCTTCTCTTCTGCCTCAGGGACCCTCCAAGCCTCCCATGAAGATGGTGTCAGCCTAAGAAGGAAGAAGCCTGGATCCCTCGATCACTGGCTGGAAGAGAGCTGGTGCCGACCTGCATCACACTTTCCATGAACGAGAAATCAGCTTATCCTGGCTTCCATGGTGCTCAGCAAATGTCTGACTCAAATGGAATTGAAAAATAGAAAGAAGTCAAAAAGGAGGACAAGAGAAGCCAGCAGGGCATGCAGCTTCGTCCTGTGGCTGGCAGGGATGGGGAAAGAGGGGCCCAGCCTCTCGGATCCGCTGCCGGCTTTCCCCCAAGAACCAATCACTGGGAGAGGTGTTAACAGCCAAGGAGGCTCCAGAATGAATGGGGAGCTCAGTGGCACGGAGGGACCCACTTATTTCCCATTCCGCCTCCACGGGTGAACAAGAACACTCCTGAGCCATGTCTGACAGGGACGCAGGGGCGCTGTTTAATGAGCAGCTTGTAATAGGAGCTGACTGAGTTATGGGGAACAAATCACCCTTGATTTCCTTTCTATTCCCCTCAGTCTCTCTGGCCAATTTAGAGACTGTGTGTGTGGCCGACTTGTAGATGATTTCCTTCCTCAAGATAACAGCTGGGTGTTAAAACACAAACTAATTAATTTTGCCTTCCCAAATGAGGTTAGCTGGGTGCATCCGGGACATTGTATTGACAATGCACCTTTAATATCCCAGTCTTGAGATTTTAATTAGAAGGCAAAGTAATCTCAAAGAAGGCAGTAATTATTTTCCGAATCGGTTATCCCAATTGCCAAGACGATTAAGCACCGTATTTTATGAGCATGGACAGCTATAGATGAGGATTGCCAAAATCATCTCCAAAGCACATTTGTCCTTCTTTTTGGATTCCTGAGCTTGGTATGTGGCAAGCACACTGGCTGCCACTGTTGGAAAAAGGGACCAAAAGGACTTTCTCTAAGCTGCTAAAAGCACTTTGTGGAACATAGCTCATATTGCCCCTTAAGGAGCAGGATTGCCTTACAGGTGGTTGCCATGGGACACTTGGGGACGCTTTCTGCGAGATGAGCAACAAAGTCGGGGACAGAACCCTCAGACCTCTGGTCTCCCATTACCCACACCAGTAGCCTGGGCCCTGATCTGGGGGTCCATAGCCCATTGCTGTCTTTTCCTTGGGAACACTGCCTAGGGCTCTGGTATCCTGGGGGAACATCTCAGGATGAGGCTTCCCAGCTTTGTGAGCATGGAGAGCTGGGGGATTTGTCTCAAAATTAGGGGCTGGAGTGCAGAGCTGACCAAGTCCTGTGGATGCTTGTGGCCAATTCCTGGTCCCTAGGCTTCAATGCTTACCCAAGCCAGTGCCCTTCATGCAAGTAAGCAAGGTTAACTTAAAGGATGACCATGCCACCAAAACTCCCCCAGGGACTCTTGGAGTCTGAAGGACAACACCCAGTGGCCTTGGCTGGGCTTGTGAAGCCCTTGTGACCTGGGCTTAAGATCCCTCCCACCACCTGGCCTCACAGTCACACACTATAAGGACCTTCCTGATTCCTACCAGGACACCACCAACTCCCAGCTCTCCTGGATGGCAACTCCGTCTTATGGTCTCAGCTTTGAGGTCACTTCCCGGATCTCCCTGGATGGGTCCATTGTATGTTGCTCTTTTCCGATCACAGCACTTATCACGCTATGCTGTCATTATTCATTTACTCGTCTCTTTCTCCACAATTTATAATTCTGTGAGCCAGTGGACTGACCTCCTGCTCCTTATACAACCCCAGATCCTAGCACAGGATCATGTGCAAAGTAGGTGCACCACAAATCTCTATTTAATGAAGCAGGAGTGAAAATGAGCAAGCAGAAGCTAGTGTCCTCTTGGGGGTTGGGGGGTAGGTGGGGAATGGCAGAAGCCAAGGAGGCTGACCTTCTTGCAGACTCGCAGGTCTGCACATGGGAAAGAGGCTAGTGGTGCCTTAGACCATTTGTTGCTAAAAGAAAGAAGAAAAATCATGATGCTAATAACTTCAGAGCTTCCTCCTGCTACATGGGGGGCCCTTGGGAGAGTCTAGAGGCTGTGGCTCACCCACAAATCACCTCTGGCCCAGCAGAGATCCAGAAAGACTGCCTCTTGGGGGATGAAAACTCCTGGCTGGATTCTGGAATCTGAACTGATGCCACTCCAAACGGGAAAAAAAATATATAATCAACCTTATTCATAATTAAAGGAATCCAATTTCACACAACAATCAGATGGCACTTTCCACTGGATTGGCAAAGAGAACAAGTGTTGGTAATCTACCACGCTGGAGAGGTTATGGGAAAGCAGGCATTTTCAATCATCGTATGTGGGAGTGTAACTTGGTACCTGCCTCTAGGGAAGGCAATTTGGTAACCTCTATAAAAACTAACAATGCTTACATGCATCTCTTTTTAGCAATGGCTTGCCTAAAAGTGAGCCTCAGTATAAGATGATCACCATAGCACTGATTATAGCAAAGATTGGAAAAATCTACCATGCCCACCAATGGCTTTTGCTCCCATAAATTATGGTCCAGACACTGTGAAGGAGAGCAAGGTGGTGTGCATTGATGTGGAATAATTTCCAGAATTTAGCAAGGTACGATGCTTAAAACATGCTCCCTTATGTGTAAAAGTGGATATTTCTGGAAGAATACACACAGAAAACCAGTATAATGGGCTGCCTCTGTGGAGGAGGGCTCACTCGCTTTTCTCTTTAAATCCTGTTATACTGTTTGGATTTTTCTTTTTACTATGTGCATTGCTGTTTGAAAAGAAAAATAGAGACCATCTATGAAAAATGACGAAATGCCATCTGTGCCTTAATACCACAGACCTCCCTCTTTTTTTCTATGTAGCAGTGCCGTGGAATATACTTCTACAGCCCGTGTCCCCTGGAGGAGACCGGAACCCAGCTCCTGGACCGAACCCGGGGACATGCTCTTGGGACCATGATGGGCATGTCTGGGAGGTGGCTCCTCCAACCTGAGCTGGTCTCATCTCTGGTTCTCTGCACCATGCTTACTCCCTTGCCCATCCAGCATGCAGGTTTCTGCTCCCCACTGTCAGGCAGCAATGCCCACTCTGCTGATCCACTGCTCCAGCCCTGGCAGGGATGCCCGCTGAATCTCTGCCATCCTAAGGCCGACGTTCAGCACTTTTGGTGCCTAATTAAGCACCAATTCACAGGCTTCCTCTGTACCAGGCTTGTGGTCTGGGTGGGTAAATGGGCCAGGCAGCAGGCTGCTTTCCTGCCCGAGGGCCACCCTCACCATGGGTCACAGCCTTCCCTATTGTCATAATTGAATCTGAGCCATTGACTACCATCTGCAGACCAGAGTTTTCCCCTTCCTACAGCCATATTCAACTGCCTGGGTGTCCTTCCCCTGGGCTGTTCAGTTCCCTTGCCAACAGCCAGCCAGGGCACTGTGCCACTCTTGCAGGCTGGCAGAGCCCAAAGCCCCCTGGAAGAGCTGCTCAGTCTGGGGCAGGGCCAGTAAGAGTTAAAGGGCAGGCCTTCTCTGCACCACATGTCCCCTCCCTGTGATGCCCAGGTCTCATAACCTCCCAGACGGTCAGGAATCTCCAGAGTACCCAGTGGTTAGAAGCTCTCCTGGCACAGGTGTGACAAATCAAAGAATCTCTGCGTGGAAAGGGTGGACCACCTAGCCCAACCATTATGGGCTGAATTATATTCCCTCAGAATTCATCTGTGGAGGTCAATCTCTAGTACCTCAGAAAGCGACCTTATTTAGAGGTAAAGGTCCTTACTGAGGTAAGCAAGTTAAAATGAGGTTGTAAAGGTGACCCGTATTCCAATCCAATGGATGTCCTTATAAGAAGGGGGATTTGGAGATACACAGGCACACAGAGAGAATGATGGAGATGGTCCTCCCCAAGAGAAAGGCCTGGAAGAGAGTCTTCCCCCAGAGCTCTCAGAAGGACTTTCAGCCTCCAGATTTACAAGACAATAACTTTCAGTTATCCATTTAGGCCGCCTGGTCTGTGGTCCTTTGTTACAGCAGGACTGACAGACCCATACACTAAGTCTGTAGGATGCAAAGTTCCCAAGTCATGGCCCAGCAAGGGGCACTCACTATTGCCTGAATAAGAGGCAACCAAGCTAATTTCAGATGACCTTTATTTGTTGGAATGCTCTTCCCAGCGCCCAGATGAAATCAGACTCCTTGTAGATCCCTTCTCAACCCTAGTTCTACATCTGGAGACTTGCAGTCCAAATCTGTGAGCTGCTCAATGGCAAAAGCCTTGTTTCATTGACTTTTGTGTTCCCCCAGCACAGGTCTGGGGCCTTCTAGGTTATAGCAAATAAATATTTGCTAATTGAAGAAATATTCCTCTCGTGCTCCTTGGAGACTTCTCTCCCCAAACCTTTCGACTTTTGAATTTCTCTGTCTCTGTGGTCCCTCTCCCCCTGGGACCCAAAACTTCTCCAAGTGGGATTTGACCAAGGTCATCACTGACCTCCTTGACTCTCAAAACATTATACATCCATTGCTATGACCTAAGGTCATCTGATCCCTTTGAGCAACCACATGCCTTCTGCTGGTTGGTACTGCTCATCACACCTGTATAATTATTTAGAACCTAAGTACAGAATCTTGCATTTGTCCATATTAAATTTCTTCCTCTTAGATTGGCTCATTATTTCAGCCCATCAAAAGAAGTTTGGATTCAACTCTGAGGCCCCAATTATTAGGAATCCCCCCAAAGTCATGTCTTCTGTGAACTGGCTAAGAAGACCACTGATGCCTTCATTTAAGTCCTTCGTAAAAATGGGGACAGTTGGCAGTACAGGAAGCTGGTGGTGCGTTCTTAGAGATCCCCATGAAGTCAACCTTCAATTACTTAGACTTTTGGGTGTCTGTGGTCAACAGACAATGGTCAGTCTGTCAAGGACACGAGAAGGGGGATGGCAATAGACAGAAGTGAAACCCATGGGTTTCTAGTCCTTGAACCTACACATGGGTTCTAGTCCCCCTCCTCCTCATCTGAGTGACCTGGAGTGATTCACTTAACATCCCTGAGCCTGTTTCCTTGTGAGTAAGATGGGGATGAAAATAGTATCTATCTTACAAGGTTTCTCTAAGAAGAGACTTAATATTTGCTTCCTTTTACTCCCTGAAATGTCACAGTTTTCCATGCTACTCAAGAATTATTTTGCCAAAGTATCCAACTTATACCAAGATATGAAATGACTACACTGATCCTGGGCCTGTCTACTACCCTCCGCAGAAGAGCAGAGTGGGGCAGTGTGTCCTGCTGTTTTCCCATGAGGACATCTGGTCTTGATATTTGCTTCTTCATCTTCAGGTGTTCCTGAGACATTGCACTGATAACCATTTTGAAACTCTGGCTTGGGGTTGGGTGCCTGGGTGGCTCAGTGGGTTAAAGCTTCTGCTTTCGGCTCAGGTCATGATCTCAGGGTCCTGGGATCGAGGCCCGCATCGGGCTCCCTGCTCAGCGGGGAGCCTGCTTCCCCCTCTCTGTCTCTGCCTGCCTCTCTGCCTCCTTGTGATCTCTCCCCCTCTGTGAAATAAAGAAATAAAATCTTAAAAAAAAAAAAGAAACTCTGGCTTGGGGTTAACAAGAAGCTCACTGGAGTCTGTCTTTTCCCATGTGTAGAAAATTGGGGCAAGGGTGGCATGTTCCAGAGTGTCCTTTTCCAATTTTGTATGATTTGGGGAAGATCAGGGCCAGCTGCTCAGTGATCTTAGTTCATGATATCTCCTGGGATATTAATAGGGCTTGGTTTTGTTGAGGGTAGAGATTCTCAAACTTACACTGTGCATTCAGATCAGCTGTTGGGTTTGTTAAAATGCAGATTTCTGGGCCTCAGACTTACAGTTTCTGATTCAGTAAGCTTGGGCTGGGCCCGAGAATTTGCATTTCTAACTAGTACCCAGGTGATTTTCGATGTTGCTGGTCCAGGAACCATGTTGAGAACCGCAGGTTTAGGGCAAGGAGACAGGATTGTAAGTAATGTTACCAAAGGCTTTGTTATGCTATCCAGGTAAAAGACAGCTCTCCTTTGCTGAGAAGATAGGTGTAGAAGAGGAGCCAAGAGTCCATTTCCCATTTGTCTTTTGTAGCCTCTACACTACCTGCCCTTAACTTTTTGTTTCTTTTAACTTGAACCATAAAGTGTCATTTCTGTTTTTCTTTCTTTTTTGGGGGGGAAAGGTGGACAGAGAGGGAGAGAGAGAATCTTAAGCAGGCTCTATGCCCAGCGTGAAGCCTGATGCTCCTGAGATCATGACCTGAGCTGAAATCAACTCAGAGGCTCAACTGACTGAGCCACCCAGGCGCCCCCTTTCTATTTTTTTCTTAGTATTTTCATGAGCTCACATGCTGGCTTTGGCTTTCCTGACATTATTCTTCTAGGGTCCCTGTCATTATTTCCTGGTTATTGTCACAGGGGCAAAGGGTGGTTGTCAGGAGCAAGGGAGGAGTCCTAAATCTCTCTCACAAGCCATGCAACCTTGTACAAGTTTCTTACCACCTGAGGCTCAATTTGTTGTCTTTAACATAGGATGTTGGTTCTAGTTCTCTCATTACATGACATAATGCTTAGCATGGTGTCTAGCACGGCTGTGTTAGGGATGGTTATTTGTGCCCCTCATCTATTCTCCTACATGTCCTTCTTCAATCTGAGGTCACTGGGGACCCCCTGACCAGTCACCAGATGATCTCTGAGTATTAAGGGACTACACAGGAGAGAGGGATGCAGCACAAAGTGGCAGAATCCTGGCCTCAAGGCACTTACAACTTGAAAAATTAATAGTAAGAAGTAGGTTAATAACCACAAATGTGTAGGAGGAGATTGTTTAGCCAGGAGAACTGAAACCGTGGTCAAGTGGTCCCTTCACATGAAGCCTGACTCTACCAACTTGTGCCAACTTGTAGTGCTAGATGGACTTAATATGACCAGCACTGGGCTCTAAACTGATTTATATAAATGATTTCATTTGGTCTTTGTGACAAGCCTATTTGCTGTTACTAGAGCATCTCACAGTTTTTTCCCCATGAATGAATGGCTTGGGGACACTAAACCAGCCCTAGGAGCACAATGACTTGTATGTGGACACGTCTGGGCATTTCAAGCCACCCAGCTGCATTCAGACTGTGTGGATACACGGCTGCTCTCTGAGGATGGTTGCTTTGCTTTGGAAAGATGGTTTGGATGTGAAGAAGCCATCAGGCAAATGACGGAGGCAAAGGCCAAGGTGAGGTTAAGGGGCGAACAACACTGAGAGCCTCAACAGGGGGTTCCACAAGGCTGTGTCAAGCCTCAGATGCCAGCGGGTGTTTGATGGGACCCTGATGTGTTCTGACCTTTCAGCTTGTTCTGCCTGGAGGAGACACTGTCCCAGACTCAGAATTGCCATGTACCCAGGGAGTCTTGATATACCGCTACCCTCTGTGGTCTCCTAACACCACTTCCCTGGTGTGACAGCACCCAGCCCACTGAGCTCATGGGGGTCCCAAGTCCAGAACCGGCTGGGTGTGAATTTGCTGCCTCTGGTGCCCTGGCTAGAGTGAGGTGCTGTGCTTCAGTTCCTGGCTGTGCCCCTTACTGGCTTGGTGGCCTCCTACAAATCACCCAACTCATCTGGGCATCAACTTCCTCCTTTGCAGAGTGAACACACTAAGATGGCTCCAAGGTGATTCCCCCATGACATTCCCACCAGCAGGCACAAGGATTCCAATTTTCTCACATCCTTACTGACACGGGTTATCTTCCACTTTTTTGATAGCGTCTATCCCAGTGGGTGGAAAGTGGTAACTCACTGCTGTTTTGATTTATGATTTCCCAATGATGAGTGATGTTGAGCAACTTTTCATGTGTTTATTGGCCATCTGTATATCTTTTTGGCAAAAAAGTCCATCCAAGTCCTTTGCCCATGTAAAGGGTTGTTTGTTTTATTTGTTGTGTTGTTGAGTTGTAGGAGTTCCACATGTACTCCAGATATTAATCCCTTATCAGATACATGATTTGCAACTATTTCCCACTATTCTGTGGGTGGGTGTTTTTCCCCTCTCATACTAGATTGACTTTTTGGTGCATGAAAAGTTTTAGTTTTGATGAAGTCCCTTTTATCTCTTTTTTTTTCTTTTGTTTCCCGTGTTTTTGGTATGATACTTAAGCAACCATTGCTAGACCCAAGATCATAAAGATTTTCTGCTACATTTTCCTGTAACAGCCAATTTCTTCTAATCAAATTGTACACTTGAAAGTGGTGAAGATGAGTCACTACCAAATATCAAGTGTTGGCAAAGATGTGGTGAAATGGAATAGCAACTGTCAGGAAAATGTGGAGAAACTGAAACCCTCGTGCACCGCTGGTGGATTGTAAAATGGTGCAGCCACCATGGAAGGCGGGATGGAAGTTCTCTAACAAATTAAAAACAGGACTACCATATGATCCAGCCATTGAAAACAGGCTCTCGAAGAGCTATCTGCACACGCATGTTGACAACAGCACTACTCACAATAGTCAAGAGGTGAAAGCAACCCAAGTGTCCACCAGTGGATGAATGGACAAACACAATATGGCATATATGTACAACAGAGCATTTTCCAGTCTTCAAAAGGAAGGCCATTCAGACACAGGCTACAGCATGGATGAACCTTGAGGACAACATTGTTAAGTGGAATCAGTCAATCACAAAAAGGCAAACGCAGTATGAATCTCCTTGTCTGAGGTATCTAAAGTAGCCAAATTCATGGAAACTGAAGTAGAAAGATTACTGTATCGGGGGATGGAGGGAGGGAAGGTTGGGGAAAAGGGGACCTGTTGTTTAATGGGTATAGAGTTTCAGATTTTCAGGATGAAGTTCTGGAGATTGGTTTCACAACACTGTAAATATATTTAACACTACTGAGCTGCACTGAGTTAACAATGGTTAAAGTAGTAAATTTTATGTTGTGTATATTTTACCACAATAAAAAGGTTTATTTCCTCCACCTCATATATAGAGGGTTTATTGAACAATAGATTTTTAAGTATGGAAAAAAGATTATTCTGTAAACTACAGTCCACATTGGAACTCTGAGGTGAAAACCTCCTGACAGGTAAATTTGACTTCTGTTTACTGTTCTACTACGGAATCCTTTATCAAGTTGAGCCTAAATATACCCTCCTCCCTGTGGTTTCACTCCCCAGGCCTACTTCTACCTTGTAAGTTTATAGGACAAGTCTAATCCCTTGCTGGGTGGTTGGAGGCAGTAGTTATGACTGACTGACTGGCTGTGTGTCTCCCTTGGCCAGCACAGGACACACATTTGGATGTAAGCAGTGTTCCCCGGCGTGAGACAGGGAAAAGCAGGGCTTAGGGAGATAAGGGACCTATTCCACCACCTGAGTAATGGAGGTGGGATTTGAACCCTGGTGTCCCTAACTCCAAAGCCCATGATTCTCATGCTAGACCAGAGTGCCGCTGGGACATTTTCCTCCTCAGCCATCTCTTCTACGAACCCTTGGTCTTTTCTCCTGTGGCTTTGTTCTGTGTGCCTTCCCCATCGCCCCAGCCCATTCCTTCTCTTGCAGCAAACCCTGGGTAAGTTCCCACCAAATCTGGGCAAGCCCTCACTTTTGCTACAGACGCTGCCCACCTTTCCTGTAATGCCCGGACTGGACCCACACCCTGCAGAGGGAGAAGGCCATTGGCGGAAATCCATTCCAAGTCCCCTGAAGCCCTCTTCCCCGCCACCTCCTCCCCTTGCTAAAAGCAGAAACCAGCCCCGTTCTCTCTTGCAGTATTTCCTCCCGGGAGTTCCTGCAAGAGAAGATGTTGCCATCCCAGGATTAACAGCCTGTTTGTTTAAAGGGCTTATTACTGGTGCTTAATGCTATTTTGACAGATGAAATTGAGTCAATTATAGCTGGAAATAGCTCTGGCTGCATACGTTTCTTCTGGGTAGTGGCCCATTCCCTGTCCGAGGGACTATTTCTCTTTACCATGGGCTAGTCCTTCCCCTTCTCTCATCTCCTCTGACCCCCAAACCATGTGAAGACGTTTCTCCTTCCAGGCAGAGACAACATATAAAGCATGGAGTCTAGACTCTGTGAGATGGGGGTTGCCATGATAGGGAGGAGGTAGATGTTCAAGGAAGAAGTCACAGGTCAATCTCCAGGATAAGGGATGTGGCCCCAGTGAGCCCTGTGTCCATCAGGTGTCATTCCGCCCCATCAGCCACAAGTGTGAGCACCTCTTACTGAATGCCTCGCTCGGCTTTTCTTGGGGGTAATCGGTTTCCGTGCTGGCAACACATCCTAATGAGCTCAGGGCTGGTCACAGGCTTGCTGGCCTCGGGGGTCACCTTTGTGAGGACAGCAAGAGCCCTTTGTGGGTTGGTCAGAGAGCTTCCTGGGATCACACTGAGTTATGCTTGCGCCCCATTTCGATGTCAGCATGGATCTGTACAATGCGCTCACTTGTGCCACTAGAGCAGATGGTGAACTGCCCTATGGTTGAGTGAGCAAATGGATACAGGGCCTGATCCTAAGCTGCAAGGTCAGGAGTGTGGACAGGTGTATTTGTAACAGGCATCTCGAACTTAATATGTCCAAACTCAATCTCCCCAAACATGCATGGGCTCTCCTCTTCTCACAGAAAATGGCACCACTCTCCACCCATACGCTCAAGCTCAAATCCTAACAGCCATCCCGGATGTTTTTCTTTGTTTCCCTCCTTGAGGTCCTTAAATAGAACCCACCAGCAAATCCTGCTGCCTCTACTCCAAAGTTTCCAGCTAATCTGAGCCGTCCGTTGCCTATCTGCTACCACGACCCCAGTCTTAGCCGCAGTCTGTCCTGACGCAGACTATTGCAAGAGCTTCCAGCACATTTTCCTCCTTCCATCCTTACCTCTCATGGTTTATTCCCCACGCAGCCGCGATGGGAGGACCGTTCTCAACACAGCTCTGGGGACGGGCACTACAGATTGGTCAAACCTGGCATGTGGGAGGAAAGCCATTTGCCAGCCCCAGCTCCTTTCTCCAGGAAGGGAAGTGCAGAAAGGCCGGGGGTGGGGCGGCTTGCTGAGGTCATACAACTCATGCGTGGTAAGCTGCGATACATCTGGCAGAGGAATATTGCCCAGCAAGCCCCGCCCAGAGTCCGTGACGCGCCCCTGCCCGCCCCGTGGAGAGGCCGCTCACCCGCGGACGGCGTGCAGCAGGCGCAGAGAGGGGTATGCAGTACGCACGTTGACGCGGTGCTTCAGGATGAGCTCGTTGACCCACTCAACGCGCTCCTTGCCGCCCCTGGCCATGAAGGCGGGAATCCACAGGATGCTGCCGTTGAGACTGTGCAGCCGCTGGAGCAGCTTCTCCCGCCACGTGGCGTTGACCAAGTCCTCAAAGGCCCGTTGGATGACGGAGGGGTTCATGGTCACCAGGTCGGTCTTGAGCCCCACATCCCGCGCGTACTCCTGCACGGGGGCCAGGTTGCACCTGCCGAAGAGAAAGGCGTCGTGGTCCTTTTGGGAAAGATGAGATGCTGTTGCCCACAGTTCGTTTCATCCAACCTTTACCTCCTGTCCCCTCCTCCTCCTCTTCCAGCACCACCTCCCTTGCCCTCCCGTCATCCCTGACTCACATATTTACTAGGCTCTTATTACACACGTGCTGGTCCCTTATTACACACTGGCTCTACAGTGTTTGCCTTCTGGAGTTCCAGATCTAGTCGAGGAGGAAGGAGGCAAGTAAGCCAGCCCTCAGCCCACAAGACAACTATGCTACAAGCAGCTGTGACCTGGCCACGTTAGGTAACAGCGAGGGCTGTGAAGACGCACTCCCAGGTTCAGAATTCACTCTGCTACTTTCTACCTGTGTGATTCTAGGCAACCTGCTTAACCTCTCTGTGCTTCTTAAGAGCTTCCCTACAGCTAAGGAATATGCACAGTGGTTTCTTTAGCTGCGATGGAGATCACAAGAGCACCCGCTCCCAGGGATTAAAGGAGTCACTACATACCTGATACTCAGAACCCTGCTGGACCGCACTAAAATCTCAGTGTGAACTAGTCTCATATTACTACGGGAAGGAGGAGCATTAGATGGTATTCTCAGAGGCAGTGACCACTGAGGGACATCTAGAAGGATGGATGAGAATTAGTCACTTTGTGGATGAGGCAACTAGAACAGTGTTTCTCTAGCTTGTCAGAGTAGAGCAATCACCTCAGGTGGTAGTTAAAATTACAGATTCACTGGGTCTCGCCTGGTGACCCAGATTCAGTAGGTGAGCCGAGGGACTGATTATTTTTACAAGCCCATCAGGTGATTCTTATGACCCGGCAGTTTAGGAAACATTGTGGTTTGGCATTGTAGGCACAAGAAATGTATCTAAGGGCATAGAGGTGCAAGACAGTATGGGTATTTAGGGGGAGGGAAGTAATTCGCTCTGCCTGGACATATTGCATGGAGGAAACAAAGCTGGAGAGGCAAGCAGAGCATATATGTTAGGCATGTGGTTCCAAGGGCAAAAGGGAGCCACAGAAGATTCTTGAGCAGGAGAGTAACATGACGAATTTGCATTTTAGGCAACAGGTAGACAACAGTAAGATGAGGTTGTAGTTGGTATTGGATTGGATGGAATTGGGTCTGAGAGGACAAACTAAAAAGGTCACTGCAATCTCAGGCTGAACTCTAGCCAGGGACCCCGGGTGGGCAACCTCTGATATCTCACCAGAGGCGTGCTTTGTGGGGGACCTTCCCACCTTCATGGGTCCAGCTTGGGTGTACACATTGGGGCTTCTTGCCTGTGCTGCAAGCTGATGGGCCTGGGGTGGCCACAGGGGAGGCCTGGCTGCTTCCTGCATGGAGGATTTCATGGTGGAAGAGCCCTTCTCTAAGTCTGAGAAACTAGAGAAAGTGTTTGTAGAACAGAAGCTGGAGAGATGAAGACCAGGGCCATAGGTCATTGCCAAACGATGAGATCCAGAGAGACACCACTCACCCTCCTTGCAAGCCAGGACTTTCTTCCTTCAACGTTTGGGGAGAAAAGGTAGGATGATCAGAAAGAAAATGAACATCCTTGTGCTCCTGGTGTGTGTCAGGCCCTGGTCCTTTAACAGAGGTGAGCTCATTTTATTCTGACTCAGTATTAACCACACCTGCTCTACAGATGAGGAAACCAAGGCCAGAATGTGCAAGGTAACTTGCCCAGAGGCCCAGAGCTAGCAAGAGAACCTCCAGGATTCAGTCTCTGATGTGTCTGACTCAAGTCGACTCAAAAGCCTGTTTGAGGCTCAGACTAGACCCCCTAAATATCCATGGTCCCCATTCGCACCCTGGCCTTGCTGTCTCTGACTAGCTATGACTGCAAGGGGGTGGAATGGCTTTGGGACACCTTCAGGGATCCCCGCCTCAGACCTCAGAGGAACGGAGCATCGTTATCACATCCACCATTTGAGGCAATTACCCTATTGTCCTGAACCCCGCTGAGCCAGGTTTCCAAGACCTTCCTGAAAGCCTGGGGCCTCCCCGGGCCAACCTCCAGGTCTTGAGAGCAGGGGAAAGTTGATTCAATGCAGTTCAGATCTACTGAGTCTACCGAGTCCAGTGGGGGCTGCGGGGGAGGCAGAGAAGGAAGTGATGTGGAGCCTGCCTGCAACGGTCTTCCAGGTGGTTGGTCAGGGGAAAGGAAATGGGCACGTGCATGTCCAGCTACAATACTGCTCAGTTGGGGTGTCGTCCAAGTGCCCGGCTGGAGACTCTGGGGAGCCCTGGGGCTCCCCACCTCATTCAACATGGGACTCAGCTCATGGCACGGGTTCCAGGCAGGGGAGGGCTGTGAGGGCCAGTCTGTGCCCATGACCATGTCTCAGGGCCACTCCCTGAGTGAGGAGGATGAGGGCCGCTCTGCCCTGCTGTGCCCCTCCTTCACAGGGCAATTTTCTTTATGGGGGTGGTCAGGATGGGAGTAAGCTTGATCTAACAGCAGGCCAGGCCTCCCAAAGCAAATTCTGGGGGGGGGGTTGTCGGTGGGCTGCACTGCTTTGATGGGCGTGACTCTGGGCTGGAAAGGAGTCTGTCCCTTCCACAAACGGGCACGTCCACAGGTACAGGGGCAGGGGTAATCTGCTGGGGAGAGAGGCGGCTCGTGTTTTGCTCTGAGCCAGACTGCCTGGGCCCACAGCCCGAGCCTGGCTACCCGAGCATGCCATGGACCTGTGGCTCTCTGAACCTCAGTTTCCTCCCTGCAAAAGCCAGCCCCAAATGGAACATTCCTGATAGGGTTGTTGCGAGAATTGCACAAGTCAATAAACATGAAGTGCCTAGAATTACACCTGGTACCTGTGAAGTGCCTAATGAACATGACGATGAGGGTGGTGTTTGTCTGTGAGGGGGCATTCGTTCATTAGGGGGGATTCGTTCGTCACCAATTGAAGGCCCGTGTGCGTGTGTGTGTGAGAGAGAGAGTCTGTGAGTGTGTGAGGGTGAGCACGCAATGAAGTTTTGATCCCCAAACATCTGGGAATTTATTCTGTACATATATGACTCTGGGTTAGGCAGTTTCCTCAACCTGCCATTGCAGACTCACGGGGACACTGCAGGGACCAGCCCTCCTGTCTGGCCCCAATTCCCAGCAGCACTTTAGGTTGGCAGCCCGTGCTCAGTCAAGCCCCCGCCTCCACGATCCATGAATCTAGTCTCTTGCTTCCAGGCCTTATGCTGCTTCCTCCTGCTCACCTTTTTCATTTGCCAACGTCGACCGACTCGAATGCTGCTTCTTCTAGAAGCCTGCCCTGAACTGCCCCAGGAAGGCTGAATGTTTTGCAAGCTCATTGCATTTTGTATGCAGGCTGTCTTCCCACTCTTCAGTGTAGAGTGTTCTGAGAGCGGGCGAGGTTTTAGTGTCTCCCACGCGGGGGAGGGATCCAATTAACACGGAGCAAGGCAAAGTGATGGAAGACTTCGACTGAGAGAGACCGAGAACATCCCATCAGGACCCTCCTGGTGTCTGTTATCTCACAGAGCCTGGAGCCCAAGCTCGGAGCCCCTTGTCTGTGCCAGGCTGCTTGGACAGGTGTCCAGAGATGGACAGGAGCAGCCTTATTTGGGGGAGCTCATGGTCAGCGTGAGGCGGGTGGGGTAGAGATGCAGAGCTCCTGGAAAGGTCTCATTCGGACAGGCAAATGCTACAGGAGAGGTGGTGTGGAATCGTGGGGTGACCTCCCTGCACCTCAGGGAAAGGCAGGGCAGGGAATGAACACTTAATGTGCTCTATTGTGGGTGACATGGTCCAGGCACACTCACACATGCTGACTCAGGCCGTGGCCACCATATCGCATCCCATGTCCTCTCGGTGGGGGCTGTGGCCTCGACACATGACCTCCCCCCCCCCCACAGGGGGGAAGAGCCCAGAGGAGTGGCCTCAGGTGGGGCAGAGGAGCCAGGGTTGCACTTGGCATCACGAGGGGTCTATACACAGTGCGCCTTTGTAATTTTGTCCTAAATTGCCAGGGTGGGGCTGGGTGAGGCATGCCAACCTCACCCCTGAAGCTTGTGACAAAGGAAGAGGCATGACTTATATGTGTGACCCTAAGTCAGGAAGGCCTGGCACCCCCTACTCTTACCCTCTGCCCGCACCTTGAACACCCCGCCCCCCCAACCCTTACCCCTGCTCTGGCTTCCATCAGACACTTGCCCCACTTCCCCCCTCCTCCTTGCATTCCCTCTCTGTCCCTGAGTCTGTAGACTGGAGGGATTTGAAAATGGGGGCTGAGTCCGGGCTACTCTAGGCACAGGGAGAATCTGGCAAAGGCTAAAAGCTAAACCAAGTTTGGCTGCTAAGCGGCCGTGGAGCTTCTGTCACTGCGGATTCAGGAGTCAACTCAGTGTCTGATGCCATGTCCTGAGGTCCAGGGTGCTCTGAGCAGGCAGTTTCCCAAAGTCCCAGGACAAGGATCTCTTTGCATCAGGACAGCCCCAGAGGAAACGTGAGATGCACTATGCCCTTCTGTCAGGGCTGGGGCACTGTTTGGGACGGAACTTGAGGCTCTGTGTGCCCTACTTCTGACCAGGGGACAGCAAAGCATTGTTCCCAATCTGTCTGGGTTGGGGGTCAGGTATCAGGGCCGTGGGTAACTGAGTCCAAATGGGTCCCAGGAGACTGAACAATAAGAGCTGACATTTCAGGGAGAATGATGGTCAAAGTCCAAGTTTCTCTGCCACCCCCTCACTTCCCAGATTTTGACTACAGGATAATAGTTACTAGCAGAGCACCACCTTCAAGAACACTTGCACGAAGTTTGCAAACTTGAACTGACAACTGGCCGGCCTAGGCTCTATCTAGGGGTCAGCAGTCTTTTTCCGTAAAGGGCTAGATACTATTTTTGGATTCTGGCATATGCTCTCTTTATTGCAACACTTCAACTCTGCCCAACTAATTTAGCCATTGAGGACATGAAAATGGGCATGACTGTCTTCCAATAAAACTTTATTGATAAAAATGGGCTGTGGGCCATAGTCTGCCTACCTCTGTGCCAGGTTAGGGATTCTCAACCTTGACTGTACATCAGAGCATTTGGGTTTCCTTGGTTACATCCTGCCGACCCTTCAGACTGACTTAATCAGTCTGGGGTGCAGTCTGGACACTGGACCTTTAAAGGCACCTCAAGAAATTCGAATGCACAAAGGTGAGGATGGGGACTAACCCAAGCAGTGTCTCTTGTTTCAACCTCTCGGGACAAGTGGCCATGTGTCCCTTAAACCTGCATGTTGCTTTGGGCCCAGAGCCCCTGCTGTGGTTACCTGATGACAAAGCTGTGTGTGTCAATCTCCTGCCCGCAGCCGCTGTTCAGCAAGACCCCTGAGTTGCCCACAATGGCACAAGTCCGGAAGTGTTTGTTCTTCAGGGGAGAGGTTCTGGGGAGGAGATCGTAGAGGTTCTGGGACACGTTCATTGTGCTGTCACGGTCGAAGATGTAATGAATGATGTCTCCGGGCTTCAGGGTCCCCTTGAGGACAGAGATGTCCTTTTCAGCATCCAAGAACTTCAAGATTTGCTTCCTACAGAAACCAAACACACATGAGGAACAAGTTTACCTGTGGCCAGCTGCCCTTTGTCAACCCAGCTTTGCCTGTCCTCTGTCCTCCGTGGCTGATGCAGCCAGCACACAGGTGAGGCTGAGTTGAGGTGCCCTCTGAGAATGGGTGCTAGGTGGGGAGTATCAGAAATGGCCCAGAGGCAGCTGTGATGGGGGTCAGTCTGGTTTTTGTGGTTATGGCCTCTTCCTATGAGAAGTGAAAACTTCCCAGGGAAAAGACTCCATTAAGACTTAGTATGAGGTCATCACAGAAGGCCCTGGGAGGAAGGGTGATCCATCATTCTGCTTTGCTCAGGATGGCCTGCTTTTAGCACTCAAAGTCCCACGTCCTAGGAAACCCCTGTCTTGGACACTTCCAGACAGTGGTCACCATACACCACACTCCTCTCTCAGTGGGATTTGGGGACAGCATCTGACAGGGGGTCCTGAACCAGGATTAGGAAGCCAGGATGACACCTGTCCCTCGCTCCTTAGTGTCTATTTTCTTCCACAAAAATCTCTAGGCGAAGGGATATCCCATGGGGTGAACAGGAGTATGGATACTGTGGGGTGTGTCAACTCCTCTACCTTTGAGAGACGGAGAACGTGGCCTGCCAGCCCTGAGCCGGTCCACTCTGTGGAGTGTGCTGCCTTGTTCCCCACCCTATCTAGTTTGAGGTTTATAAAAATTGATCCTCTCTGGTCCCTCAGAGAAATTCCTTTGTGCTGTTTCAGAACAAAGGTGAGCAAAGGACAGCTCCCTAGTCTCCAGGATGACTTTGATTTAGGGAGAATGTTCTAGAATCATTTAGCAAGGTACATAGCTGGAATGGGGTGTGGTCAGAAAAAGGATAGGTGTCTTCTCAGAATCACCTGGGGAGATTTACTCAAACCACTCAGGCCTAGCTGGGGGATTCTAGCCAGGGGCAGGGATGTTTACTGTCTGAATCTCCTAAAAGACCTTTAGAAATGATCCAAGTCAGAAAGAAATTTGGTCCCCACATTAGCCTACATGAACTTCATTTCCTGCAGCAAGCCCCTATCGAGCATAGACACAGTGATGCCAGTCTTCTTGTCCACAGAGCCCTGGCAGGACAAAACTTCCTCCCTCACTTTGCAAATGTGCAAATTTGCAAGATGGTTGCCCCATAGTGCAGATGGTAACACTGAAGCCTCAGAGCCTGTAGGACAAAGAGATGTTGACCACCAGCAGTGTGTCCCAGTAGCATGTCCATTCAAACGCCCAGGGAACTATAAAGAATTCAGAAGCTTTAGGCTCACACCCGAGAAATCCTGACTTTGAGAGTGGTTCAGTCTCTGCACGCTTCCTAACGCTCAGCAGGTGGCTCTAACTTGTGCCTGGATTTGGGGGCCTCTGGCGTAGCCAAGGGGAGGCTAGAATACTCTTCAGGGCATGAAGTTCTTCTTCCACTAGTCTTATTAATGACCCGGATCTCTTGCCACCATGCAAGGGAGGCACCCCTTGCTGAATAATTTGTATCTCTTGATGGGAGAAGAGGCATTATATTTACTTACTGCCCTTTACCAAAGATTATACAACTTGACAAGCTGATACAGCATGGAAATGGCTAAAACCTCTGCAATTACTTACCCCAAAGTATTTAAAAGTAAGGAGAATCCCTAGAAAGTCCATAAATAAACACCTCTGTGAGTGAATTGATTTATACCTAATTATGAGAAATTACTATCAATTATTAAACATCATTCTGAATCACTCACAGCATTTTTTATTAAGAATAATTTTGGTGGTTAATTGAAGGGAGTTGAAGGAAATTCTTTTTCCCCCTGGCTGAAGGCACATTGTTCCTGCCAGTGTGGCTGTGTGTTTGTAGGCTTCCATGGTCCGGTCGTCTCTGAAAGTGTGTGTGTGTGTGTGTGTGTGTGTGTGTGTGTGTGTGTGTGTGTGTGTGTATGTGTGTGTGTGTGTGGTGTGTGTGTGTAAAGTGTCCATTTGTCTACCCAGCAGGAGAGGAAAGGGCCAGGGAGATGCAGGTGGGCTTGTGCTGGTGGGAGGATTTCACTCACAGATGGTGTGGTGGGTTAGGCCTCCCACCAGGTACACGTCTACTTCCTAACCCTCAGAACCTGTGATGTGGCTTTATCTGGAAATAGCACCTTCGCAGATATAATGAAATTAAGGCTCTTGAGATGGTCCTGGATTACCAGCTGGGCTCTAATGCCAATGACAAGTGTCCTTAAAAGAGACAGGAGAGGGAACTACCCAGAAACAGAGAAGAGATGGGGGCCACAGGGCTGAGGAAGGGCTGAAGCATACCCCTTCCTCCCCCCATCCCCACCCAGAGGGAGCACTTGGAACTCGGGCCCCACAGCTGGAAGAGAATATGATTCTTTTGTCCTAAGGCACCAAGTGGGTGGGAATTGGTTAAAAGCATCCCAACGTTGGGAGACTACTGCACGTGTTCTCACTGACCGATCCAAAGATGCTGCTGATCCAAAGGCAAATGATGTAGGCCTGCAGCCTGTCCACCCAGGGGGCCTCAGAAGAGGCACTGGTGAGGGTGGCAGGATGGTGGTGACAGGAGTCAGTTCCTTCAGATGGCTTCTCAGCTGCTGGGTCCCTGGTCTCATGCGTCTCTAGCCCATACCCCCCACCCCCTTCATATCCCCAAATGAAGCTTTGAACTAAGGGGTGGGGACATTTCCATTTTGACAGTGAGCCTACCTGGAGGGGGCACTTCCCTGCTCTTTGCAGCGACACTTTGGTAGCTCTGGGTCCCCTGCTCTCCCTCCCCATGGTGTAAGGCCAGGGAAGGTTGGCCACCATAATCAACGCTTTCTCCATCTGGTCCAGGCTACCTTGCCAACCTCCCCACCCACATTCCGTACCTCCTACTTTGTGCTCCAGCAGCACAGAGCACAGATACCAGACGTCAGGCTGTGTGCAAGTGGGACGCAGCTTGGCATGCCTGGCAAACTCCTAATCACCTTTCAAATCTGGCTGCTCTTTTTCTGGCTATCCTGCTTCATCCCCTTGTTCTCTCCTCGGCGTGCTCTCTGTATTTCCACCGGTTTAGGAGATGCGACACCACCCAATGTGTGTATCACATGGCACTCTTCTGTGCTACATCTGGGTCTCCCCGCTAGCATGTCAGCTTCATGTTAGCACCCTGGGCCCCCAGCACAACGCCAGGGTTCTACTGACCAAGCTTCGCGGGGTCAGTCATGGCTATATCAATGTCAAGTACTCTAAATACTGACGCTGTAATTCCTTCTTTACAGCTCTCCATCCCCGCCACCCAGCAGTGATGGCAGAGCTCTGAGACATCATCCTAGAAGCTCAGGACAAGAACTACTCTCTGGCTAAGCACACCCCTCCTCTTTATGTCAGCTCCTGGGTCACCCACAGATGCCAGGCTGATGCAAACAGGAGACGTCTCCTACTAGAGAAGGCCCTTTCTTTGGATCCCCTGTGGAAGCCACCTGTGGTCTCCACCGTTCAGGCTCCTGCTGTTGCTGACCTTAGAGCATCACTCCTTCCAGAACCCAGGCCATCAGCAGAGAGCTCCTGCCACTCCCCTGGCCCTAGTTGCTGCACACACGTGTTGGGCTGCTGGGCTTGTCTCAGGTTTTTATTTCCAATTGATCGCTTACAGATGAAACCTGCCTCAGCGGGAGGTAAACATTTTATTTCTATCCTGACTTCTTTAGATGAAGGAGAGCGGCAATTTGCCAGCTTGTGCCGAAGAAGGCCAAGGCTCTCTCTTGTCCTATAGGTAATTACCACTACCTGATCCTCAGAGAGAGTGTCTGGTTGTGGCTCCACTTGGCCGAGGCTGGCTGGATGTTGTGCTTAATGCTTTCATTACTTCTGTCAACAACAGCTGGCGACGAGGAGCCATTTATTACAACTTCAGCTCTGGAAGGGAAAAAAAAGAGAAAGAGGGTAGACATGATCTGTTAGCATGCTGATGACAAGTCTAATAGTTTTGTTTTTGCACGGGCTTGGATGTAAACTTTGGGAGAGCAAAATTGCAGTTATTACCTGAGAAGGGAAAGGAGTCTATTTATCTTCTAGAATGCACAATTTCTCTCCCTCAGGTATACGCTACATACAGTTTGGAGATGGGGAAGGGGGTGGTAGAACTCTCTTTCTCCCCACCCCCCGCACCAGTGTCTCCTCATAGTGAAACCAAGCTGTCACCGTTGGAAGAGTAATACAACTTCAAGTTACTTTTGCAAAACTCTGCAGTTGCATTAGCAGCTGGGGGCATTAGATGGTCTACAAAACTTAATAAAGAGAAAACAAAAGCTCATGCCAGGGGAAAGCGAAGCAGCCTGTGGCTCCCCTCTCCTCCCCCTTATCCCATCACCGCCCCATTTGTACTTTCAGATGACACCTCACACCTTGTTCCACAGTTCTCGGTGCTCCATCTCCCTCTCCCACTAGGCTGTAATCAGGGGAGCTCCCTCATTCATTTCTTTATTACCCAAAGGTCTAACATAGCAGGTGCTTAATAAATGTTTGTTGAATTTGAATTTGAATTTCACCCTGGGGGAGCCTGGATGGGCGAAGGAGCTGCTTGGCCCTGTATGCCCAGGGCAAATCACAATTCTGGCTGCACACCATCTCTGCACCTGAGTCAGGAACACTAAGCATTCAGGACCCGCCTGAATTCTGAGGTTTGAAATCTATGCTAGTAGGTTTCTAAGAAACTAGGTTACAATTATGTCTCTAAAGGCAGCGTAGTCGCCAGCCTGCCTCTGTCAGATGTGCACAGATGCGTGTGGGTCACATCAGGTATTGCTTTTGTCTGTGCTGGCAGTAGATTCTCCCACTTCAAGTGATAAGTGGATTTGTGATGCCAAATTTTGGAGCTCTGAAGAGTTCAAACCAAACATCTATGTCCTCGGCATTTATCTTGAAACAGTCAAGTGAAAAAAGATGTGATTCTTTTAATGAAGTCTACAGCCGATGCTCTATTTTGCTTTTTATAGATAGAGAAGAAATTCAGTTGGGGGTACAAATTATCTCTGCACATTCTCCCCACACACCTCCCTTGCTCAATATTCCTGACTCCTCTGGCTGATATCACTGGTCTTGGATTCAAACATATGTAAATTTTGCAGAGGACTAGAAGAGGAAACAGAAGACCCTTGGAAATTTTGCTGTTTTCATGAAAGGAAGCAGAAGGTGTCATGGAAAGATTTCACAAGCTCTGTGACTGTGGGTAAATCACTTTACCTCTCTGAGATTCAGTTTCCCCATTTATGGAAAGTGGAAGATATCCAGCATTAAGGATCTAGAATTCTGTAAGGACCACGAGATCTCCTGCACCTGTCACTGACTGACCTCTCATAAGGCTGCAGGAGGAGCCACTTGTGGCTAAAACCTTTTGGCACTGCCTCCTTCTGCACAGGCCACAGGCAGGAGCAATGACACTCAGGACCACAGATCTAGCAGCCACACCCTAAGACCTCAAACTTCACTGTAGCTTACATGAGACAGTATTTGTGATAGAAACACTTGACTTCTTTTGATGGGGACTTGTTTTCCTAACAGGCTTGCTGATGTTCTCATTGCTAATAAGTGACCAGAACCTGGCATCTTATGGCTTAACGTGGGTTCAATCTTAAGGTGAAGCTTCCCAGAAACTGTGGCACATTGGGTGACTCCAGGGTCTCTCAGGTCAGAAGGATCTGCAGAGGTACCTATCCTGGGTGCTTGCCCAGGGGATTTTCTTAGAAAACTCCAGAAGGAGTTTCCAGGCTTCTCTGGGACAAGAGTGGTGGAGGTGAGGAAAGGAAAGAGATTAACGTTGGCATAACTCGGGGTAAAATTCCATTTCTGTCTCCACTTCCTAGTGAAATCTGGGAGGAGACCCTGTGTCTCTAGCCATGGTCTTCCTGGAGTTAATCCTTGCTCTGTGGCTGTCAAGCTGGGAAACTTGGTCAAGTCACCTTGGGTCTCTGGCCTCTGCCTTCTTCTCTATAACATTGAAGGGATGGATTAGGTGACCCAGGAATCACCTCAGGTCACTGGTTTTACATGCTCTATGTTGCATAAACTCAGCTGGATGAATGGGTTGTTCTAATGCAATGAGGAAACAGGTTCAGAGGGGAGAAATAATTTGCTCATGGCCCCAGCTAACAAACATGGGGAATGAATCCAGGTCTACCTGGCTCCCAAGACTTTTTCTTTCTGCTTCTCATACTTGATTTTGAGTAAGACTCTTCCACTCTCAAGTTACCATGGAGCACAGCTATGGCAAGATCCAGGGTCAAGATCTTGTTTGTCCAAAAGCAGACATTTTTCCATAGTAGAGGAGAGAGGAACTTCGGGCCACACGGCCTCCTATTTCTGCATTTTACCAGGCATACTGCAAGCTTCATTTGTAGCTCTCCCAGGTGTTTAAGAGGTTATTAGAGAGCTAGAAGCAATGATGTCAGGGAGAGAGGTCACTTTCCTGAATCAAGTGGGGTCAGGAATAGACATACTGAATAGGTCTGATATGGTCAAGAGACCTAAAAAAAAAAATCTATGGAAGGGCAAATAACAGACCCTACTCCAAACCACTTGGATTTCTTATTCCCAGACTGACCACAATAGGATCTTTAGAATGTAAGACAAGGACTTCATTTTCAGTAGTGGCTGTTTATGTCAAACAATGTGGCATTCTTTCTTCCTTCCAATGTTCCTTAAGCTCAGGCTCAGAGACTGTAGGTCAGAGCTATGGAGCAGTTGTCATCAGCAGAGAATGGGGACTCAGAGGTATGGTCCAACCACAGCCAGTGGCAAGTGTGGGTTCGTTGGCTTGCAAAGCATTTGCTCGCTTCTGTGTATCAAGCAGCCCCTGGCCAAGGATCATGACAGGAGAAAATACTCTTTCAGAATTTAGATTGTGCATTCAACAGTCAAGATGAACATCACTGAGTTGACTCCCTAACTATTTTTAAGAGGTCTTTGTGAAGTTCCTGAATGTTTTATTTTCCATCTTAATCTCCTGGATAAGCCACCTACAACAATGAAATTGAGTGAGAGACCTGATTCTCTTTAGAGCTTCCACTGCTCAGCAAAAATGAAAGTCATGAATAAGCACATTGGTGGCTCAAGTGCTTCAAAGTGTGTGGGCTCTTTTCCAGAAAGTAGCTCTTTCCCATCTGAGTTTTCCATCTCTACAGCCTCTAGACCTTGGGCCATTTTGTGGGCTCTTCTATCGACAGCTCCTCCCCAAAAGTGATTAGGAAAATGCAAAGCCAAAGTGAAACGAAACAGATCTATTTGCTAAGTAAGAAGGGCACCATCCAGCAAAGAGGAGAAGCGGATTAATAGCTGCCTTACAGCAAAAACAAATGAACACAAAATCTAATTTACAAACCTATTAGATTTGCTATGTAAGCTGTTCACAGCTGATCTGATTGTACCTCTGCCTCCAGAATCCCTGCAAGACAAAGGAAATGCATTATTTATAAACCCAGCTCTTCTTCGCAAAGCCCTCTTCAATCACCAGGAGATCCCGCAGCCCGCCTGGAGAGCTACAGAGGGAGAATGAGATCTCACTCTGGCTTCTCCAGAATGAGCAACATCCTGGCACAGCCACAGACCCAAGCATTTTACAGGGAAGTAGGCCTCCCAGATCCTTCCCGCCTCCCACTTGAACACTGTTTCAATTCCTATGAGGGTTTCCACTTGAGACTTTCATTTGAGTCTTGAGACAAACTTCTTTGGGATGAATCTCCCCTAGTTAGTCCCACAGGATAGTACACCTCAGTATGACTCAGCATCTGCTCTAGCATGACTTAGCATGACTTGGCATTCACTCTAGCATGATTCAGCATCTGCCCCTGGTCTTTTCTTGCTCTCACTCGCATGCGTTAGGATGTTGTCCCTCTCATCCTAAACCTGAGACACCACAAGTTCAACAGAGGATTGAATGTGATGATGATTTCCTTGGTGGCAGGAAAAATAATAAGGGGTGTCACTTTGCTGGGGGCAGGGAGGAGATGGGTGATTAAAGGGGTCCTTTGCTTCTTCCTCTGGAATATAGGTTTTTGGACTAGAAGGCTTCTAGGGCCCTTTCCAGCCCCACCATCCATTCAATTCTGGAAAATTCCATTCTGAAGGGAGGGCTCTAGGGTCATGAAGTTTCACCCTGCTTTACTATCACACTGGGCCAGGGAAGAGGTGAATCTATCCACCTTCAGTACCTAGTCCACTCCGTGCCCTGTGTGTTTTTAAAAAGTTGTGAGACTAATTATTTTTATTAAATTAAATATTTTTTCTCTCTCACTGATTTATAGGATGTGTGGTTGAGGAGCTCTTTCTTCATACTTTTCTCATTTCTAAAGTTCCATCTGGCCTTTCAGTCAGGGTGTTGGAGTACTCCAAAGAAATGATTAAATCACTGGCAAAGCTGTGTGTTTCAAGGGATCCTGTGATTTAATGAGAACTCTTTGGGGGAAGTAAGTCTGGATTTTTCTGTCTGCTTTCTTTAGGGTTATCCTATCTGTAGTTATAACACTGTGCGTGCATTTTGTGTATGCGTGTCTGTGAAAACATATATGCCTTTTCCTGAGGGACTGAATGTCTTTCCAGCATTATTTGGCAACAGGCGACATTCTCCCACTTCACAGCCAGACAACTTGACAACAGGAAGTAGGCTATGTCCTGCCCAGAGCCTCCTCCCTTAGGTCTTTTCCTCCGGTCTCAAGTTTCCATCCTTCCCCGTCTAGTTCTTGATTGCATGGAGTATCATTGGTTCTTCACATTTTAAATCAATGCCTAGTATCTCCTTTTTGTCCCTCCTTGTTTCTCCCTGGGATAACAGAGCTCTGCTCTGGCATTTTTAACTCAGGGGTCTGGGAATATTGGGCCAGCTCTGGCCCTGTAACTGTATCTACTCAGCTCGAACCCCAAGGGCTTCCCTGGGTATACTGCTGTCCACATGTCACGACCTTTCACATCCCCCCATCCTGACCCCTGTCCTCAAAAATCAGTACTCTTCGCGGGGCCAGATATTAAGTCAAGTGCAGTGATTAAAAGTGTGGTAATAGCTCAAGGCTAATGAAAGGTTAATGGCACAAAAGAGATCATCCAGAAAGACTGCATATAAGAATTGATATATGACTTTAAAAAATCATGATCAATGAGAAATTCAATAAATGGTTTGGAGTAGTTGGTTAACAACTGAGAGGTGAGGTGGAGGGGAGTCAGTTGAGTATGACTCTATTCTACACAGCAAAATGAAGTTCACGTGATTTAGCTAGAGCTTCCTAAATGCCAGCCATTCTCATACTTCTATCACCAGTTTGCCATACTTTATCACTCACACCATTACCTACTTAAGTTTTAAAACTGACTCATCTTTAAAAACTCCTGATCCTAAGCAATGCCAACTGCGAAAATACACGTTGATATCGTGATTAGATACTCATTTGAAAAGAACACAGTCAGTAACACAAAAATATTTATCAATGGAATTCCTAAAGTCATATAATCCCTGAGAGTACTTCTAGCACCTCTGAAAAAGACTAAATTGAAGAGGTACCCATTTAAGGAAGGGATCCCATAAGAAATTGGTGAGAAAATGGAAGAGAATATTTATCAAATCTTTGATGAGGTATGAAGAGTGTATGCAAAGGACTTTTTAAAATTCAGAAGGGTAAGAAGAAATCATAAGAGAAAATATAAGACATATTTGACTTTATAAAAATTTAAAACCCTGCTTATACAAAAAAAGCAATCCTCAACAAACCCTGTGCACAGGGTCTTTCATGAAATCGAAGCGAGCATCAGGAGAGAGAACACTGTCTCTATGCAGTCCTCTGGTTTAATGTGACCAGGGGTTTGGAGAGAACCACGTGCCCAACAGCAGCTGTCCCAGGTCTTTCTCTTCTGCCTCCAGGCCAGGTCCCTAGTGGCACCAAGACCTAGGGTGTTCAGCAGCATCTTGGCCTCCATCACTTTATGCCAATAGCAGCCCTTCCCCACCCCCCAAGTTATGACAACCAAAAATAGGTCCAGACATCACCAAATGTCCCCTGGGGCAGAGGGGTAAATTTGTTTCCATTCACAATTTCTGCTTTAACTCTTGTTTCTTCCCAGTGCCCCTGGGAAGATGGATCTCCCAACAGCCAACCCATCCGCCGTCACCTTCCCGAGCTGAACCCCAAGCCGACATCTGTGCCGACATCTTCCCGAGCTGAACCCCAAGCCGACATCTGTGCTTCCCCTCCAAGCCATCCCATTCTCATTTTTCTACCATCTTTTCCTTCTCCTCCCAGAGCATTCGATTGTCTTACACCATTTGTCACCTTCCTGCTGTATTTAATTATTTCAACTATTTCATGAACTCACAGTTGGAGGCCTTTAAAGAAATCTCATGTGCGTAGTCCAAACTCCTCTTCTTAGAGTTGGAATCAGGGTCTGGAGATTTAGTCCTGGTTGCAGTTTCCTGGGCTGCTCGCCACACTAGAATATCAGCCCCCTGGAGGGCAGGCATTAACCAGGTCTTTTATTCTTTGTATTCTGAAGCCTTGTGAACTCTGAAGGGACTGCCCCTCCCAGAGTTAGCCAATTCTTAGAGACAGTAAACAACTCATTTGGGAGTGTGCCTTTCAAAGGCAAATCAACCAATCTAGAGCCCACACCCCTGCCGCCTTCCTTACTGGGGTCTCACACTATGGGCTACTATCCCATGGGCACGCCCTGCCCTAATTACCCCAGAGCCAGGTATTAGACAGGTAAGGGCAGCCCCTATGTCCAGAGCCTGCTGGATTTATTCAAACCAGCAAACCTCAGCCTGCTTGTCCTGTCTCACTCTTCCTTCCTGTGAGAATGACAACAAAGGCTCTTTCTTGTCCACAGTTTCCCCCATCTCTCTGCCTCCTGAGTGACCTGGGATCTGGAAGTATAATAAACTATCTTTTTAATGGCAATCATCCCCTGATCTGTTGGCCTGACCATACCTAAATAATAATAAAACCTATATTAAAACAGGGGGGGACCCTGTCTTGTTCACCTTCAGAGCCTTCCCCGACTGTGGCTTAGTGAATCAAATCTAACTTCAAGGTCAAGTGGGACTTTTCTTCCAAAGTCGTCTCTTCCCAGTGAGCATGCTGTGTTCCTGCATATTATTTATACCTGTACAAGACACAGTTTCACCTCTCAGATATCCATAGAATGGGGCAGACCATCATTCAAAGAAACAGACTGCAGATGTTTGGCTCAACAAGAATCACATGAACTGACAAGGGATTTCTTTTTCTGATTAGGTTTCGCCTCCAGTGTTATTAAAATAAGCTTACCTTCCTTACAATATAGGAATGCTGATACCTGCCTGGTTGAGTGACATAAGAAGATGATCAGGTGAGAAAAATTTGCTAAAGATAATTCACAGTGTGCTGAAGTCATAGAAACAAAGACGCTTGGATTATCCAAAGGAGAAAACATATGAGAAAGCACTTTGCACACATGAAGAACTCTATAAAACAAGGTATAATACTAGTAATAACCACTGTGCATTTGACCCTGCTAAATATTCTCAGCCATAGTGATGATAGAAATTGATGGCTTTAGAACCCTGCATTTTAGGACAGTGATCTTTCCACCACTGACCCAACACTCCCTCTGAGTAGAGTGTACTTGGTAAACTAAGACAAAGCGTAAAAATGCTATGTTAAACAAACAAACAAACAAACCCATCACATACAGTTAGCTCTGTTTTTAGTGAAAAGCAATTAGCAAACCTGAAAGCTGCATTTCCATGTTGCCTCTTCCCCCAAGCCCAATTGTTGATGGGTAAGGGAATATCCAGTGCGTTGGGGTCTTGTAGCTGTTTAGAATCTCCTGTGTTCTCTGTTTCTCACTGGAGAGTCAGGCTCAGTAAACAAACTGTCAGCTTTAATTAAGAGTCTAGACCCAACTTAAACAACTGACTAGTCTTGAGAATAAAAGATTAAACTAAAGCACAAATCATGAATTTGCAGATGGTTCTTCCTTCAGAGTTTTGGGAGGATACTGAATGCGTATTTTTTTTCCTTCAATTTTTTTTAAAGATTTTATTTATTTATTTGACAGAGAGAGACACAGCGAGAAAGGGAACACAAGTAGGGGGAGTGGGAGAGGGAGAAGCAGGCTTCCCGCTGAGCAGGGAGTCCGACTTGGGATTCGATCCCAGGACCCCAGGATCATGACTTGAGCCGAAGGCAGATGCTTAATGACTGAGCCACTCAGGTGCCCCTTTTCCTTCAACTTTTGCATAAAACCACTTGGGGTTCCTACCTGTTGTCCAAGGGACACACTATAAATACATGGCCCCAGAGATGCATGGTGGGGAGGACTATAAGGAAAGGGATAATTCATTCGGGTCAGTCATGTGGACAGAGCTAGAGCTTCTGCGTTCAGTGTTCAAGGGTGGGTTTCTTTTTAATTGTGGGAAAATATACTTAACATAAAATTCCCATCTTAACCCTTTTAAAGTGTACAATTCACTGGCATAAGTTGTGTAGCCACAACTACACATAATTTTGTGTAGCCACATTACCACTATGTAGCTCCAGAAATTTTTTTTAATCACCCAAACAGAAACTCTGTACCCAGTAAACAATATCTCCCTAATCCCTTATCCTCCCACCCCTGGTAACCTCTATTTTACTTCCTTCCTTCATGAATTTGTCTATTCTAGATATTGCATGCATAGGAAACCTAGCTTTCGATGTGGCTGTTCTAAGGAGGCAGAACATCAGAGACAAGAGAGGGAAAGATCCCTGCAAAGTGTTTGTGTCTTGATCCTTGAGCACCTGCGATTAGAACAGGAGTAGAGGTTCTACCAGCTGACCAGTGCTTGAATGGGTCAGGGGCTCTCTGGCCCAGGGCTTACTTGGTGAGGAGCTTCCTGAATTTGTTGCCAGAAAATTAAGCTTTGCTGTCCATCTCCTCTTCCACGGAGCTCATTGTACTTGGCCAAGTGCTCAGATGGGCAAGGGGCCCAGCCTTGTTGATCCAGTGCAGAGACTCACCACGAGCCTGGCAATAAAAGTATTTTCAGTTGCCCTAGCACAGTGGGAAACATGGCACCCCATCCTTTGGACCAGGCCAATTTGGATTCCTGAAGAGGCTCTGGCACTGGTATCTGATTCACTCTGAGCAGAAGGCAGTTACACAATAATTCGTTTTGGGCTGGTCACCATGAGACCACCCCCTAACACCTGTGTACTACCTGCATTTGTGGGAACTTCTTTCCAGCATTCTAATCATCCTGATCTAGGGCATCTTCAGTAGATAGGACTTGTACGCAGTCACCAGCTAGTCAGGAGTGATGCAATGGCTGGGTTCATCAAGAGACCCGAAGTTCAAGGTCATACTTTCCAAACTCTAAGAACTAGAGGCTACTGCATTCATGCCATTCGTCACCTTGTAAGTGTAGCCAGCCCTTCTAGTCACATTCCATAGGTTCTATATTCTGCGGGATATGAGTCAGCAAACTTTTCCTTTAAAGGGCCAGACAACAAATATTTTAGGCTTTGTGGACCAAGAGGAAAAATGGAAGGTTTTACAATGAGAAGAATGCAGTTCTTTTTGGGAAGAGATTGGAGTTTGCTTAACTGAGATTCAAAGTTAGTAGTCCCATCATCATGATAGAAAGGTGACGTCACTCCTCTCTAAAGTCTTCCCTTCCTTCTTCCCTCCTGTGAACTCATCAAAATGTGTGTCTCGAGTCTCTCTTTTGGACTTCGACTTTATCTACACTTACAGGGTTGGAGGACCTTTCATATGGGGATGCAAGTTAAGAACACAAGGCTCTGTGATAAGACTCCCTGGGTCTGAATTCTAGCTGAACGGTTAGCTGTGTGATCTTTGACTCTTATTTAACCTATCTGAAGGCTTCCGTTTGTTTCCTGGTCTATAGAATGAGTAACTTCATTCTATAGTATCCACTTCACAGAGTTTTAGCAAGGCGTGCATGAGCTAATGAATGCAGGGCTTTAGAACACTGCAGGACAGATTATAAAGCACTCAATATTAGTGTTACTCTTCCTTTGATTTTTTTCCCCAACCTTTAAAAAATGTCCAAACATTCTTGGCTTGAGGGCCACATGATAATAGGTGGCTGGCTGGATATGACCTATGAGCCACACTTTGCTGACCTCTGCTCTCGGGAGTTAAGAGCAAAATGCCTCTCATCCCCCATGTGGGAGGCGTCTTTGCCATATTTCTTTTTGATGACGTCCTTCTGACCCAGCAAAGGTTTCCTGAAGTCACAGCTCCAAGAAGGAGGACCATGAACTCCTGCACTGCCAGCTCTTTACCAGCGTGACAATGACCGTGGATCATGCTGAAAGCTGGAACTGGCTGGTCGCTTCTGGACCGCCAGCCAGGAGTCGTCGTGACTGTAAAGGTCACAGCAGCTTCAATTTTACAAGCAGTAAGTGACACTTCTGGCTTGGTAGTTCCATCAGATTTAGACTTCTTCCCAGTGCCACCCATGCTTGTCACCAGTTTGTCTCTCTCTTCTGATTCCATGAACTCAGCTTCTTGCTCATCAGGTCAAGCCTGAAGCTCTACCGACGTGCAGAACAGTCTCTGGGACACTCTGTCCTGTACAGCGAGTCTTACTGTACAGAAACCCTGGAACCTCACGGATACTGAAATACGCCAGGCACAGAGCTCTGAAGAGACCTGGGCTGGGTTCAACCCTGACAATGGTGTTTCCATGACGATAGAGGTCTCTGCTGCTGGTGTCAGGGACGAGGGTGGAGTCAGCGAGCTCACAGGTGTCTTTCTGACGCCCCTGAGCTCTCCTCATCCACCGCTCAGCTCCTTTTTCTGCTGTCCTCCCTTCTTTCATTTTAAACATTAGTGTATTATTAAATTATTAAATATTACCCATTTGCTTTGATTTCAGCAAACTTTTCCTTGTTAATCATCCTCCATCGGTGTACAAAAAGGAACCAGCTCACTCCTGGCTCTTCCCTTTGCTCAGTTCAGAAAACATCCATGTGAACTTAGGGCTTTGATGATGTTCCAGCCAATTTCTCTAGTCTTCATATAAAAGTACAGATAGGCATCTGCACATCAAAATTCAAGTAAATAAGTCACTTTGATGCCAAATATTTTGTACCCTGTTTATTGCCGATCCTTTCTCATCATGAAACTCTCACCTCTAACGGGGTGGGGGAGAAGGGGACCATACGATTTATCATCCAAACCAGAGCCTTTTTGGACTAAACTGAGGCACTGTTTACCAATCCGTGTGGGATTCTCCATCCCCAAATCCATACCCATTTTATAAAGGAGACGGACTTTATAATAGAAAGACTTCTAAGAGAATGGCGCATTCCAAAACCCTGAAAACACTCGAAAACCCAGAAACCAAGGCAGTTAAAACTGGGAGGTGAGACATATATATTCTGTGGCTTGAGCGGGAGACAGTAAAGCTATCGGCAGAGAAGACTTCTGTAAGCCATTCAAGGCTGTAGACACTTTTCTGAGAGCCCCTGACCCCATCCTGAAGGCCCTGCTTTACAGCGAACCAGAGCACTTGTCCTACTTCTGTGTCCTGGTCCTACCTGCACCAAGGTGCTCCCTACCACTGCAGCTTGTCACCTAGCACATGACTTCGCTAGACTGCAGCCAAGCATAGGACAGGGTCCTGCTCATCTCCATGTTGCGGGCGTTGGGGTGGGGTGGGGTGTGTCTCTCCTGCACATCAAACATGCTCAGGGGAGAGCTGCTGAATGAATAGTTGAGTCAGGAAAGCTGAAGGTGTCCTTCCACTGTAGAGAAGAGGACTTGGCCTCCCAGAAGCAAGGCTTGGGAAGGAAGAAGGGAAATCCTAGCCTCACTTCCACCACCACTCCCCACCTCTCCATGTCCCCCTAGGGGGTGCTCCAGCCTCAGGGCGTTTGCACTGGCTGTTCCCCCTCCCTGGAACACTCTTCCTATAGATATCTCCATGACTCACTCCCCCGTGCCTTCAAACGTGGGCTCAGATGTCACTTTCTCAGAGAGACCTTCTCTGATCACCCCATTTAAAATAGCATCTGCTCTGTCATTCTCCCCATCGGGGCCCTCCCCGCTCTCATCTCCTTTTGTCTTCTTATCACTATATTCATGTATTAAACGCACGGTCTGACTCTGCCCCTGGAATGTAAACTTCATGATGGAAGCGTTGTGTCTGTCTCGTTGACGGCTGCACCCCCAGTGTTGGGCACAGTGCCTGGACATCATAAGGGCTCAATGAATATTTGTAAATAGAAGAAGTCTGCCTCTTCCCTTCCTTTGTTACAAGAGAGGAGTTAGCTCTTCTCTTATCCAAACCCAGGAACCCTGTAGGAGCTCGCTGTTCTCTTCCAAAACCTGTCTGTGCTCTGAATCACATCCCTTCCTGCCTTTTGAGACCCCTGTTCTATCAACTACTTCTTCTCTCTTCCATATATTCAACAACAGCCTTTCAGCTCTGTCATACTTCTGATACTGATCTTGGACCTCACAATAGCCCTGTGAGGCAGAACTGCTTATCCATTCCACGTGAGAAGACACTCAGGCACAGAGAAGGTGAAATACTTCCTAGGGCAGCACAGGGACTAAGTAGGGACACCAGGATTTGGACCCAGGTGATGGGTTCAGGAGCCCAGCTCCTGATTCCTCTGCCATATCACTGGCTCATGCCCACTAGCATTTATATATATGTTTGCTTTTCTCATCTTAAATAAACAACCCAACCTTAATTCGATATTCCCCTCAGCATCTTCTCTATGTCTTGTCAGCACTTTGCAAACCTCTTGAAAAATCGTCTACACTAATCATCTATGTTCCTCATTCTACCCCCTCTTGGTGCCTCTCCAATCTGGTCTATGTCCCCACCACACTATCAGAAGAGCTCTTGTGTGAGCATCTTGCAATGGATGCTACTCATTCCCCATCTTATTTGAACCCCATGCTTGTGTGATGACAGTGGCTACTTCTTCCTTCTACCCTTCCTGGATAGGTAAAGTCAGAGCTTCCTGGGTCCGGCCATGGGACAGATCTCTCTCTAGAGGAAATATGCTACTAGGAAGACACATGATGAACAATCCCTACTGAAGAGATGGGTTAGAGTCCTCAGGGCATCATTAAGATTCCTTCTGGCTCAGAAAATCCGTTATTATATTAAATCACCGCCACTCAACACTTTAAGGTTCCATTTACAATGACATAAAACCCTTCCTGGATTCTCACTACTCCCCAAAGAGAGGGTGCCCCCAATTAAAAGTCTTGATTTTTTCTCTATTTTCACACCCAGCAAGATTTTGTCCAGTATTACTTTCTATAGTTTTTCTTACAAAATATTTAGTTTTATAAAATTTTCAAATACAAAATACACTGGAATATGGTTTTTGTTTTGTTTTGTTTTGGTTTTTTCAAATGTATGTAACAGCCTCTCTTTTCCTAGCAAAATTTACTCCCTAAGAGTGACGCCTTCACCAGGTGACAATCCCTGTCCCAGATGGACATGTTAATAGAACATATTTCTACGAAGGGGATGCAGATTCTAAGAGATCAGTGAAAAATATTAATAACCTCACTTGCTTGACCCCACGATGTGCTGGGCTCTGTACCAGGGACCTGTTTGTTTTCATATTTTGGTTTTAAAAATAAAACACACAGGCCCCAAAAGGTTAAATGATTTAACCTTTTAAATCGGGACTTTTAAAACAGGACTGGGGTCTCCTGTCCCTGCAGAAAGCGGACACCCCACCCTTCACCTGCTGCAGGTAAGATTTAATACACTGTCAGGGAGTTAAGGGGAAGCGAAGGTTAATTCCACAAGTAGTTGGGAGACAGTTGGTGAGCTGACTGGAGAAATGGTCAAGTTAGAATCTCCACCTGCACCACAGCAGTAGGGATGAAATGTGATCCAGGGGTGTTTTCATACGAAAATTTATTCAATCTTCCCGTCTCCGTCCACTTGGGCTGCTAGAGCGTAATACCATAGGTTGGGTAGCCCATCAACAGAAATGTATTATTGCTCACAGTCCCAAGAGGCTGGGAGTTGGACATCAGGGAGCCAGCATGGTCGGGTGAGGCCCCCCACCCCATCCGGGTCTGATTTCTTGTTCTAACCTCGCATGGTGGAGGAAGGGAGGGAGCTCTGTGGGGTCTCCTGGACAGGAGACCCATCATGAAGGCCCTACCTGCACGACCAAATCACCTCCCAGAAGGCTCCACTCTCTAACAGCATCACATTGAGGGTTAGGGTTCCAACATATGAATCTGGGGTGGGGGGCACAAGCATTCAGACCGTAGCACCTCCACTGGCCAGTTACTCAGTGTCCATTTTATCGGCAGTGCCTGGGCCTCCTGCTGCAGACACGGTGTTAACCTCGGCTGTCGTTTTTCCCACTTGCATTGCATTAGAAATAAACTCCTGCAAAAAACCTGAAGTGGGAGCTTGGCAGCTCTGAAAACCTCTCATTTCATTCATGTGGCCTGCTCTGGATAAATCTGTGCGCTTTAAAGAGAAGCAGAATGCCTGGCCACCGTGCCACGCTTTGCTCTTGAACCCGCCTCGCCTCGCCAGCACTTGAAAGGCCTCTACCTTAAGCCAGCCTTTCTTCCCTGTCTTTTGTTCACTTCTTGATGGAGCTGCATTCAGAAACAGCATCCCCATTAATATCAGCAGCAGCCTTTCCCCCAGGAACCCCCCCTCCGAGAGTGCCAATGTTGGAGAGGACTTTGAAGTCCTGTTTCTTCTGGGTGTCAGATGTGTCCCCACCCTGCCTCTCCAGCGGTCGCCATGCGGGGAGTGTGGGTGTCATGGAGGAGAAGGGTGGCCAGGACCATCAGATAGGGGACTGGGGCTCTGGCTCCTGATGGTTCTGGCTTTGCAGCTCTAGACCTCTCTAGGGCTTGATGTCCTTCTCAGTAAAGCAGGGACCTGTTGTGGGACGGCCGTGAGAAGCGCTGGAGGGACAGGGACCTCAGTTTCGGTATTAAGGTGATGGCTGCCGCCCTCTGGATCAGAGAGAACCATCACTGGGGGAGCACTCTGGCGAACCCCCGTGGCACAGCTGTCCTCAGGGAAGCTGCCTTTCAGCAGTGCAGCCCACGAGGGAGAAATAAGAACCAGCCGGTGGAAGAAAATGCGTGTGTTCCCCCTGGCAGAGCTGTGGTACCTGCTGCCGTTGCTCTCACTGATGGTGTGCCAGAGACCGAATGAGTGCCTTTCCTTTTCTTCCACGAAGAAACTCTCAGCTAAACAGCAGTAAGCACCTGTGGAGGTCACACTGTTGAGAGCTGGGCATGGGCATGTCCACGGGCTAGCAGGCTGTGCTGGACTGAGCTCCCAGGGGGACTCTCTTGCAGAAAATCTCAAAGCGCCAACTGGCCCTTGAGTGAGTCTGACCACTCATTGGTTCTTTCTGCTCTGCCAGCGAACTGAGCAAGACCCGAAATAAGCCACGAGTCACAGACACTGTCCTCCCCCATCGAGGGGCCTCACTTCTCCAAGTGTCCGCTGAACATTCCCACTGCTTTCTCCCAGCTTCTCCCCACCTGCCCGTCCTCCCCTCCATGCTCAGAGCCCTGCTGAGCATGGGTCACTTGTCCAAACCCCAACTTCATCGCTTGTCTATATGCCATGACTGACGGACTCCCGGCAGGCACACCGCACTGCCGCTTCCAGAATCATGCACATCCTGGATACCTCTACACACAGCTCCAACCTGACCAGGATGGCAGCCTACCTAGGTCATTCACAGTCAAGGTGGCATCTATATTCCCCACATGCCCTCACCACGTTCCACCTTCCAAGACCACTCAGCCTTCAGACTGTACACCTGAGGGGAGCAGGTCCCGACCTTCATGGCCTCACCCTGGGTCATGGCTTGGTCTCCATGTTCTCTCCCTCTCTGTCTTGGATACTCATTCTCTGCTGGCCCCTCCCACACTGGTTGCAGCTTTCTGAGATGCAAACTGCAATCTGGCAGTCCCTCCTTGAAACTCTTCAGGGTTCCCTTACAGACCCTCACGGCTTTCAAAATGAAGAACAGAGCACGGGAGACACTTTCTGAGGTAGCCCTCTCTGTCTTTATATTCCATTTTCCCACTTGCCACTTGCTAATCCACCAAGGGAAGTTTCTAGAATGTGTGGGTTGGATCCAAGATAGTATCTTTTAACATCGTGCTCTCCCTCAGGAATCCTTTATTCTATCTGTGTTTACTAAATTCGGAGTTTATGAACTGCCAGCCGCAGGTCAAATCTGGCCTATATATGTGTCTGGGTGGGGGTGACTTGAGTATTCTAAACATTTTAAAAATCAGAGGCCAATATTTTAAAACTCAAGGGAATGGTTATTATAAAGCATGCTAATTTCTGGCTTCTTTTGAACAATCAGAAGATCTGGCCACACTGAGTCAGAGTGATTGGTTGAGTAGAGTTGAGAAGCGGCTGTGCCTCAGGTTGGTGGAAGCAGGGATGAGGGGAGCAGGGGAGGGAATATGCTACATTTTGCCACAGTCCTCACCACTCCCTCTTGTATTACACTGAAATGCCTCTCTTAATACGTGTCCTACCTGGACTCTGTAGTTTGAGATCCCTGGATCAACTCCTTATTACTCGGGTAGCAGAACAGTGCATGCCACCTTCTCCATTAACACCCCTGATAAGCCAGGTGTAGCAAGCCTGCTGGCCCTGGGGGTATGCAGGGAGTGGCTGGGGGTACTACTTTCTTGCTCTTTCTCAGTGAGAACTGACGAGGTGCTTATCGATAAAGTCAACCATAAGCAGAAGAAGAACGCCCAGAGGCCCAGTCCTTTGCCCCCTGCAACATGTAGAAACAAAGCTGCTGGAAAGGAAATCTGGGAGGTTCCTTCTTCCTACCATACAGCGTGAGGCTGCTGCCCAGGGCTCGCTGACTGAATTGCCAACAAACAGAAGAGTAGGAGGAAGCCAGCCCGAGCTCTGGAAGGGTACTCAGCCCCGATGTCTTCAGGTGTCAGCCATGGCCTCCAGCTCCACCCCCCCCCCCCCCCNGGCTCTGGGGAGGAATCGTGGAGGGGCTCTGCCGTTTGCGTCCTCCCTGTGAGCCGATTCCTGATTGCCTTGGAGAAAAGCCCAGAGGTGGTGCTCAGGGTGGAAAACACGACCTCCAGCCATGTTGAGTCAGAGCACAGAAAAGGACTTCACTCAACAAACATCGCTGTAGCTTGTAGCAGGTGGGGGTGGGCTGGGGATAGGTGTAGAGAGGATTGTGGCACCCAAGCCTGTGTCAGGTTGATGCTAGAAACAGGTGTCTGGGTGGGCACTTAAGAAGGACTTTGCTTGGATGACAGAGCCCACAGGAGTGACCATTCTGAGTTTCTACTGCCTGGGTACCAAGCGTCCAGCACTCACAGGCCACACCCTCACTATGGATTTTCTCCTTTTGTCTCTATCATAACCCTATGAGGTGGATATTTTTAGTAATCCCATTCAATTAGAGACATTAATTATTGAATCCAACTATTTACAGCAAGGAGGAGGTGGAGGCAGGATCTGAACCTGGCTTTGTCTAACAGATTGTCTCTAAGTTGGGAACATGGTGCAAGGGGTTGGGGGCTGGGGCGGTCAAAGCCTGAGTGGAGGAAAAACTGGGGCTTTGTGTAATTGGAGCAAACCCAGAAGAGAAGCCAGAGAGCAGGGTCAGATAGCCATTGTGCCTGGGACACTACACCTGACTCCAGACGGATGCCCAAAACGTCCCCTGGCAGAGCCAAGAGAAGGAAGCAGGAAGCCAAGTCCTCCAAGGGGTGTGTGCATCAGGACTTGGGGTTGTCCATCCCACTGGATTCCTACCTTCTCATTCTAGGAGGGTTTGGCTCTAGTACTTCAAATGTTTCTAGCAGCTTTTCAGGGAGCCTGGTTTCTGCTGTGAGCACAAAGGTGAGAGGCACAAAGATGGACTGGACAAGTACCCCTCCTTTGCTTATCCTCTTGCCCTGAGCATCAGTCTGGACCCCTGGTTGGGGGGGGGGGTCTGCCTATCTGCCTCCAGGGTCTGGGCTGGTGGCTCTGCATGGTGCTCTGGGGACAATGGCTCAAGGTAGCATTTCAGGCTTTGGACTGGGGGTGCCTTTGAGCTTTATCCCTTCCCCACTTCTCTTGCCACTGAATTCACCTAGAAAAGGCCAGTGAAGAAGCCAGGGTGAAGTGAGGGTTAACCCGCCCCTCCCTGGACTTTAGAACAATCCAGAGGCAAAGAGAATTCTTCACCAGCTGACTTCTCCTTGTGACCACAATGGACTGGGTAAGTGGATGGGAAATTTAACTCTTCTTAGGGTCTTGTAAAACACCCCGGCATGTGAAGGGCTTTGCATGGACATGTTCAGAATGGGGACAAGTGGGGAGAGGACACCCAGAACTGCCACTTTTATTTTTTGACAGAAATGCCTCTTTGATCCAATACTGTCAAAAAAAAAAAAAAAAGAGTGGCAGAAGAACACAGGCTTTGGTGTGATCCCTAGTTCCGCCTTTGCGAGCAGAGTATTTAAAGCTGAGCCTCCTCACTCCTTAAAGTGAGTACACTTTGAAGAGTAAATGAGGTAATGAATATATACAAACAGCTTGGCAGATGCTATTTTTATTTTATTTTTATTATGTTCTCATTAAAACTCTTCTGAGAAGCGAGATAGGTCATGGCTGGATTCCTTTGGCTTCCCATCATTTTCTTCCAATTAGCACGCACTTCTTAGGCACTTACTATATGACAGGTCCTGAGTTGGACTCTGGGGGCACAGTGGGGAATGACAGTTAGCACCCCCCCCAAAGGTTTGAAGGTGCTTAAAATCTAAATTTGGAGGGGAGGTCAGGTAAGCGTCTGCCTTCAGCTCAGGTCATGATCTCAGGGTCCTGGGATCGAGTCTCACATCTGGCTCCCTGCTCAGTGGGGAGCCTGCTTCTCCCTCTCCCTCTGCCACTCCCCCTGCTTGTGCTCTCTCTCTCTCTCTCTTTCTTCCTATCTCTCAAATCAATAAATAAAATCTTTAAAATAAATCTAAATTTGGAAGCACATATACAGGCATACAAGAAAGGCAAATACCCCAGCAAAGGAAGAGTCATAAGCATGTACTTGGTGGCACCAAGAAGAAAGTAGGAGGGCAGCGATGGATGTGTAGGGACCGGGGGCAGGCTCGGCAGGGGACAAGGAAGAGCTGCTGAAGGAGCCGGCATTCCATCAGAATCCTGAAATCTGAGCAGGAGCCAGACTCACAAAGGGCTGTGGGAAGAGCCCCAGGCAGAGGGATCTGCTCAGGCAAGAAGAGCCTGATGGGTTGGTGGATCCCAGATCTTCCCTTCTTTAAAATTCGTGTTTCTGGAGCCTCCCCAATCCAGAACATGGTCTCTGAGCCTTCATCCCACTCTTCCTTTTCCCAACTCTGGTTATTGGTCTCGTTTCACCTCCACATCGTGGCTTTATCACATAACCTCTCCTTTCCTCAAACCTCTGGTGCAGCCAGACTGTAATCATCACCCCTTTGATCAGGGACCTTTCTTTGAGACCTTCTTTCACCTCATCATTCTCCCATATGTCACCAGGGACCTGCTGATGGCCAAGTCCAGGGGCCCACGAGCACCCTCAAACCTGCCAGGAGCACTCGTCTCTCTTGCTCACTGCTTTGGTCCCTTGGTCCCCTCTCATCTTTGTCCACCCTTCTCCATGGCCTTTGCTACCTTGGCTTCTCCTTCCCACCCTCTAAATGAGGACAGTGACTAAGGCTTAATCCTGGAGTATCTGCTTCTTTTGGGATTTTATCTCCATTCATGGCTTCAACTAATATCTCCCTACAAAAGGCTTCCAATTTCCATCTCCATCTTCTGTGACCTCCCTTCTAAATGTTGTTCTCTTACGGCTTGGCCCCAGTTGCCCACCATCTATGCGACCATGGACAATCTCTTCCCATCTTGGGGCCTTTGTTGCCATACTTAAAGAATAAAGGAAAAGGGGCCAGCTAGACTTTTGTCCCTACACTCTGATAATTGTTGATTCAGTTAGTGATTTTTAAATGTCTTCATTCCCACACAGATAAACACCATCCTTTTATAATCATCATGTTTAAGACCAAACCATTGTCCTGGCCACCACTGATGGTCCCCAGAGTGCTGTCACTTCTTCTCTGTAAAACGATGCCCTATGATTCCTTTCCATTGACACAACTGCAACCCATACCCTCCATGCTCCTCCTATGGATGACCTGAGTGGTCTCCCCAGCTCACCCCGCTCTGAGCAGCTCACATATTCTCTGCACAATCCTGTTCAAAACCCTTCAAGGGTTCCTGCTGTCCATAACACCTTCTCTTCAGCTTTATGGATCCCCTTGAGAATCCTTTAAGACATATGGATCCTTTGTCCAGAAAAATGCCTAGAATTTCAAGAGGTTCACTGATCTCCTGAGATCAATCACAGACTCTTTAGAGATCTTTGGACCCCAGCTTAAACCAAAGTGGCTCCTAAAAGAACCAAGTGTGATAGCCTCAGCAGTGACAGCTTGGCTCTGAGCCCTCTGTCTTGCCACATTCCCTTCCACCTCCAGGCACTCCTGAAGCCTCCACTCCAGCCAAGCTCCTGGCTGTCACTCACACCTTCTTTGCCTTGGACCATTCTCCTCATCTGGATCACCACCTTCATTCTTTTTCTGGCTAAGTCCTTGGACCCTTCCTTGGGCGCAAGTCCCACCCTGATCCTGCCTCCTCTGGAAAATGTCTTTCTTGTCCTCAGCCCTCTTTGGAGCTCCTATAATATGAATCATCAGTACCATTAGCACAACAACGTCACTTTCATTTTTATTACAGGGCAGGGCTCACTGCTGAGGACAGGCACTGCCATTGCGCCCACGAGAGGTTTGTTGGTCACAATGACTCTTCCTGATAACCAAAGGAAGAAAGCTTCCAAAATCTCCCAACTTAGCTATATTTGATAATAGCTTTTTATATTTTACTACACACACTTAGGTGCTTTTCTAACACATGGAATATTGAGCATAATGTCTCTGGAACACCAACCCTGCTGTCATCTAATGATTCTCCAAGTGGTACTGGAAAATGGGAAACAGCGATGCTACTGAACCTCTCTTGCAAGTTTATCAAGGCGTTTCATTGAGATGTGAGAGTGTCTACTGCAATGCCTGGCATGTAGCAGGCGCTCAGTATGTGAGTTTGCCTTCTCCGATGGTGGCCGTGTTTTTCCGTTTAATATAGAGCAGGTGGTGGGCGAAAATAGACCAGCACCTATTTATTGCCCTGCTCTAAAATTTCATGGCAAGGAATTCAGAGGCATAACGAAAGCACTTGCTATTTCCAGTGAGTCTGGACTCCATCCAACAGGGAAACACATCGAGGGAGGCACCCGGTTGTGATGCACTGGAGCTAGAGAAGACCTGTGGGCTCATCTCATGCTTATTCTACAGATGGGGAAACTGAGGCCCAGAGAGCTTTGGGCCTGTCCTTGAGGTGAATGGCCCAGTGGTGGCGAATCCACAATCAAAGCCCAGATCCCCAAATTGTTGCTCACTCCAGATACATCTGTCATCAACCCCTAAGAAGTCTCTGCCCTGGTAGACCACAAATGCCTTGAGCCTTTTTTCTATACTGGGTTCGGCTTTGCATGGTGCCAGCATCCGACACGGGGCTTGTGAGCACCTGTGTACAGTGAGTCGGATGCATTTTACTCATACAGCTTTGTGATAAGCACCTGAAGCTCGTGGTAACCATCACAGAATCTAGGGACCAAGGAAGTTTTTCTCCAGGGCCACACGAGTGCCTTGTAAGGCTGCTGTTTCTGCACCTCACAGGGAGCAGATTGACTTTTCCAGTGGACGTGGACTTTTCCACGGCAGATGGTGTGTGCTGGGTAGGCCGAAATGTGACATTTGAGAAACCGTTACGGAGCATTTATCACATGCCCTGCACTGGGGACACATTGGTGAACGGGGCCGAAATGGACCCTTCCCTCACGGAGATTGTCTTGCGGTGGATGAAAACAGTGAAAACAAAAGTAAATACACCGCCGCCTAGTCCAGGCTGATCGTTGCACTGGTTAATCTCCGCCTATTTCTAAGACAGAAAATAAAAACAACACTACACAATAGCACTCTGACGAAGACTAAAGAATCCAAAAGTCAACACATTTTACTTTATTTTCTCTCAATTGATCTCAACTCCCAAATGTTCCAGCTTCAAAAGGTAAGATTAGGTACCATTAAGCCAGCCAGACCAGCATTGATTTAAAAACCCTCCTTCATGCTACAGGATGGAGGAGGTTGCAGACCCTTATTAATCTCCTTGTTATCAGCCTGATCTGAGCCTGCCAGGAGCTGGCTCGTCTGATTCCCGATTCTGGCCACATTCCTTCGGTCCCCCGGCTTCTGTGTACCAGGCCACGAAGCCTGTATAGAACGGTGACTTACCTTGCGAGGGGATACTTATGTTAATCGGGGGGGGGGGACTAGTCTTTCTCCATGGAACCAGGAAAAAGGAAAGTGGGCTTCATCTGTACATAGGATGGCACTTAATGGATTTCGAATCAGACTGTTCTATGGGGGGCTCGTATAATTCACATTTTCTCTCCTTTGGCCATGGAGAGAAATGTAGACAGAATCTCAGGATGTAGGCAGCAGGGGCCTTTCTGAGCCTCAAGGAAGGAATCCCCTTCTTCCCTGCCCTCTCTCCTTCCTTCCTTTGTTCTCCAAACCAGCACTGAGTCTCCATGAAGCACCATGCAAACAGCTGCAAGCACAAGGCAGCACAGGTCCACAATGGCCCCAACCCTCCTAGGGCTACTATCCCACAGGCAAGAAAGCACAAAGCGTAAGGTACAGTGCAAAACAGAAGTAGAGTGTGCCAGGAGACTGCGAGATGGAGTCTAACATGGCATTGCTGGGGGTGAGGGGCCTCTCGGGCCTAAATTGCCCTTGCCTTTTGAAGCATTCATAAGACCGTTTCATTGGCCAATTCCTTATCTATACCCTGGACAATTTCCCAGGTACAATGAGTAAGTGTCTTTGTAACTGGGTACTTTCTAGGAAGATTAACTCAGTTCCTCTCTACAGAAGTTTTGCAAGGCTTGTCACAGCTTTGCTACCAAAGGGACAGATAACGATCATGGGTAAGAAGTAAGGCTAGCACATCATCACTGCACAGACGTCAGTCTTTTCCTGGATCTTCCTTCAGGGGTTTTGCTAACTCCAGCTTATTGACTTAATACTTTTCTTTACAATGACTCACTTAAAAACTTAAATGAATTTGTCATAAAAGGAATCTTTATATCAGTGCCATAAATAGAATACCAACATCCCTTGCCCTAAATAGAAAGTAATGGGAAAAATAAATACAATTAAATTCTTGGCTACCAGCCTGCCCAGAGGTTGTCTTTACCTGAAGGAGCAGGTTGATTCTGATGGCTCTCTTATACCTGTCTTTGATCACAGGTATAAAAGTGGCCTCACCCACCTTAATTCCCCCACTTTCTATAACAGAGCACAGTTTGAGATGAGATTGCAGGCTGGGTAAGCCACCAAAGCCACACAGGAACCCCAGGAACTCCGGGTTCTGTTCCTGCATATACTAACTAGAAAGGAGGAGCATTTCCTGTGTGAATGACCACAACCCTGCCAAGCTCATGAAGGGCCTTCATGACCCAGCCAAGGAGTGCTTCACTGTCCGGCTTCTCCAGAAATTTCAATCGTGTGCTATAGCTCAGGAACAAGGTGGTTTCTGGTACAGACACACAGCAGCCTCCTTAAAAACTGATTTCATAGATCAATTCCTCCCTTGGTGGGGATTTCTCCTTGCCTTGCCTCATGTCTCGGGGTTCATCTAGACCTTGAGAAAATTCAGTTCTCTTTTTCTGTGTTTAGTAAGCAGTTACTTTACCCGAGTCTCAGTTTACCTCTCCACAAAGTGGGTTTTGTAGGGGTTTTATAATAAATGTGTGAAATAATGTATGAAAAGCTCCTGGTGCCTACACAGGCATCCAGCAAGCAGCTAGAATAATGAATATTAGTAAGTTTTTCTGATATCCATTTGAGGGTAACTCTAGGCCAACTCTGTGACAGGTAACAGGGATCCTCAGACAAGTTTCTCCTGGTCTGATGGGCCAACCTCACTGACTTAGGCTGGGGCTCTGCAGAAGGCCAGGAAACCAGCTATTCCCACGAGTGGAGGGAGTGTGCCTACAAATCACCAGGGCTCTTGTAATGATGCATATTCAATTTCATTAGGTCTGGGTCTGGGGTGAGGCCCGAGATTTTGCATTTTTACCAAAACTCCAGATGATGCCGTGCGGCTGGTCTGAGGACCACCCTTTGAGTGACAAGGCTCTAGCCCTGTGGTTCTCCAAATGTGGTCCTTGGAGGGACCAACGGTAACAGATCACCTAGAATTTATTCAAGATTTGGACTCTCAGAGCACACCCTGGATGTGCTGAATTTTCCAAAAAATCTGGGCTGGGTTTCTTACAACCCGCATGGGACACTGACCCATAGCTTTGGCACTTCCTGCCCCTGGAATCCACGGCACTCCCTCATTCCTCCTGCGTTAGGGGAACTGTGTGGCCTGAGCTTAAAAGAGAGAGAGAGACAGCTGTATCTCAGCCCTCCCTAGGCCAGAGACAGCCAGATCTCTGGGGGTTAGCATCTGGGGGCTCTCTTCTTTCTTCAGATTCACCATTGACCCCAAAACACTAAGTCTACTGTGACGCAGATAGTAAAGCAAGAGGCAGCTAGGGACCTATATCTGGGCGGGCGGGCGGTTTGGGCTGTTTACCCCCCTTCTGTACGTACTGCCCCCACCACTCTGTGCCTTCCATGCGGCTTGGGCTTTTACCTCCTGGGCCCCTCTCACTGAACTTAGGCAGAAAGGCAGGCAGGCCAACATTTACAGATTGCCACAAAGAAATTATGTGTTTGCACTTCCCATAATCCTAAATCCCAGGTGTTGGGTGTTTGGTCACCTCCAGCAGCAGTTTGTATTTCTGTAAATCTAGGTCTCTATTCCTTCTTCCCTTTCTCCTTCTACTTCCTCCCCACCATGCTTTTTGGCACTGTATTATTTTTTGAATTAAAGAATACTCCCATTGATGTTGCTTTGTTAAGATCATAACTACTCTCCTAAAATAAATCAATGTGTCTTGAGCACCTGCTAGGTGCTTTTCGGCGGTTTGCATCTGTATGTGTGTTTTTAATTGTGGTTAAAATACACATAACACGAAGTCTCCCATCTTCACCACTTTTAACTGTACAGTTCAGTAGTGTTCAGTACATTCACGATGTTGTACAACCAAATGCCAGAGTTCTTCTCATCTAGCCAAACTGAAATTCCGTACGCATTAAATAGTAACTCCCTCCTCCCCCACCGTTCAGCAACCATCATTCAGCTTTCTGTCTCTGGGAATTTGATGACTCTATGCACCTCATGGAGGTGGAATCATTCAATATTTGTCTTTTCGTGACCGGTTTACTGCACTTAGCGTAATGTCCTCAAGGTCCATCCATGTCGTAGCCTGGGCAGAATGTCCCTCCTTTCTAAGGCTGCGTAACAGTCCCTCATATGTATATGCCATACTTTAGTTATACTTCCATGCATCCTTGGACATCTTTGTTGTTTTTTTTTTAGACTTTTATTTATTTATTTGACAGAGAGAGAGATCACAAGTAGGCAGAGAGGTAGGCAGAGAGAGAGAGAGAGAGAGAGAGAGAGAGGGAAGCGGGCTCCCTGCTGAGCAGAGAGCCCGATGGGGGGCCCGATTCCAGGACCCTGAGATCATGACCTGAGCCAAAGGCAGAGGCTTAACCCACTGAGCCACCCAGGAGCCCCCTTGGACATCTTTTGGTGATTGCAAATACTACTGTTATGAACACTGGTATACAAATACCTGTTCAAGCCCCTGCTTTCAATTCTTCTGGGTCCACACCCAGAAGTTGGATCACTGGATCCTATGGTAATTCTACTTTTAATTTTTTGAAGAACCGCCACGCCGATTTCCATCATGGCTGCGCCATTTTTCATTCCCATGATGTGTGTTTTATTTACTCCTCAGAACACTGTGAGTTGGATATCATTAACCCCATTATTTAGACTAGGAAGCTGGGGCTCTGAGAGGTGAGCTCACCTGCCCGAGGTCACACAGCTAGTAAGGGTTTGAGCCTCAATCTTCCCACAGTTACCCTTGCATTGGCAGCTGGGAGAAATTTACAGTGAAGACCTAAGCGAGTTATTCTGACACTGCTGGAGGTTAGAGCTTTAGTGGGCAGCACCAGGCAGGCTGGGGAAGGGGCTGCGGAGCCTCAGCTGGTTCCATGCCCGAGGCCGGCCCACCGTGGTTCTGTGCGAGGCCATTTGTCAGTGCACTGTCCTTGCGTACAGTAGCCTAAGAGGCATCCTGCCCGGGGCTGGGGTGGATACAGCCCTGGGGGTTTCCGTCTTGCCCTTCTCTTTGCTTCTCCTTGGAACTCAATCTATTGATCCCGATACAGTCAGACATCATACAGAGTCCTCTGAGTGTCAATTCCCAAGTTTTGGGAACCATGGAGGTGCAGTCGGAGAGGCGCTACTTCTTCTTTCTCCTTCCTTCTTCTTCCTTCTTCCTCCTCCTCTTCCTCCCCCTCTTCCTTTTAAAGCTTTTATTTATCTACTTGACGGAGAGCACGAGGGAGTACATGAGCAGGGGGAGAGGCAGGCAGAGGGAGAGGGAGAAGCAGGCTCCCCGAGGAGCAAGGAGCCTGAGGGGGACTGGATCCCAGGACCCTGAGATCATGACCCCAGCTGAAGATAAGACGCTTAACCTCCTGAGCCACCCAGGTGCCCTGGAGAAGCTTTGCTTCTTACAGGAGAACAGCAACTGAAAGTCACCGGCCCTATCAATTTACCAGCTCATTTTCTCCGGAGATCTCAGGCCTCCTCTCTTCATTATTTAAGCCACGCTGGCATTTACCGAGAAAGAAGGTGTGAATTAATCCTGGGTATCGCTCCTCCGAGTGCAGCCAGTGTTCTTGTTCTGGAAATCGGAGACGGGGAACTAACAACACACGCCCACGACTCCCTTGGCAGAGTCCAAGTGTGGCTGCCCCTTCCTCAGCATTGGCTGAAATGGGGCGCCTGAGGGCAGCGGCCGCCACTGTATCTGGGGCAATCCTGTGACCTGCCGTGAGCCTTCCTGCAGTCTCACATGTCCCCAGCTTCCCTTTACAAACTCCCTGTGTGGTATGGAGGCTACAGAGGATGCCTAGGGAGCTGCTGGAACAGGAGCAGCAGCCCCATAATTCCAGTACCCGAAAGTTAGCTAAGGCCTGCATGGGCCATGGAGTCAGACTAACCTGCCTGGGATTCCGGTGCCTCAGTTTCCCACCTGTGTGACCCTCAGCAAAGCCTGGAACCTCTCCCGGCCTCCATGTCCTCATCTGCAAGTGGGCAAACAGGGTGGTTGTGGGGGTTAAGGAAGGGAGCCGTGGAGCTCCCAGCAGAATGGCCGGCATGTGTCAGTCCCTGGGAAATGGGGCTCCCTGGGCACGTACCTCCTCCCTGCACTAGCCTGTCCTGTCCCTGCCAGCTTCCTTCCTCCCTCCCTCCCTTCCTTCCTTCCTTCCTTCCTTCCTCCCTTCCTTCCTTCCTTCCTCACCTTGCCCCTCCTGGCCCGAGGGAAGCTGGAAGCACTAGCCCTTCTGTCTTTCCCCAGACGAGAATTCCTCCCGGCCTTAATCATTTGTGTTGTTTTCCTCTTCCATGTGTATCAGTCTCTCTGGCAATGAGACGGTCACACAGTGCCACTGAGGAGACCTGGTGAGGGCAAGCGGGGGGCTGGGGGAAGCAGCAGCAGTGCAGGCAGAGTGGAGGCATCATTGTGCAACAGGTGATTCGGAGCCGGGGCCCTAAGGGGCATGGGTCCACGGGCTGCCAGGACGCCATCCCTGCCTGGCGCTAGCACGCTGCCCTGAAGCGCTCTCTCAGCACCACTGCTCCCCACAGACCTCCGTGTTTCCCAGCGTGAGCCTCTGCAGGTGGGAATATGCAGATTTCCCCCACAGATGCCATTTAGTCCATCCTCTCTGGATCGTTCTCCTTGCTTCCCGCAGCCTGGGTTCAAATCCCAGCTCTGCAGCTTACTAGCTGTGTGACTTTGGCTGCGTTCTTTAACTGCTCTGTGCCTTGGGTTCCGAATAGTAGCACAGGCCTCACAGGATTGCTGAGAAGACGGGTGTGACGAAGGCTAATGGGCACAGTATCGTTCGGCACAGAGCAGACACCCCAAAGTGACACGTTATTCTCTGCGGCGTTGGCTTCCAGGAGCGATCCCCTCACTTACCCTTCAAGGCAAACTTGGTCCCCAGACTGTTAGATTTCAGGGATCAGTAACATTTCCCTAAAATTGCGGTCGGGGAGTCATAGGGCCGCCAACCTCTTCGGCCAGAAGACCACCACTCTCTCTCAGGAAAAAGAGGATACCTTTACACCCCAAAGGAAAAAAAACCCATCATCTCAGAGTAAAGAAGAGTCATTCTCAGGAATGGCCATTAGCAACCCGAAACCAACATACTCATCATGGATACATTGTGCCTTTTCTTTTTCTTCTTTCTTCTCGCTTTTGGGTCCTCAACCTTCTGTGGATCAGCCTTGGGGACCACGACCTCAGGGTCATTTTGATCCCCCAGCCACTGACTAAGAGGCCAGAGGAGGAGGAAAAATTGTCACCATGAGGCTCAAAAAGGGGCTGGGAAGTAGGGCTGAGGGTCTCCGTGTTACCCCAGTAAGAACCAAATAGGTGCTGGGGAAACTCTCTGACAAAGCAAGAGCCTCCTTCTTGCAGAGCAGTTTAGGATCTCTCTCTCTCTCTCTCTCTCTCTCTCTCTCTCTCTCTCTCACACACACACACACACACACACACCCCAGCAAGGCGTCGGGACGTTGGATCTCCAAGAGCAGCGAATCAGGATTCCAAGTGGACAAGCGTCGGGAGGAGCCGCTCCTGGTGTACAACACGGATCCGTGGCTTGTCACGGCCGCTGCTCCCTCCCCAGATGGAGCACTTCCCTTTGCCACTGTGAAGTGTGTGACAGCTGAAGCTGAGAAAACGCTGGGACAAACAGGTCCCGTCAGGACACCGGGCGGCTTCCTAGCCGAGTGACGGATTGCAGGCGACTGGGGAGAATTTAAAACCAGCCCAGCTGCCACCCAGGAGAGTGACTAATCTCAACACTTAAGAACGAGCCCCTGACCGGCAGTCATTCAGACACAGGAGATGGGTTTCCTGGACGCAGATGGCACCCAAGTGTCTCGCTCTGGGGCTTCTCTTGGAGAAATGCATCGAACCCCACCCCCCGGCAGGAGACAGCCACCTGATGTGCATCCCCCCCCCCCCCCCCCCC
>LNAC01000581.1:293629-328800 GCA_002007465.1 Ailurus styani
TTCCCCTCCCTCCTCCACCCCGCGCGGGGCTCCGAGTGCAGTTTGACAGCTTTGCTCCGCGCCTCGACTCGCCTCCTCCCACCCTAGTCAACTCCTATGTCCAGCCATCCGCCTTTGCTCCTCCCGCCTGGCTTCTTTCAGCTCCCGAGGGCGCTGGGATGTGGCCAGAGCCCGCCACTCCCCGCCCAGGGAGGCTGGGCTCGGGGCGCCGCGGGCGTCCGGGTACCGAGCCGAGCCCCGGGAAGAGTGCGCACCGCCCGGCGTCCCCAGCCGGCTGGCAAACGCCCTCCCGCGCTCGCTCTTTGTCCAGCGCCCTCGCTGTCTCGCAAAGTTTTGGCGACACAAAGACCTACACCTGGGGACAGCCCCCAGCGCTCGGCGAGGAGGCGGTTTCAACCAGGCAGATGTTTCAGCAGTTGACGAATGAAGAGGGGTGGTGGGGGAAGGGGAGCAGAGAAGAGATATCCAAGATAGGCCAACTTCAGCGGAGATGCTGATTGCAATCTGTGGGCGAGGTGCTCAGCCCCCTAGAAATCACCCCCTCCGGGCAGTCATCTTGGGCACCACTGATAGAACCGAGACTGGATCCGGAGAGGCTCCCTGAGTTGCCTGAGGTCGCGCAGTCTTGCCCAGAACTCTGGGCTCCTGCTGGAGTGGCTGCTCTACCCACAATGGCAGACTCAGCGTCGGCCCTGCCCAGCCTGGGCCCTCGCCCTTCTGACTCTGGGCTGGGCTTGCCTCCCCAGCTCTTGCCCTCTCCTTACAAAATCAGTACCCCCCACCCCCACCCCAACTCCCAGGGAGGGCGGGGGGTGGGGCGGGTATTCCTGTCTCCATCTAAAGGCCAGAAACTATGGCTCCCACAAGGGGTAATGGTCCCCAGGCCGAATATTTTTCGCTTCCCCAGCCTTAGACAATTTAACTCAAATTACATTTTGCACCAACCATTAGCCTGGGAAGGGCCCCATTAAGTTTTACTGGAATTAGATAATTACCTATTTTTTTTTCTTGCACTAATTGTAACAATCCTCAAATCAGGAAATGTAACTTCCCCGAAGTGATCATCTGGTTTCTGAAAGGGTGGTTGAGGTCTGAGTTTGGGGAAAAGGGTCCTGTTCGAGAAGCTATGTGGAATATCCTAACTGCCTGGAAAGGACTCAGGAATGAAGGGGAGTGGTGCACATGGGCTGCTTCCCCCAGGACCACCCGCACAAAGCCAGTTGTCAGGGGGTTTGGGGAGGGGATGTCAGCGGCTAAGTCCCTTCAGGGTGGCACCTTGGGGAGGTGAGGGCTGCCTGTGCCCAGAGTCCTTCTGCCTCTTTGTGTGTTGGAAGGAGGGACAGGAGGAAGCCTTCCAAGCTAGGGGGCTGCTGCACAGCTCTTGTTGACCCGAAGCCAAGATAAGATTTCCCCTGCAAGAGGAGTTCCCATCACCCTGCCTGGAGAGCAGGAGAGGGAAGCAGCCCAGAGAAAGGGGGAAAGCTCTGAGTGTGGGGAACAGATGTCTTTCCCCAGAGGAGGGGTGTACCAATCCCCATGACCGCACTTCATTTCTTTTCTAGCCCCTTGCGAAATCTATGCACCTCCACTCCTACAGTGAACTCCTCCGGAATACCACATATTTTTCTTGGAGTGAGATTTTGTGATGCTGAGTACAATGTTGCATGTCAGTCTTCTGGTCCATTAGAGGTGGTACCAGGCGTTAAAAGAGGGTTTACCGTCAGTGTGGCTGGCCACATGGTTTAACCATCATGTCTCCAAGTTTTCTGAGTGCCTTGATCTTTCCCCTGTCCCGCTTGATGGGTGGTTAAGGAGTGGTAGAATTGTATTTGTTGTTGTTTTTGTCTTGTTTTTCTGAGATGAGTCGTTGTGATATCTGAACAGGGAGAGGTAAGAACGGGGTGGACCTGTTACACTGCCCATATTTCAATCGCTCATTCATTGATTCCATTACTCAGCAATGTTTGTTGAGCACTTACCCTGTGCTAGACACTCTGTGCTTGGGGCTAGAGCTACAAAGAGAAGAGAGAGAAAGAAAGAGAGAGAGAGGGAGGGAAAGGAAGAGAGAGAGGCATTTCCTGCCCTCTAGTGGCTCATGGTTTAGGAGGAAGACAGATGTAATTATGGTACGGGATATGAGCAAGCTACAGTGCAGATATGGTCTCCTGAATAGCTTATAATTGATTAATAAGACCACACAAGAGAGCAAGAAGAAACTGGCTGGCCTCTCTCTTCTCTGCTCTCTGCTTCTCTACCAACTCCACTCTTACTATGCTGAACATCATGGAGAGGTTGCTGTGATCCTAATTCATTCAAATTGCTACTGTTACAACAGAGTGTACTCATCTCCTATTAGGTGACCCAGTGGTCAACCCAGGCTCAGGGCCTCCCTTCTTTGGACTCACTTGAGAAGAGTCTTTTTGAGTGGACATGAAACGTGGAAACTGTTGAACCCTTCCATCCCTTCTAGAGAGATCCTTGTAACCAGACCCACAGAGCAACATCCATCAAGTACACCTGCTGGGAAAGAGCTAGCTTTGTAACGTTGAGGCTATCCTTGCACTGAGAGTCACTGAGACGGGCTTTTACTTGGAGAGTAGTAGGGACTTTCGTGATAGTTGACCACAGAACACTGTCTGGAAGCAGCACTTGCATCTGGATCCGTATGGGCCAGCTCCTTTTACGGTGGTCTGTGCATGATCACTGCCTCGAGGCTGTCTCTGAAAACTGAGTTTGTTCTTGGGGTCTCAAAAGTGGGAAGATGATTGCATTGACAGCAAGTGTCACGTCTGCCGATGCTGTGTAAACTGCCACATGGACACACACTTGGGTCAGCCGTCCTGATGCCTCCACTCTTTCTGCCCTCTATTCAAACAAATCCCTTTTCCTGCATTGGTCTTTCTGAGAAAATGGGAGAACTCACAGTAGTCACTTCTTTAGGTTAAACTATTGAATATTTGTGTTGAAATACAAGAGTTATATGGGCGTGGCAGCAAATTAAAAGTCATTACCACTCATGAACACTTTAACTCAAAGTAAGAGAGTAGATTAGCTATTTAGGCAACTGGCAGGGCTCTGGGAAGTTCACAGGAATGAGGGATAGAGGAGCAGGGAGCTCTGCAGAGCCCAGGAGGGGTCCAGCAGCCCTTCCTTACCTCTCACTCTGACTACCAGTGTGCTTCTCCTTCCAGCTGCTGACCTCGAGAGCGGGGTCTCCCACCCAGAGTTGAAATTCCTGAAAACCTAAAAACCATTTGTATCATTTACACGTCAACTAACCTCTCCACGCTTCTCACCCCAGATATGGGGTCCCATCTGAACTACTTCCTGGAGGTAATAAAGACTTCTCTTGGCAATCCTTTTACACAGGTACCATCATCTTCATTTTACTATGGAGGAAACTGAGGCTCAGAAGGGGCTCAATGGCCCAAGATAACTCCCTTGGCAGAAAGGGAATTTTAATGCAGCTGGCCTCCCCTGGGCCTTGGGGACTTCTGGGATTGTGAGAATGCCAAGATCCTCTCCAGCACATTGGGCAGTTCTAAATGGACTTGTAAATAGGTACCACCTTTGATTTTTACCAAATCCCTTTCATTCTGGTATGTCAGGATTCAAGGAGCAAATTTATCTTCGCTCACTGCCCACCCTCCATCATTGGTGAGACCGTAATCATAAATTTCAATTTTCATCTCTCCACCTAGAAGAAACCAGTTCTTTTAACCCAATCTTTAAAAAAAATCTCAATAATAAATAATAATTTTTCTTATCCAAAATTCTTACCCAGTACCAAACCACCCTTGAACTTGCTTGGAAAGCAGTTTAGAATGTTTGAGAAAAAACTAGAGGGGTAACAGTCGTGCTTTATCATCATCTCTGAAGGAGGAGCTGTGAATTGCTCAGAGTTGGGAGGGCCTTTGGGGGGGAGTGTAAAGACATAGAATATCTTAGTTGGAATAGACTAGTAGGCTATTGTATATCTGCACCTCCCATAACTGAGAGAACCAGCCCTCCCTTTTGAAATTTACACTAAATTTGAATGTTCTCACAAATGCAACATTTTGCCCTTCAAAATAAGAATTCAGAGATAACAATACGGGAAAATAAATGGGCACATTTGCATTCCATTTGTAGCTTTTGTAAATAGCAAAATTGTATATTAGCCGAAGAAAGAAAAGAAATATACCCAGGCAAGTGATGTAAATGTTTCTGGGGTTATCTGCAAGAGACCTTGGGAGGGATGTGGGAATGAGCCCCATGGGGAGCTGGAAGTGATAATGGGGGTGGGGTGGGCGGCAGTGGTTCCATTTTTTGCTGGGATTTTTTCTAAATTCTTCAGTCAGGATTAAAGATGGTTTTGAACCAAAGCATGAAGTCAAGGATCAGATGGCAGAGGTAAATGAAAAGGAATGACTTCTCACGATTCTCAAGAGTGCTTCAGTGAAATTACAACTGGGATCTCTGAATCAGCTCATCCAACTTTGCCCAAACTCCAGCATGACCCCCTCCCCAAAGGCATCTAAGGAAGCCAGCCTTGGTCCACCTTCCCTGGCTCTCTGTCTTGTCTCATGTCACTTTCTCTAGCCTCTGTTTGGATCATGGACCTCTGCATTCTCAGAGTTGGGCAGTTGTGTAGACAGAGTGCACCCCTGTCCCTTCAGTCACTCAACTATGGTGTGTCTGGAATTATGCTAGAAAGCTGCATACAGTAGTAAATTCTAGGCTCTGTTTCTGCCCTTGTGGAGCTTGGAGTCCTGTGGGATTTTTTTCAGATGGAAACCCCTGGGACCCAAAGACCAAGAGATAGCCCACAGGTCCATTGCTAGTTTCAGAACTGAGAGCAGAATTCTGTCTCCCCTGTCTCTGAGCTGAGCTCCGTCCCAGGTTTCCCATACATACACTCTTCCATGTCATTTTCCATGACAGTTCAAGGAGATTGTAAACTCCCAAAGAGTAGGGAGATTTATTCCTCTTCTGGTCCCACATTATCCAGTGAATACGTGTTCCTACCATGGCCAATTTCAAGCCTCCACCATCATGTCACTGAAAGCAACATTGGGAAGGGCGTGTCTTGGCCCGCCATGATATGGTATGCCCATCACATATGTACAGTAGATGAAATAACCTCGAGGGCACAGATGATGATGAAAGGTAGAAAATAAAGTTAGGAAGTGATGAGTTCTGAGCATGTTTGGCCTTTGTTTTAATAAATTTATGTTGTTGGAAGTTCGCAGGCTTTAATTTCTAATAATGGCTCTGTTGCACGGTCAGCCCAAGCTGCCTCCAGCACGATAATGGTGACTGGTGACAACAGGAAGTTGGCACAGTCCCAGTGAATTGGTGAACATGCTTGGCAAAATACCATTTCTAAAGGAAACTCCAGATGGGAGGGTCTCCAAAGCCATGGCGGAATTCAACAGAACGTGAACCTGCCAGGATCTTGGCACAGCACACTGGCCAGAAGAGAGCGCCCTGGGCGCCATGTAGGTTTCTTATGAAATGTCCCTTTGGGAGTCCTCTTCTACTTCTCCCTATCCTACACGGCGTCTTTGTGATTATCCATCCTCTCTTCCCAGTTCCCCCAGTCTGGTTTGACAAAGTAGACTGGAAAACCACAGGAGGTTCTAGAGACTGTGAGTGTATTTGGATTAGGTAAAGCAAGTAAACCCCAAATGCCAATGGCTTCTTCAAAACAAGTTTGTTTCTTTTTCATGGGCAAATGCCCCCAGTAGGCAGCCCAGGCTGGTTTGGCCACGGAACTCCCTAAAGTCTTTAGAATTCAGGTCCCTCCAACTTTTCTGTCCGCCATCCCTTTGATGAGGCCCTTCCTCACTGCTCATCACCTCCAGAATCCCAGGGGTAGAATGGAGCAAGAGATAAAAAGAAAGGAAAGTTCTCCAAACCTACCGCACAACGCTTCAGCTCACTCCCCTTGGTCCAGAACACTGTCATGCCGACACACCTCACTGCAGGGGACGCTGGCCTTCTGTGCACTCAGCTGAGAAGCCCATTGTGGAAGAAGGGAAGGGCAGAGGTGAGGGGTAACTGGCAGGCTCTGCAACAATGGGGAAAAGACCACCGCAGGGTTTTTCTCTCCGCATTAGCTCTGCCTTAAGATGATTGTGTCTCAGGCAGAAATGCCCGAGTCTGTGACAACAGCGCTGTTCCTGAAGCCGAGTTTCATACTGTCATAGTTTACTGTTTCTTAGCGCCCTACTTTGCCACACTCTTTCTTTGTTATCAGGTGAGGGAGGCATCCTGGGAAGTGTGATTTGTTCTAAGCAGACCCTTTTATTCTAATGTGCTGACATCTAGGCCTTCCCTGGCCCTAGAAAGTGCTCTCCGAGGGCTGGTCAATCCCAGAGAGAGTAAGGGATTTATTTGCCTGGGGGTGTGCAAAACCAGCCATTCCAGAGCCCACACCCCACCCACCTCCTGTATGGGTGCTCACCCTCTGGGCCAGTATCCCCCATGCCCTAATCACGCCAAGGCCCTACACCAGGCAACCAGGGACGGCCCCTCTGCCCCAGAGCCCACTGAAATTATATAGAGTGAATCCTAAGCCTGTTTACCGTGACTCGCTTCTTCCTTCCCATGACAACCACCAGGGAACCTCTTGCCCACATTTTCTTCCCACTCCTCTGCCTGCTGCCTGGCCCCGGAGCCTCTCTGTGTGTTCTCGTGTGGCATGGCCTGTGTAACAGATTATCTTTTCAATGGCCTTGGCCTCCTGATCATGGGCTTCCCCGCAGCTGAATTATAACAATGCCTACATTTAAAAACACGGTTTAGAGCAGAACTTCGCAAACCTTTTGTGGTACAGGACCAGGGTTTTTCTTTGTTTTTAAATCTCATCGACTGCAGGGTAACAGGTGTCTTACCAGGTGACCAGCCTGCATTTCACATCATGGGCCTCTCACCATGTGCACTGAGTGTCTCCACACTCTTCATCAAGGGAGTCACTGATCACGCAGAGGCCACAATGCATGAAACTTCTATGAACTAAAGGCTTGTCTTCAGTTTCTGCGTTCATCTCAGCAAGGACCAGGAATGTTCTCTTCACACACTGGTCCCTGGACCACACTCTGAGTGGTTCTTTGTCCTAACTGATTTTGAAACCACACAGATTGCTGTTCGGAACTTAGCTTTTTGTGTGATCTTGATATAAATTCCAGTTTTCCCGATATTAAATGGAGAAGNAATACTAAATGGAGAAGATAAGAACACTTAGCTCGGGCGCCTGGGTGGCTCAGTGGGTTAAAGCCGCTGCCTTCGGCTCAGGTCATGATCCCAGGGTCCTGGGATCAAGGCCCACATCGGGCTCTCTGCTCAGCAGGGAGCCTGCTTCCTCCTCTCTCCTCTCTCTCTGCCTGCCTCTCTGCCTACTTGTAATCTCTCTCTCTGTGTCAAATGAATAAATAAAANTCCCGATATTAAATGGAGAAGATAAGAACACTTAGCTCATGAGTTTTGGTAAGAATGAACTAAGATCATATAACTCAAGTACTTAGGAGCATGCTGGCATAAAGTAACTGTTCATTACATATGGACTTCTGTTTATTATTTAGGATAATGCAAAAATAGAAAGGACATATATATATATGTATAGATATGCATTTGTATATATATGCATATATATATAATGCAAACAGCAGTTATCTCCGGATGGTGAAATTTGGGTTTATCTTTATTTTTACCACACTTTTCTCCATTTTATAGATTTCCTACGATGACCATAAATTACTCTGTAATCAGGGGAAAAAAGTCATAACAATTTGTGGTGCTTATTTGCACTGCACAGAATTTTTTTTTCCTGCCAGAGTTTAATAGTCTTTCTTAATAACCCAATAGAAACACACATATTTAGTAAAGAAAATTGGTTTTGCAAACAATTTCCAACCTTCCTTTGATGTTTTGTGAGCAGCTACCTAACATTCCTATTGCAGTTTCTGATGAAGGAAAACACAGTCCGCAGAACTTTGCCCACCATCGTCGGGAAGCCCCGGAGATGAGTCCCTCTCCTGTGTTCTCACTTGATGTCACCCAATCATCAACTAACCTGGGCTTCTCTGTCGACTGCTCTGCGTCACGGCCAAGTCCTAGCTTTTGGAGCAAAGGGGTGACTGAGAGAAATGTGTGCAGGAAGAGCAGGCAGTAGCTTCACACCCACATGGCGCTCCAGTCCCCGCAGCTCCCAGGGCTGAGGGGACGGACTCTCCCCTCTACCTCACCATGGCTCAAACTCTGCCACCAATGGTTTTGTACAGGCGGTGATACTGAGGATACATTAAAATGAGGGGAAGAGGGGAAAAGACAAGGGTTGATTATGAGGATCATAATCAAGGGTCATAATCCTTCCTCTTCAAGTCATCACATAAAGTCCTTGGCTGGGCCATCAGATCATCTCACTATGCAAAGCTCTCTTTGAGAAGAATGATCCTCACCTTGAAGCCATCTCTGTGACCACTTCATATTTTAGAATATCCCCCCTTTTTTATGGTGGGAGGAAATTAATTGAGATGAAAAAGAAGGCAATAATTTAAGTTTTCCCAGGTAGTTTTTTTTTTTAATCCAAACTGTAAAATCCAAATTGTCTCAAACTCTTTCAGATTCTAAGAGGGCATTATTACTAGCTAACATTTATCATAGTTAACATTTTTGGGGGGGTGAAAGATGATCTTTATGACTAGGAGTGTTACATGCTTTTTTGTTACAAATATTTTTTGGAGAGCACTGGGACCCTGCATATAACTAAAGCTTAGGGGGCGCCTGGGTGGCTCAGTCAGTCAAGTAAGTGTCAGACTTTCTCGATTTTGGCTCAGGTCATGATCTCAGGATCGTGAGATCAAGCCCCGTCAGGCTCCGTGTTGGGTGTGGAGCCTGCTTAAGATTCTCTCTTTCCCTCTCCGTCTACCCTCCTCCCCCTCCTTCTCTACTCCTCTCTAAATAATATAATATAATATAATATAATATAATATAATATAATATAATATAATATAATAATAAAAAATAACTAAAGCTCAGAGTAAATGCTTACCGACAGGGAGATAATTTTGACAATTCCAAATGATTATGGAGATTTATGGGTGCGAACTGGCCTTTGGATCAACATACTATTGGTAATAGCCGTGATTTATTTGCTTCCAAGACCTTGATCAGTAACAGAACCCCAGTTATAGACTTGATCCAAGGGAGGAAACATAGTCCATTTTGCAGGTTTCTGGAAATTCATCGAGATGACAAATAAGTGTTGGGTCACTCTTTCGGCTGGAAAGCAGTTTAATAAATTTTCCTGAGTGGCCCTGGGAACAGCTGTGGCCTCCAGGCATGTGACATCACTAGAGGTAGATTGGGCGCATAACAGCAACCCCCGTGAGTTCACACACTGAGTCAGAAAAATGCTCTGTGATTTTCCCAATACAGCAGAACATATGTCCAAGAGAGATTCGGAAGCTTGATCTTTCAGTTTTATTCCAAAAAGAAAATGCCAGGGTCTCAGATCCAGAAAGGCCCCATAGCGGATTATTATACTTCTCTAAGTGCCCATAAGATCCTTGGCCACACTCTCTAAATTTTACCAGAGGGACCCACTGGCTCCCGTCCACTGATTCAGCTGCGTGTAGGACTGTGGTTCTTGAGTGCATAGGGAAGGTCAAAAAGGGACCATTGACAACCGGACTCAGAAGACTTTCTTGATAATGTCCTTCCTTTTCTCTCATTCTCTGTGTGAATAATCCCCAGTTTGGACCATTTAAGATGAGTCCTGTAGTACTTACTTTGTAGTTTAAAAACTTGGAAGGTGTAAGGGACTTCATCTGGCTTTTTCTAAGGACCTCTCCCATTTCCACCACTGCCCTCCTTCCTTTCCACCTGAACTGCTCACTGCCCGACTCTCAGATACTTCAGGAAGATTTTGCGTTCTGTGGCGAGGCTCATGTCAAGAGATAATATTCTCTTATGGTTTCGAGCCCTGTAAAAGGGAACACATGTTCCCCTCCCCTTTCTTCCCTCCTGTCAGGCTGGCCGACCGAGGCTGGGAGGGGTCAGTGCCCTTCCTGCAGGATGAGAGTCCCACCACTCAGACCACAGCTGGCCCCTGGCCGAGGTGTGCCCACACACGAGGAAGCCAAAGCAACACAGCATTCATTTCAAGATCCATTAGGGGATCACATGGCACAAGGAAAACCAAAGGGAAAGATGAAATTGGCAAGAAAAGAACTTCTGTACTCTGCTTCTAGAATGGAATTGACCACAAATAACGATGGGGTGGAAATCACTCAGCAGCAACCACTTTAAAAGGTGAAGAAATTTAAAAATCACACCAAACACATATTTTTGTTGTCATTACCAAAGTGAAGCTAAAAAAAAAAAAAGATAATTGTCACTTTGTTCTTTATTTTTTTCCTCACGGGGCAGATGACCCATGGGGATCCAGGACTGTAGCGCACAGCAGCCATTGTGAGAGCCAGTCCCCTCGCTGGAAGCAGGAATTACCCTTCCAAGGAGGCTGCAGCCATTTGAACAGATAAACTCTTAACTATCAATAATATGGATGATTCATCATAATTTGCTAGATAATAGAAAACCATTTTACAGTCTCGCTTTCAGAAGCCAGTAAAGAGAAGGCTTCCGTAGGGAGTGGTTAACCACTCAAAAGTGATCCTTGTCCACTGACAAAATACAATAGAAAAGGTATTTTGAGAGAAGGCGTGGAGAGGAGTGGAGTTTTGATATTTGTAAAATAGTCTCTGCAGAATCAATCCTTCTTGTGCTTTCACACAACTTGGGAATTTATGGGCCATTCCACAAAGGGAGGAATCTCTCTCTCTCTCTCTCTCTCCCTCTCTCTCTCTCTCTCTCTCTCTCTCCATCATCTGATTTCTTGCATGTGGTCAATCCGGGGTGTATTCAAGCTCACCCACGTGGTGGTATTTCCCCAGCTTCTGTGGTCCTGTTGCAACAGTGGAGAGGGGCCACCAGGTGGCACTGTGCTAGATGAGGGTCTCCAAAATGAAGTGACATTACAGGACTGAGCCTAGGGCAGGTAGATGCTGGGCCAGGGAGGGTCAAGAGAGAAATCGAGAAAATGCGAACAGAGAAAGGACACAGTCACCCAGAGGACAAAAATCTTGCATTTTGCTTATTGACCTGTGTTAGACCCTGGAAACCATTTTCCATCAGCCAGTTTCAAGCATGTAACTGTAAATGAGATAAGAAGTAAACACACTATCTCGGTGTGTTGAAAGCTATCAGTATTCAAAGCAAACGCAATGGGAGGTGGACATGAATCACCAGAAACTGGTTGGATGATCCCAGTTACCTCTGCGGAAGGGTTCTTTTCTCAATGCCCCTTCTAGCCTTCGTGAAGAAATGACATTTGAGTAGTTCTTCAGATAATCAATAATAGAAATCAATGATAGATGGACACATTGCACTATCAGTGAAAATCAATAATAGATCAACACCTTGTCCTGTCCCTGATTTGGGCACAACTACAGTGGAAGTGCATTTCTAGCTGTTTAAATTGGAGAGTGAGAAAATATGAAATGTTTCCACTTCCCCAGTTATCCTGACATATTAATTAGACAAAGAATCAGCCTTTCTCCCCATGCCCCTTCCCCACCCCCCAAGGCAGGTATATAAAATAGAAAATCCACTTCCTTGGGGATGGAGGAAGAGGGTGATAGTAGTACAGCATCCATGTCCTCACAGCTCATGCATGAGCCATGAGGCACTCTTCAGTATCTTCCCTTTAGGAGCCCAGCACTGTACCCAGAGCCCTGATAGGAAGAAATAGACACCAGAGCTTTTCCCCCAAAGTCTTTGGAAAAGATCCATGATTCACTGACGGGGTGATGCTTGTCACATGGTGCACAGATATAGCTGCACCCAACCCCTCATTAACTTAATGGATTCGTATAGTCAGTCCCCCAGGGATGCGGAGTTGAAGCAACTTCGATTCACGACAAGTGTGGGAGTATTTATAAATGCATCTCCCGATGCTCCCAGGTTCTGAAAGCGGGCGAGCTCTGCTCCTGCAGCAGATAAGGAGGAAGTGAGGGCGCCTGGGTGGCTCAGTGGGTTAAAGCCTCTGCTTTCAGCCCAGGTCATGATCTCAGGGTCCTGGGATCGAGGCCCGCATCGGGCTCTCTGCTTGGCAGGGAGCCTGCTTCCCCCCCCCCTCTCTCTCTGCCTGCCTCTCTGCCTCCTTGTGATCTCTCTCCCGCTGTGAAATAAATAAATAAAATCTTTAAAAAAAAAAAAAAGGAGGAAGTGAACACTGTACCCAAAAGCTGTCATCGTTTGTTCATTCATTTATGCTTTTTATGACACCTAGTTTTGCTTCCCAAGAAGAGAAAGCTTATTAATTTTTGTGTACTTTGTCCATCTTGCAGTGCCTACTGGCCCATTTTGTATGAGATTTTTTTTTTTTTTGTACTAAGGATATATTGCTTTTGGGTCACCTGTATGAAGCAATTGGCTTTGCTTAGGCAATGCCTTTTTTTTTTTTTTTTACCATGTTCAGAGGTAATAACTGTTCTCCATCAACTTTCTCTCAAGTGTAAATCATGGATCATAAACTCATAGCCCAAGTTTAATCTGAGCCTCCCAAATATTTTCTTGGACCAGCAAAGTGTTTAAAAATATTTTTGAGTCTGAAAACCTTTAGGGGACCACGGACTTCCCAGCTCTCAATAGGCTCCACCACACATTTTATATCTAGTTTGATTCATACATTTGTAATTTCTGCCTGGCTCTAAGGGCATCTGGGAACTGAATTAACATGAAGCCCAGATTATTGGGAAAAAGAACCCAGAATGTGCATACTTTACTGATGATGGGTCACCATCTTCTCATATAATAGATTTTCAATAAATGGGGAGAATCCCATATACTATTCACAGGAGGGTAAATTGGAATGACTTCTCTGGAGGTCAGTTTAGCGATATACAGAAGCCCTGTTATAGGTGGTACTTGTTCTGTAAGGTGAATTGATGGTCATTGAGAATGGAAGTATGCAGACCCATGGAGGCCTGCTCCTCCTGCACAGCCAACATGCTCTGGGAGTGGTTAGCGGTATGAGTTACAGAGACGAATGGAAGCCTCTCTTTAGCCAAATAAGTCCATTAATTGGAGTTGGAAACATCCCATAAAGTAACAGAAGTCTTTAAAATGAACATGCCCTCAACCCAATAATTCTGCCCATCTTTGGAAATTTCTAAAGAAATACATAAATGAATGTGGACATGTCTAGATACAAAAATGTTTATAACAATGTCATTTATAGAAATGAAATATTGAGAACAACCTAATGGCTAGCGGTAAGCCTTCATGAAAAAAATCATGTGACAGCTATTCGTGGAGTACTAAGTGGTCATTAACAATCATCACTTAGTGATATATATGTATATAGAAGTTGGTTTGCATTTGAGGAAGTTGGAGATTATGAAACAATAGGATCCCACTTTTGCAAACATTAGCATGTACATATTTGCATGGTATGGTGGGCATTCTCCAAGATGGCACCCAGTGACATCTGCCTCCTGGTATTCATTCACAGCCTTGTATGACTCTCTTCCAGTGAGTAACTTATTTCTAACCAGCAGAATCCAGCAACATTGAGGGGATGTCAATTCCATGATTAGGTTACAAAAGATGGTGACTTTCATCTTGCTTTTGGGCTCTGTTCGTTTTTTGGCTTGCTCACGTTGATAAAAGCAACCACTATGTCAGAAGGGCCCACCTGGCAGGGAATGGAGGGTGGCCTCCAGCTACAGTCAGTGGAGAGCTGAGGCCCTCAGTCCAATAGCCCATAGGCAACTGAATCTTGCCAACAACCATTGAGCAAACTTCTCCTGTTGAGCCTCTAGGTGAGACCTCACTCTGGACAAAATTTTGATCACAGCCTATGGGAGACTCTAAAAAAGAGGATCCAACCAAGCCATGTTGCTGTGCCTAGATTTCTGACCCATAGAAACGGTGAGATAATAAATGTGTGTTGTCTTGAGCTGTTGTGCTTGTGGTAATTTGTTATGTAGCAATAGATAACTAATTCCCAGGGTGAGAGATCTGGAGGTATGCATAGGAGAATAGTGGATGTCAGGATGTCTAGATGGCATAAATGGAACATTCTTAAAATGTTTGGGGACTACACATCACTTAGATGAGGTACTGGCAGGCTTTTATATTTTATTCTGATGAAAACATTGAGATTTTGACACTGTCATTGAGTAAACAGAAGGGTGACTTAACAGTTTACAATTTATTTGGCTGATTTCATATACTTATGACAGAGCTATCATGTCTCTGAGACACACTCTATATTTATGGTGGGAACTATGATTTGGGGTGACTTTAATTCATATTTCTCCCTTCTCTTTGCTGCAGGTTGGGTTGTCTGAAACAGTTCGGGTTGCAAGATGTTTATCATAGATCAACACCTGTGAAAGGAGGAGGAGGGAGCAGGATTGGGCAGAAAGTGAATTGAACTGCAGTGCAGGCAATACAGCCTCATCTAACCCGGATGGTGCAGAGGTGGGGGGACTCTGGAGCAAATACTGTCCAGAAGATGTGTCTTGAATGGGGCTGAAGTAGTAAAGGCTTTGCTTGCTGAGGTGCTGGATGCAGGCTTTCCCCAAGATGGGGGTGATTTCTGCTTGGTGGCTCTCTGCCCCTGACACAGACCTGGAAGGAACTGACCCTGGAGGCTGCTGACTGCACTGTCCACACTGGACACCATATCCTTCCTTGAATGGGATTCTGGGCAGCTCATTTCTCTGTGAACCACAATGGAAAAGAGGTAAAGAAAGCAAGGCTGGGCTGGTAGTGGGGGGTTGGAAATGCTATGTGGGCCTAACAAAATCTTGGCCAACCACATGGAGAACTCTTGACCATATTTAGCCAATCAGAGTTTTCCCCACCGAGTGGAAAAGCTAGATATTCATACTCCCCACAGTGGGTCATTGGATGTGTTGCCCTAGGAAAGACATGCTCTTGGGTGAGGTCACTTTCTGCAGCTGAGAAAACCTGGAGGAGCTGATAACTGGAAATTGTCCTGGTACAGCACTCCCCACAGCTGCAACAGGTCCTCTCTTTCATAGGGATCTTGGGAGATGCCTCTGTGACCATGGTCCTCTATTTGCACTACTCAGATCCACTTCTTCATATATATTCTCAAGATCCCAGTGTGCTCCTCCTTTCCTGTGGGAAATGTAGGAGAAGATTAGAAGGACCTATAGCAGTTGGTCTTGGGGCCCACCTGGAGCTCATTTTTCTCTAGTTTTCCTTCGCCATCAGTTGCATCTTTGCTAGTCTTGGTGGCTTGCCTACTAAGTGACCCAGAGGTCTGTGTCCTTCATCACTGTGCCTTTCTCAGGCCAGGGTCATGCACTTACCCTCTCACCTTCACATTTGGAAGGGAGGACCGAGTGAGAGGCACCAAGTAGATCATCTGGAGCTTTACCTCTCCTCACATTCAGGGACAGTTTTCTTTGTTGAGATGGTGATTCCTCGCCTCACCTGTTTGTTTCTGGATGTGATGAGTTTGAAGTGCCCCTATGGTGATCACAGCTTATAATTCAATGAGTTTCTTGCTCTGGCTCTGGCAGAAGTGTGCCCCCATTGGGAAGCAGGATCTCTAACTCTGGAGAACCCAGTTACAGGGAGGGAAAACACAAATTTCTCCAGGGGGAGGGGTGTTAAATAAGGTCATTCCTGCTTCCACCTCTTGGTTCCCAGACCCATGCACTCTTCCTGGGCACACAGTGCCATATACAAGTCTTTAATTCAACATGCACACTGCATCCTGGAGAATGGTGCCCCATCCTTATGGAGTATTTCATCTAAGGGTGCTTCAGTGGAAACTTCAGCAAGCCATTCCATTGCTCTATAAGTCCGGCAGCTTCTGGGTGGTACATTACGTGGTATGAGCCAACTTCCTCACCTCCTTTGCTGCAAGGTGTGTCTCTTATGATGCAATGTTATGTAAGATCTTACATTGGTGGATCAAACATTTTAAGCCCTTGGAAAGCCAAGGCCAGGACAGGAAAGGCAAATTCATACTTGAAATATACGTCTATTCCTCCTAAAAGGAATCTCTAGCTCTTCCAGAAGGGAAGAATTAAAGCGAGCAGCTGTATTCCTTAAAGTTTGTTGCCATATTAGGCACTCAGGGTTTTCTCTGTGGCTGGCAAATGGATCCTCAGAAGCAGCAGTAGTTTACTAGCTTTGGTAAGTGAGATCCCATGCTGTTGGGACCATGCATAGCATTCACCCCCCTCTCTCTCTGTGGCCACTCTGTTCGTGTGACCAATAACCTAGGGTGGAGGATTCAAATGGCTGAATCATTTTGTCCTGGTGGCTATTTTGTGCCTCATCCATGGTGGCTGCTCACTGGTAGATATTAACATTTGATATAAAGATCTTCACACCTTATGCCCACTGCCATATGTCCATCCGTATGCCACTACCCAAATCTCTCTGTTTTTAATCTCCAAATCTTTCTGTCCAGACTTCTGACCATCCAGCCAGACTAGTCACACTACCCACGAGCCATATATATATTCTCACCTTTGGTCACTTCTCCTTCCATACAAAGTAGACAATAAAGTACAGTGATGGAAGTGCCACCCATTGGACGAATTTTCCTCACCACTATCTTTCAAGGCATCCACCTCCCAAGTGAGGTTCTCATGCAACTGTCATCCATTTTTGGCTTGCACTCACATACCAAGCTGTCTTAGCTCAGGCTATTACAACAAAATACTGTGAACTGTGTAGCTTAAACAATAGACATTCATTTTCTCACAGATTCAGTTCTTGCTAAGGGCTCTTTTCCTGGCTTTCAGACAGCTGCCTTCACTCTGTATCCTCACATGGCAGAGAGAGGGACTTTTGCTTCTTCTTCCCCTTAAGAACACTTATCCCATCACAACGGCTCCACCCTCATGACCCATCTAAACCTAATTACCTCCCAAAGACCGCCCCCCTGACCCCATATGATCACATTGGAGGTTAAGGCTTCAACATATGAATTTTGAGGGAACACAAGCATGTAGCCCATACTAGTGATTCATCTATAAGCCAAGGCTTGGCTTTTTCTTCCTTTAGCTAGTCATCCATGGTTCTGATACAGCTGCAGGCATGGGCTGAGGGAGTAATCATGGACATCTGGGCCCTCTATTCATGTAGCTCGCTTGTGCCCCCTGGGCACATTGTTGTGCAGTCTTATCCTTTTCCATTTTATGATGGACTGCTACTGGGCCAACCCAACCTTAGGACATGGTAGGTCTGACAGACTTAGATCATAATGGAAAGTTCTGGACTCATGGTCACCTGTGATGTTTCCATGGTCAGGTGCTTCATCTCTACTAGTAGCTGTTTTCAAAAGGTATACAATTCTTCACTGCAGATGCCAAGGCCTTGACAGAATCCTAGGGACCTGCACTGTGGTTCTTTAACTGGAACATACCATTTGCTTCACACAGCAACTTTCCCCACCATCAGTAACTCAGTATTATAGGTTCTTCTGGGTCATATGGCAGAAATAGCAATGTGCTTTCACTATAGACCAGTCCAAATGCAAAGCCCTTTTTGGCTCTGGGCTCCACTCAAAGCATACAGTGTTCAATTTATCCAGTCTATAGGCTGAAACAGTACTGCAAGGGATGGAAAATGATACATCCAGAACTTGATGAAACCTACCAGGCACTGCTTTTCCTTCCTTCTTCATGCCTGGAGATATAAATGTAATATTTTATCTTTGACTTGGAAGATATCTTGGCATAACCGTGAGCGCTGTAACCCTACAGATTGTATTGATGTAGCAGGCCCTCTTAGGCATAGTTTACCTTCCACCATTAGGAACATGTGTCATACCAACTCATCCCATGTACTGGCCAACTCTTTCTTATTTGGCCCAATTAGCACAGTGTAATCAATGTAGAAGATAGATGCGATGCCCTGTGGGATGTCCAAATCATCCACATCTCTTTTATCAGGAGGGTTCCTATATCCCTGGCACAAAACTGTGAATTTATATTGCTGCCCATTCCATGTGAATGCAAACTGTTTCAGTTCCTCTTTTCATACTGTGTACCTGAGACTGTGTTAATTTGCCCTAACAAAGTCGATACACCTGACCTAACAGCTGCTATTAGGGCTACTTCTTGGTTGAGTTTATGGTAGTTTACTGTCATTTTTCAGGATCCATTTGGTTTTTTCCAGGGGCCAGATTGATGAATTCATTTGTAGTATAATGGGGACTGCATACCGTGCAATCCTAAAATGGGGACTTAGCAAATCTTTAAAGCACCAGATAATAAATATTTTAGGCTTTGTGGACACATAATCTCTGTTATAACTGTTTAACACTACTGCAAAAACAGCCATAGACAATATATAAACAAATGAGCATGGCTGTGTTCCAATAAAACTTTATTTAGGGAAACAGGTAGTGGGCTTGGTTTGGCCTGTGGGCTGTAATTTGCCAATCCCAGCTTTGGGTCTTTAAGAGTGTCACTAATTTCTGCCATTCTAAGGAAAGATTTCCTCTCTTGTTTTGGGGAAGGAGGATGTGTCAAGTCAAGCAGTCAAGTAGTTCCTAAAACTTGCTTGCTACATTTCCATAAATTTGGTAAGAGAATAATGAGGCAAAATGAATTTAGACAATCTATTAATCGTAGCACAATATGTCTGCATGGATTACCATTACCCCCCAAGTTCCATGGGGAGATGTCGGGGGTGGACCTAGTGGATGGTGCACACGTAGGTCTGTGTCACAGCCAAGAAACATGGAGCTTAGGAAAGGCTTAATCTTAGAAGGGTTGCTGGCAAATGTGCCCATCTTTCTCTCCAGAGAAAGATTAGGCTTATTATCCTGGAAGGTAAGAAAATCCTCTCCTGGGAGGAGGGAGACTTTATTATCCTGGAATGTTTCCTAGGATTTCTATCTTTAGGGAGACACTCTTTCTAGCTTTGAAGGCTGTCTGTTATAGAAACATTTTTGCAGGGCCTTTGGCTCAAAGGATGAGAAGAAATGCCAGAATTATGGAGAATTACCTCCAAACAAGAATACTGTTCCAGAGGCTTCCACTTGGTATTCCCCACTATGATAGTTCTCACCTCATAGATCAAGAACCCAATATGGGGGTTGCATCAATTCCCGAGTATGTAAACCCTAAATGTTCATTTGGGGTCCAGAAGTGACTAGTACATGAGTTCCTGGACCCAGAGGATCTACTGTAAGCCAGAACTTGGGCCAGACCTCCACTTATTACCTGGCCCCTATGTGCTCCCCGCCCTAACAGAGCATGAGGAGATAGTGATGCTTTAGGTTTAAGAGTGTCAGCATTAACTTAGTCCTATGTCCAACAGTCCTCCAAACATTTGACTATTTCCTTTCCCCTGGTGTACAGCTATGTAAGTTAACAGCTGTAGGTCCCTTAGGAAGGACTGGAGTGGGTATACTATATAAAGCCAGGAGATTCAACAGATATTCTAAGGAAGTCTCAAAGAAGATAGCATTTTCTAAGACCAATGGTGAGGGGGCACCAGCATCACTAAAACGTTCAGTGATATCACTCCTCTGTAAGATAGGGCTTGTGGTAGGAGGAGCTGTCACTGAACTGGCCACAATGAGAGCAACAGGGATGATAGAGACTGGAACAAGGAAGACCAGGTAGGGACATTTATCATGATAAGGACCAGGGCAGGAGTGGCATCCAAGAGGCTTGACCATAGAAAATTCAGAACTTTATGGAGACAGGTAATAGAACACAATGGCACTAGCTAGAGATGAAATATATGGATTCCAACCAGGGTACTCCTAAGCTGTAAAGCCAGAAGAAATCAAGGATAGATGAGCAGAAGTCTGGAGGCAAGCAAGTCAATAAAATACTACACCCCTTTCTTGGTTTCAGCCAGTTTCAGATTGAAAAGGTGCCTGAGTCTCAGGAGGAAGGACCCTACACCATGGCAAGCATACACAGTATGACGCTCACAGCCCAGCCCAATCTAATCTTATGTCTGGATGCCTTGATCAAGCACCCATGAATATTCCCCCATCTCCTGTAGGTGCAAGCTGGCTGGGGCTCACAGCCTCTTTGATCAGGAGATAATTTTAAAAACTACGTGGAACCCACTGTTGGCTTTCAGCCTCTCTTAAGTTGACTAAATCAAGTGCATTTTGTATCCACACAGGATGAATTCAGATTTAATGGTCCATCTGATGCCCTAGACCCTAGGAGGTAATGCCATCTGATGTCTTTAGGAAGACAGTGAGTGACAGGCAGATCATGACCCCATCCCAGTGTGGCATTGACTTGTCCATGTTGTGCTCATTTTTGGAGTAATTTTCTTGGCAGGCTCATATTCATGTGGCCATCAGAGTCAATCCATTTACACAAATACTGGGTTATTAACCTGAAACAATCAAGGGGAAAGAGTGTGGATATTTCTTCTTCCTGTTATGTCTTTGAATGTTCCCCTTCCGTGAAAGTACTTGTGGGAGGAAATAAGTAGAAGGTCTTTGCTTTTGAAGATACAAAGACTTGCCTGGGGCCTCATTCCTGTTTCTGTCTAATAAGATCTCCTTTCTAATAAAAAAAAAAGTCACTTCCCAACAAGAGGCTATGAGGGCAACTAGGGAAGTTAGTTTATTTCTCATAACTGTAAGAAAACAAATCCAGAGGAAAAAAAACATACTGAATATTTGTGGAGGATCTGTCTGGGCAGGGAAGACAGCACAGGATTTGGTGATGGGTCAGTCTCAGGGGTAAATGGATTTAAATGCCACCTATTTGTATGAAACTCTGGTCATTCTTGATTCTCCTCTTTTCTTCAAGGGCATGCATGAAGAAGCTGAATTTTAGAGAGTTTATATGACTTGGCCAAAATCTCATGCTAATATGTGATATTTAAACCCATTTACCTCTGAGGCTGACTAGCAAATCCCATGCTGTCTTCCCTTCCCATGATAGACCTGCCACAATTTTTTAATTGGGAAAACCAGTTTGTATCTGCATCTCTTTCTCCATGAAGACTAGAAGGGGTCTCCAGCTGAGGGAAGTTGGAGGTTTAAGAAGTCAGGTGTCCAAATGATGTGGTCATCTAGAAAAGCAGGAAGTCATGAGACCAGGAAGAGAGTGGTAGAATCTCTGAGCAGGATCTGGATTCCTGTTTAAGATTTGAGGGCAACCCTAGTGGGAGTCCAGTCTGCACGGGCATGTGGTTTTCTCCAGCCATGTTCACATGGGCCGCTGGAGCTCTGACAAGTCCCAGGAGCAGAACTGCTGAATCAGTGATCATACACGCTTTACATTTTGGTGGCCATTGCCAAAGAGCTATGCAAATATACTCTTCCTTCAAAATGTTTCTCCACACCTGTTAATATAACGTTGTATCAAACTTGTTGATCTTTGCCATCTGCTGGGTGGAACAAAATTGGTATTTTGTTGTTTTAAATGCAAATTATTTCATTATATGTGAGAATGAACATCTTTTCTTATGTTTTGTGAACTGCTATTCATGATAGAAACTACTTACAAATTTCAGGATAGTCAGATTAAAAGGAAAATACATTGTCTAAGCTACTGAGGAAAAATACAAAACATTAAGGGGAGGTCCTTATACCTTAGAGCTAAGTCTTTGTCTGCCTTGGCCAGCAATACTTTGGCTGGGGCCACAACTCTCCCCAGAAACAACCTGATCCCACCCAAGCGTAGGTACCAGCCAATGGGAGACTGGTACTCAGGTTCCCAACTCCTGCTGCTGTAATCCTATATCTAACCACAGGTGAAATTTTGTCCATGACACAGTCCTAGGGAAACACTGAAAGGGAAGGGAAAGAAATGAATAAAATGAAAGGATAAAATAAATCCTCTTCCTTATAGGTTCAGTGGGAACTGTGAGTCAGAATTATGCATTCGGCAGCATAGCAATGATACTAATGAATGCAAAACTTATGAATCATACACTTTTTAACCTGCTGTACAACTCCTTAAGAGAAAATAAGACTCCTAAATCTAATAAGTGTGTCTTCACTGAGACCCATGGTGCATACACACACTGTGCTGTTCCAAATTTTTTAACCTGGAATGTGAAAGACATAAGTCTTTTAGATTCCTTTTCTTGTGGAGAGGGGAGTTTTAAACACAAGTTGAAAGGGGCTGAGAATCTCTCTAAGTCCATTCTTGGAGAGGGAAGCACGGTACATACTTCAAAGAGAGAATATAGGACATTGAGACAGGATGATGATGCAGAGATAGAGACCTATCTTGAAGGTGTGGATGTGGCCCCAGGACTCCAGGCTTGCCTGAGCTATGACAGTGTCTTCACATGAATGTGCATTATATACTTAGGACTCCGGACTGAGGGTGGGATCACCACCCAGCAGGTGTGGTGGACTTGTGCCAGATGAGCGGCTTTTAAATGATGTTCTCTAAAGTCCTGGGTCCTAGTGTTGCTTCCAGAGAGAAGTGACACCCAGATGGAAGGGCTGCCTTAACAGAAGCAGTTCTGCCTTTATTACTTGTGTAGACAGTGCTTCTGTCTGGGAAAAAAGTATTCTGCACCAATAACATATGTGGGCTGAACTATGTGCCATGAACTACGTTTTGAGGTTTTCATTTAACTTGGAGAGATGTTCAACTCTTCCAGTTTTGTGGGTGACAAAATTGAGACTCAGAAGATTTACATAGCCTGCCTAAGACCCCCTAGCTACCGAGTGGTGAGCCTGAGTGTTATGGAATGAATGTTTGTGTCGCCCCCAAATTCATATGTTGAAACCCCACTGCCCAATAAAATGGTATTTGGCAATGAAGCTATTGGGAGATAATCAGGTTAGGATGAAGTCATGAGGGTAGGGACCTTCATGATGGGCTTAGCACTCTAATAAGAAGTGACATCAGAGAGATTGCTCTTTATTTTCTCCATGTGAGGACATAGAGAGAAGGTGGCTGGCTGTCTGCAAATGAGGAAGGGAAGAGAGTTCTGATCAGAACCCAATCATGTAGGCACTTTGATTTTGGACTTCCAGCCTTCAGCATTGTGAGAAAACAAATACCTGTTGTGGAAGCTACCCAGTCTATGGTATTTTGTTATGGCAGTCTGAGCTGACTGTGACACTGGATTTCAGTCCTTGTCTACCTGACTGGAACACCCATATTCATCCCACTTACCCTGCCACCTCTCTGGGACAATCCATGATTCCACTATGATGTTCTGCTAATGTATCACACAATAATGGTAAAATAACTCAGGACAGAGCACATGCAAACTGCCCTGAGAAATTTGTAATATTCTTGGGATAGTTTTTTTTGTCTTTAAACTTGTCGTAAGGATGCTGTTCAAAGGGAGACATTTAATTCCTTCCCTTTGAAAGAAAGGAATCTATAATCAATACTTCCACCATCCATAGAAATGTAACTATCATACATGGTCCTGAGTTCTATAAAACTCTATTTCATAGTTTGGCTATTGTGGACATTGCTGCTATGAACATTGGGGTGCATATGGCCTTTCTTTTCACTACCATCTGTATTGTTGGGGTAAATACTCAGTAGTGTAGTTGCTGGGTCATAGTGTAGCTGTATTTTTAATTTTTTGAGGAACCTCCACACTGTTTTCCAAAGTGGCTGTACCAACTTGCATTCCCACCAACAGTGTAAGAAGTTTTCCCATTCTCCACGACCTCTCCAACATTTGTTGTTTCTTGCCTTGTCAATGTTTGCCATTCTAACTGGTGTATGGTGGTATCTCAACGTAGTTTTGACTTGAATTTCCCTGATGGCTAATGATTTTCTTGTGTCTCTTAGCCATTTGTATGCCTTCTTTGGAGAAGTGTCCGCTCATGTCTTCTGCTCATATTTTGACTTGACTATTTGTTTTTTGGGTGTTGAATTTGTGAAGCTCTTTATAGATCTTGGATACCAGCCCTTTATCTGTAATGTCATTTGCAAATATCTTCTCCCATTTTGTGGGTTGTCTTTTTGTTTTATTGACTGTTTCCTTTGCTGCGCAGAAGCTTTTTGTCTTGATGACAAAAGTTCATTTTCGCTTTTGTTTCCCTTGTCTTTGGAGATGTGTTTTGAAAGAAGTTGCTGCCCTTCAACAGATGAATGGATAAAGAAGATGTGGTCCATATATACAATGGATATATATTATACAGCCCCCAGAAAGGATGAATACCCAGCATTTGCATCAACGCGGATGGGACTTGAGGAGATTATGCTGAGTGAAATAAGTCAAACAAAGACAATTATTATCATATGGTTTCACTTATTTGTGGAACATAAGGAATAGCATGGAGGACACTAGGAGAAGGAAGGGAAAAATGAAGGAGGGGAAATCAGAGAGGGAGACGAACCATGAGAGACTATGGACTCCAGGAATCAAACTGAAGGTTTCAGAGGGGAGGGGGGGTGGGAGATGGGTGAGCCCAGTGTTGAGTATTAAGGAGGGCATGTATCGCATGGAGCACTGGGTGTTATACGCAAACAATAAATCATGGAACACTACATCAAAAACTAATGATGTATTGTATGGTGACATAACATAGTAAAAAATTATGTAAAAAACTCTTTCATAGAAATTATTAAAAATCTTAAACAATAAGATTTCCCCTTATAAAGAAGTCCTTATTTCACTATTCTCCAATTTTTGCTTTTGAAAAATAGACTGAGTTGAAAGTGCACACAAAGCTTGTTCGTGGTCAAGCATACATTTCGTCAGAGCATCTAAAGGCTGAGCCATATCGAGAGCTTGTCAGGAAAATTATCAGATCCAAAATACCTAAGACAAAAGGAAATCATGCCTGATATTTTGTCCTGTGAGTGAAAGAGGGCTGAGCACTAAGTTCATTCTCCACTTTCTTTCTGGAAAGAAAGGTTCAAGGCACTTGCTTGCCAGTGGCCTCATCCTGGGGCACTAACACAGGGTGGTCAGACCACAGGGGTCTTTGGCCCTTGTCAGTGAGACCCTGACTTAGTTTTGATGCCAGCCAAACACTGCTATCCCCACCAGCCTTTCTCTGTTTTATGTCCAATTTCTTGCTTGAAAAACTGCTTTCATTCTCCAGTCTCCTCTTGCCTTCCAGCCACTGAAGAACCAAATGAAGTTACAGATCAGACATCTCCAGAGCTCTCCTCCCACCTTATCAAAGTAAAAAAGGTGTTGGCAACTGTCCCTTTGAATAACCACATCGATTTTTTTTTTAAGTGTAAAAGTTCCACATATTTGGGAACTACTTTAAACATTACTTAAAATCCTGTTACTTAGCACAACCACTGTATTATTTTGGTTTAGATTAAAATTTTTTCCTGTGTGGGCGCCTGGGTGGCTCTGTGGGTTAAAGCCTCTGCTTTCGGCTCAGGTCATGATCTCAGCGTCCTGGGATCGAGGCCCGCATCGGGCTCTCTGCTCAGCAGGGAGCCTGCTTCCTCCTCTCCCTGTCTCTCTGCCTGCCTCTCTGCCTGCTTGTAATTTCTCTCTGTGTGTCAAATAAATAAATAAAATCTTTAAAAAAAAAAAAAAATTTTTTTCCTGTGGGACACCTGGGTGGCTCAGTCAGTTAAGCGGCTGCCTTTGGCTCAGGTCATGATCCCAGGGTCCTGGGATCAAGTCCCACATCAGGCTCCTTGCTTGGCAAGGAGGCTGCTTCTCCCTCTGCCACTCTGCCTTCTTGTGCTCTCTCTCTCTGACAAATAAATAAATAAAATCTTTAAAAAAAATAAAAAATTTTTCCTATGTACAATTAAAAAAAAATTAAATGTTAAGAAAACATACGCACATGTTTGTACCCTATTTTTTTAATGAAACATTACAACATGGTATTTTCCAAGTTATTATGGAAACGTCCTACTAGAGTTTTAAGTTTCTGCATGACTAGTGAAATAAGGGGGCAACTTAGTCTTGAGAGAAGACAAAAGTCTCTAGTGTGGGGCAGACTTTTCTTCAAATATCTGCTGCCATTTACCAGTTGATGTGAATTACTTTCTCTCTCTCTTCCTTCGTTACCTCATTTCTAAAGTGAAGTAATGTCATCTAACTTTTATAGAGGTGTGAGGATGCAATGATGAAAAATACCTTCCAGATTGGCACTTTATACCTGGCTGCCATGTTCATTGTGATTAAAGAGTAGATGTGTGATCCTGAGCGATTCTCTAATTTGTGGGCATGCCATACCTCTCCTCTTTAAATTTGTGCTTAGCGGTCCCATGTTTCTCCATGAGATTTTGCTTCAGGTTTAAAAAACTAATGGAATTCTCTTTGCTGCCTGGGCTATTGCATCTCTGGGCAGCTTGTTCTATTGTTAAACAAGTAATGACATGAGCAAAGGTCCAAGCTCTTGGGACTCAAGGACCAGTTGGCCTCCTAAAATGTTCCAGGAGAGTGTGGTGTTGAAAGCAACACCCCTGGACTCCAGCCTGTGATCGGAGAAGAAAAGACACCAATTCAGTTTACCTAATATCACTCCAACAGAATGCCCTTACATACTTACAGAATGCCCTCTACGTTCCAGACTTTCTTCTAAATTGGGAATAAGATAAGCCCTCTGATCTATATATAGAAGGAAGAGATAGAGAATAAATAAATGTCAAGTCCAGCATATGGTAAGTGATAAAAAGTGAAAAGAGGGGTGCCTAGGTGACTTAGTTGGTCAAACATCTGACTCTTTTTTCTTTCTTTCTTTTTCTTTCTTTCTTTCTTTCTTTCTTTCTTTCTTTCTTTCTTTCTTTCTTTTCTTTTTTTGTAAAGTGAGAGGGAGAAGCAGACTCCTTGCTGAGCAGGGAGCCTGATGTGGGGCTTGATTCTAGGACCCTGGGATCATGACCCGAGCCAAAGGCAGATGCCTAACCAACTGAGCCATCCAGGGGCCCCAAGCATCTGACTCTGGATTTCGGCTCAGGTTATGATCTCAGGGTCATGTGATGGAGCCCCAGGTTGGGCTCCGTGCTGGGTGTGGAGCTGGCTTAAGATTGTCTCTCTCCCTTTCCCTCTGCCCCTCTCCCCCCACCCCCATCTCCTGCTCTCTCTCTCAAAAAAAAAAAAAAGAAGTTGGGTGGACCATTTTATAACAGTGGCCTACGAAGTCTTCTCTAAAGATGTAACATTGGAGCAGAGCCTGAATGAAAGGAAAAGCCAGCCACATGAATATTTAGGGCAGTAGCGTGGCCAACCCTCCTATTTGTTCGAGACTGAGGCATTTCCTGGGAAGCAGGAACTTCAGTGCTAATATCGGGGCAGTTTTATGCAAACCAGGATGGTTGATGACCCCAGTAAGAGTGTCCTAGGCAGAGGAAAGAACAGGTATAAAGGGTTGTGACAGGGGAAGTATGTGGTGTATTCTAGGATGTCCAGGAGGCCAATACAGTGGGCACATGGTTAAGCATGTGGAGAGAGGAGACAGAGCCAGAGGTAGATGCAGGCCACACAGGGCCTTCTTGGTTAGGGCAAAGGCAGTTGGATGAATCATCTCCATGTCATCTTCTGAAGGCCACTCTTGTGCTTGCATAAGTCCATACTCAAGGTTAGAGTAGGAAGGGCATGGCCATCTCCAGACACCCCTTTTTCCAGATGGGGAAACTGGGATGGAGATGGGAGGGAGTGAATTGTCCAGTGAAACTCAGGGAATCAGAGACAGAGCTGGGCATGGACCCCAAAGGGAGGGCAACTGCTTGAGGAATTGGTCTTGACAGTGAGCCGGGTTGCTACACCTGAGCTGGGCGGGTGGGAGCTGCCCCTTCCCTGCTGCTCTTACTTGAGCTGAATTAACAGGAATTTGGTCTCAAGACAAGGGGAGAGGCTAATTTATTCCTGTATCAAGGCCATAGTAGGAGCACTGTGGGATATTGTGTGTGTGTGTGTGTGTGTGGATCCAGGATTTAAGGGGTGCTCATATAACGTACAGAGTGCATTTGGAGAAGAGTGAGGTCAGATGGGGGGGAAATTGAAATCATGGCATGTGGACAACAATCAGTAGAACAAGTGGCATAAAGCTTGGAGAAGCTGGGGGTTGGCAGTGCAGAACCCTGGGTCCAAATATATGAAGGGCTGACACGGACAAATAATGCACTTTGCTTGATTTTTATTATTTTCTCTATTATTAACAATTCTATTCTCACTCATGTGGCATGTTTTATTCTAAAACTCATTTTTTTATTCTAAAACTCATATTTTATTCTAATTATATAGTGCTGTAATTTCTTCACACAGGGTTAACTACCTATCTGTGGGTTGGCCTGGGACCTGAATCATCCTTTAGAAGGAAGAATCCAACCCCAACTGCGCATTTTAGGGTTTTTTTTTATTGTTCTTACTCCACCCAGAAATTTTTATTTAGTTGGTCTGGGATGGAGGCTTGTGGTAGTTTGGACCATTGAGCAGAATATTTTTTCCCATCCTATTGATATCAGGCTTGGCCATAGCACTTGCTTTAGGCAATGGAGTGTCACTAGACATGACATGAACAGAAACCTTACATGTGCTTAGTTTGGCTTGTCTTTCATACACCAATGATCTGTTACGAGAGCATATCCTAGGTAGCCACTGGTCTAAAGAGAATGAAATATACTTAAGAGCTGACCTGAATGCAGCCTGTAGTCTGTAGAGTTTGCCCAGCTGAGCTCAGCTTAGGTGAGCTGACTTCAGTCTAGCCATAGACTTGCAAGAGAGAAATAAATATTTCTTGTTTTGAGCCACTGAGCTTTGAGATGTTTATTATATAACATCATTTTTAAAAAAATATTTATATATTTGACAGAGAGAGAGACAGCAAGAGAGGGAACACAAGCAGTGGGAGTGGGAGAGGGAGAATTAGGCTTCCCGCAGAGCAGGGAGCTCGATGTGGGGCTCCATCCCAGCACCCTGGGATCATGACCTGAGCTCAAGGCAGACGCTTAATGACTGAGTCACCCAGGCACCCCTATACAGCATCATTATAGCAATGTCTGACTAATACAAGGCCTCAGCCCTCAGAGATTCTGATTTAACTGGTTTGAGTTGAGGCCCAGGCATTAGTATTTTTCAAAATGCTGCCCAGGTGGCTCTAACATACAACCGTGGTTGATGACTGCCCATTTGGAATATTGCTCTTTTTTGTTCAGGAATCAGGTGATGATACCATTCCTTGAAGTGGGGTCTCTTAAAATCTGGCTCTAGAACCATAGACACCAGAAGTCCCTGAGGTAGTAAGGCATCCCACGTGGTAAGAATGCAGATTCCTGGGACCCATTCGCTGACTTACTGAACTGGACTCTCTGTAGTGGGCCCAGGATATTGCACTTTTAACACACACCTTCTTGGGCACTTTTCAAATACAATGATGTTCAGGACAAGCTGATTTAGGGATTCTCTCCCATTTTCCAGTACTGTGTAATAACAGAGTTGATGATAACTGAAACTTCCTTATTAATATTCTAAGCCATTGTGCTTGTCTATGAACACCTGACTTGAGTCTTTTAAGTCTTTATAGTGGAGATCTCAGGGAGGAGAAACAGACTCTGATCTCATTTTGATGTAATGGAGGAGGTCAGACTACATTATTTCCTGGGGCTCTAACACTCTATGACTTTACGCCATTGTATTGGTCATTATAATCTGTGTAGCAATGGCATGAAGTGGGTCAACCCTTAGCTACCACAGGCAGAATGGTGCCTAAGAGGGGTAAGTCAAAAGTCACAGACCCCCATGGGTCCCGCCTCCCCCCCCATGGGTCCCGACATTAAGCTGTGCTGACCAACTGGGACTCCAGAGACCTGGGCCTCTGAGGCTGAGCTGTGGGCCCCACCAGGCCATGGCTCTTGCAGAAGCAACTGTGCGTCCTTGTGGCTCTTGTCTTGTTGGCTTTTTTTTTTTTTTAATACTGTGCTTCATTTCTGCCCACTTTGAACTCTTGGCTTTGCACTGTGGATTCCAATCCAGTTGTTGGCCCTTTGGACTTGAGATCGAGTCTTACTCTTCCCTGAATGTGAAGTTGGGCTGTTTCTTATTGACTCTGACTTGGCTCAAACCTGCAGTCCAGTGGCTCTCAGTTTCACCTGGGGAATTTGGAACAACGGAGGTCCAGGCGCCCTCTTTTCCTATAATTCAGTCCGGTTCTCTGGGGTGGGACAGAGGTATCAGAATTTTCACATAAGCTCCAGGGGACTGCAATATGTAGCTGGGAATGAGAGAACCATTCTCTGGCAGAAATCATACCTCTCTGTGGCCTCCACCTTTACCTTCATCCCCAAAGCTTTGGTTAAACCCCCGTTAATAGGGTGCTGCTTCCACCAGGAGTATTTTAACACAGTCACCATGCTGTCATGCGATGGAAGAGCTCTTTCCATGTCAGTCCCAAACTGGTAGTCACCTTCCCCACCCTCCAGGAGTAGAGTTGGAAATATGCCGTGATCATCAGGTTGCAGACTGAGCAGAGGCAGCTGGCCAAAGAAAACAGAGCGTCCAAATGAGAGAGACACAGACAGAAAGCTGCGGGGCCATGCAAAATAGGAAGCGAAGCCATTCCCTGTAATCAGTAACCGGCGGCAGGCGTTTGCAGAGCAATACAGTTGATAAATACTCTGTACTTAAAGTGAACTTTGAACAAATGCATAAACAGAGATTGAGTGTTTTCTGCAAAGAGAAGCAAGCAAGGGTTTCACACTAAGAAGCTACGTCCCAGCACAGACTGAAGTGGGATAAGAATGGAGTTAGAGACTCAGTGAAAACAAAGTAGCCAAACGTAGGCAATAAAGTAAATTTCAAACACCCAGATGAATCAGATGGCAGGCAAGCTTCTTCTGATCCTAAGGAGGGGTTGCCCTCGTTGTATAGTGAAAAGAAATTGGAAATTCATATCAGAATCTCACTGTGTGTTATTTATAGTTTGGTGTGTGCATCACCTCTTAAACGGACTATATAATAAGCGGATTATAATTTTTCATTCCGTAAGGTGGGCTCATTGTTTTCAATTAATTCTGTTGTCTTCACAAAAGCCAGAACTAAGGAGCCCCATCAAGATCTTTTGCAGAGACACACCTGCACTGTGTGTTTGGAGGGCCAGCCTGGGGGCAGACTGGGTGGGTAGTCAGCTCTAGACTGCTACAAGTTATGTCAGCACCCGCAGCCCCCAGAAGAGAATGAACACTGGGAGAAAGGAAGGATGGAAAAACCCTAGGGATGATGTGGTTGGGACATTCTTCAGTGAGACGGGGAGCCAGAAAGCCCCGGAACAGGCACTAATGATCAAACTCGAGAGGTTGAGGGAGTCAAGTGGAACGTTTCAGAGCAGCCGTGCCTGATTTTCATTAAGATGGAGAACCAGATACGCCCTTTCCTCGTGCCATGCCAGCTGATCTCAATAAGACAGCCCCAACTCACTGCCCATCAGTTCCGACGGGGGCGAGCTGGTGGGAACAGGACCTGCCTCCCTCTTTTGCCAGGGCCGGATATTGATTTGCGATTGTGGTGGGGGGGGGGGGGATGGGAAATAGGCAGAATTTGCTTTTCTCTGTGATTTAAACGGACATCATGTGGAAAGAAACATCCGGGCTGAAGGTAAAGGCCTGTGAACAGACTTCTTCCTCCTGGCCCTCTGGGGAGGCACCTCCTGGCCCTCCACTACTGCTGATTCTCTTTGGAGGAGTTTCTGGAAACTGTAGAGGAGATGTTTAAACGACATTGTCATTGAAAACAGATTAAGAGCGAATGATTACTTGCAAGCTAAGCTGCAACTGAGCCCTGCTCTGGCAATATGCTCCCGATAACAGCATACAGCTACGTGGAAGGTCTCCTTGGATTTTCACAGAAAAGGGCAGATTAAAAGCAAACAAAGGGATAAGAAGCCCAAACCTTAAATAGCTACACAGCAGCCGGGTGGTAGAACAGCCCTTGCCAGGTCCTGTCTCTTGGGGCCTTGGCGGCCAAATCCCATTTCACACCAGATTTAATGGAGAATTTTTCTCAAAGTCCAAATCTGCTCACTGCCTTTGAACATCTTCCTTTAAAATGGTGTCAATGAGCTTGACTTCTTCTGGATCAGGAGGCCCCACTGCTGCCCCTTCAGGGTTGCTACCTTCCCAGGCCCTACTACCTGAATTCTCTAATTTGGGGATCCAGCTTCTTCACCGATTTTCTTTCTTTCTTTCTTTTTAATTCCTTTATCTGAGGAGAAAAGAATATTTAGACATTTAATTGGCATGTAACGAGATAACTATAACAAGTTAATTAGTTCTCAATTAAGCTGCATTTACCATACTTCCTGAAAGTGTTCTTAGCAATTAGGGGCATCTAATGAACTTGCAGTAGTTGCCTGCTCCCCACAGCATACAGAGCGCTGAGAACATTTCCCCTCACGTCTGAGGCAGCACGGCATTGTCTTCCTGAAAGGCAGCGTTGGTGTACATATCCAACCTGTCTTAGGATCAATTGAATGGAACAGCTGGTCAATCAGCAAAATAATAAGCTGGACAAGTTCTGTGAAAATGGAAACAAAGGATCATGGATTTAGTGTAACGGTAATTGGAATCCAAGGGACACGAGGTCAGGTCTTCGCTAACGCTTTCTAGTGATGAGGCATTGGGTAAGTATCCCCCACATCTCTGAGCCTTAGTTTCCCCATTCCTATGCTGAGCATAACAAATAGGGAGCTCACCAAGGTTGCTGGGTAGATTGGTGAGAAAGTGCAGGTAAAGCCTTATAGGTCCCTTGTGTAGTAGACATTGCTATTAGTTTGTAGGTGTTTCACTGTGATTTTGAAGATTTGGGGCAAAAAGATTACTTGGTTACCTGGCTAAGCACTTGTTAGGTTAGTTGTCATTTTAAGTCATTGCAGAGCCCCAAGTCAAATTTCATTGTGCTGTTAGTGGAGAAAGATCCCTGAACGCATTACCAAAATATTATAGGACAGCCAGGGAATGTAGGTGGATAAGGTTAATTATTCATTTTATCCTGGTGTTTCCCTTAAGATAACATTGTTCAGTAAGCTTGAGATCAGAAAAATGATTGCGTTTATCAGTCAAACACAGGAGGACATGAGGATGAAACCAGTCTTCTCTGGGGAACAAATGCGGTGATGGAGGGGTGAAGAGGTGAGGGAGGCTCTCAGAGAATCCTTCATTCTGCAGCAGTGAGAGGGGCTCCAGAGTTTTGGCTCTCCCTCTCTATTCTTTCCTAGCTACAGGTTCACCTCTCTTTCAGCACCAGCTATGATTAAAAAGCCGTGTTGAGGAATCATCAGAAGGAGGGAAAAAAATTTACAAACTAATTTGCATTTTAATGAATTTTTAATTGAACCAAAATCTGTTGTTTCTGTTTAAAGATGCAGTGCTGACTTTGTGGTCTCTGCTGCTGAGGGCCAAGTGGGAACTTAATGTGATAAAAACAATGATAATGCTAAGCTTAATTAGGTTTGAAACCTCATCTGGAAAGGCTTCAAGGAGTCTGGGAATGGCGAGCAATTTGCTAGCAGCAGGCTAAGAAGCTGGATTGGATGGGTAGATGCCTTTCTAAAACCACCAAGAATGCAGCCCATTATCAGACAGTTGATTTGGCCCTATCCATGCTGGACCAGTGGATCATCAAACTGTCCTTCCTGTTTTCATGTTTTGGGTTTCTAGGCACAGGTGACAGATGAGCTCAGCTAGTGGGAGGTGGACAGTAGATTTCTACTCTGGCTTTAATTATCACCAATGGCTTCTCCTTTTCTTTATGTCACTTAGCAGGATCTTATTGGGGGGGAGTCACACTAAGACACATAGATGGTGGTCACAGTGATCCATGTACCCTTTGGGAGAAACTTTGAAAAAAATTGTCAATGTCCGGGATTTTACCCCACTTACAAGCTAACATGTCATTCTTCTATGGATGCTGGTAAAAGACATGAGACTCCTGGGTCAGAAACAAAGGACTTTCTTACTCATGGCAAAATCTGTGCCAATGCTTCATGTTTGTACCAGTTCACCATGACCTTCAGTCCCATGGCACTTGGAGGGAAGTGACAGAGGTGGATCTAGATGGATGCCTCATTGACAGAGGATCATGTTGCAGGAGAGGAACACTGAGCTTAGAGGAGTCATTGCTTTTATAGTGAGGGGAAGAAAGCCTCCTTTGTGGAAAGAGATGCTGTCTCTTACCTCAAAGTTACTTGCTGCAGATACAACCCTGAGAAGGAGCCCGGGTAAATAGCTACTGGGGCCTTGCATTCCCAGCACACCTAGCAAGAACATGGAGGGATGTTCAGGGTCCATGGTGGTTTCCTCTCCCAATAGCAGTGCCCACATGCTGCTTTCAGGGTCAGGGGCAATGTCTCAGTGGATTCAAAGGCAGTGCGTGCAGTAGGTTTGTTTCTTTACTGGAAGGGAGTAAAGTATTTGTTGAAATTATTGCCTAGGGAGTCATTGTTTTTGAGTATTTAGGTGGTGGGAAAAGTTCTGGAATAGATCTGATAAGCCCCCTTCGATTCTGAATTTCCCCCAATCGCTCCTCAAGGTCTTTTTGCTGTTTCCACCTTTCCTCACTTGCTCTTTGCCTCTCAGCCCCAGCAGTCAGTTGTGAGGTCACTTCAGTCCTGTAAGGTGATGACCATAGCAGAGCCAGAGGAAAAGACAACATATGGTTGGTTTTAAAGATTAAGGAGCCACTTCCCAAGAGTGTGATGGAAAAATTCTGGAAGACTGTTTGCCAATCGGCTCTTTCTGTTCTGTAAACACAGACTTGATAACAACTCTATAGGCTGAGGGGAGGAGAGGATAGAGAAGAAGCAAGAGGTAGTAGGCCCTTGTGAGCTGTTCCTTCAGGCTGAGTAGGTTGATGCCTACTTGATAGAACCCCTAGATGAATTTAAGGACAAATTACTAGAGGAGAAAAATGTCCTGGAAAATGTGCTAGAGAGAACCTGAGACATGCACAGTTTCTCATGGTGTGCGAAAACAGCTGTATTTTCCCCATGCCCTAAAGTCAGCTTCGGCAGGATGCTTGTTCTTCAGGGTTGACATAGATTTTGGTCTAGCCTGTGAAAGCCACCTTTTCCAACCTCTCCCTCGTATAACATCTATCTTCCCTTCCCAACTGCCTGCCCTGAGGGCCAAGTGCAGTATCAGATAAGAAGGCAACAACCTACAGGGACTTACAAATTCCTGCTGTGGCAGACCTATCCAGCATCTACCCACCCACCCACCCATCCATCTATCCATCCA